>CABEGB010000681.1:0-600000 GCA_901521435.1 Crematogaster levior | reverse complement strand
TAAAGTTGTTATTCGTGCGATTGTACATAAACGGTGTTATAAGCAATTCACTTTTTCAATTAGTTCTTAAAATTTTTAGAAATTATTTTATAATTATTTGCAATAAATGTTTTGTGATATACACAATTAAATTATACTAGTGATTTAAGAAATTAATCCGATTTTTTTTTTACAGGCACTGCAGCATCACAAAAGTTTATCCGATCTTAATTGGAACAATTCCATTACAATCTACTGTTACATCTGCATCCTATATGCAAAACGTGCAGCAGCCTACAGCTCCTATAATGCAATACGATTATGATCCACCACCGCCGATGCCAACGTCTCCAGATTACGTACCACCAAACGTGCCCTATCCTCAAGGAATAGGTTTTACCTCTCCGAATCAACCTAGTACATCGACTAATCCGTGGGACATACGTGAGTGATATTTTTTGTAAATAATTTTAAAAACTTAATATAAAATTTTAAAAATTCATGTATATATTGGTTTTCTTCTTCCATAAATAAAACTCGATTTCACTTTACTGTCTTAAATCGATTAGAAGCAGCAAATCATAAGTAGACAGAAAATATTTTTGTTACAGTATTTAAAAAAATAAAATATAATTTTTATATGATTTACAAATTTAATCTACAATTGTAAGCATTATTAAAAGAGAATTTTTAAAAATTATCTTTCTCTAGCACCACCATCATATGAAGAATGTATGCAAAGGACAGATAGCATTAAAGATGATGACGAGTCAAATTACGTGCACGGTGCCAACGAGCCCTTCGCACCAAGATACCCAGTCTTTAATTTTCCAACGCCATGTAAGAACAGAACACTATTTATCACTAAATTCATCATTTTTAACTACATTATCAATATTTTTTTTCACAGACTCACCTGAAAAATAAATGAAAAACAAAATACCTACCCTGGAAAATAAGCAAAAACATGGGCAAAAATATATTCACATAGCACCAATTAAACTACTTCCACTCAACGTATTTGTAAAGAAGAAAATCAAAAAAACTAATTAAATCAAGTTCTAATCTCTACTACCTCATATAGAGTATTTTGTGTGAATGTTACTCAAATTTTTTAAATTTATCACATATGTACATATTTTTATACTTTGTCACACTCTGCTTACATGATTACAAATGTATTATGCAGTATGTTTCATGCAGAACAAATTATATATAATGTACAATGACAAATATAATTTTGCGATACATATTTTGTATGCAATATTTGTTTAATAGCAATTGACACACTAGAATGTTTTAAGGAAGATCAAAGAATAGAGATTCGTAAGAAGGGATACGTAAGAAGGAGTAATAAAAGGAGAATAAAGACAGTTATACCCAAAAAATGGCATATTTACACAATTTATTTTATATCTCAACATTATATCATAATCATCATCGAGTCATATAATAGCAAAAGTAACGTCAATAAGGAGGGTTTCGAATTTCGGCTAGAACGGCAGGGATAACGGAAAAGGGAAGGATAGTAGAGAGAGGGAAAAGATTTATCCCGATAACTCGTGCAAGCTAATCGATTTGAAGTCGTGAATACGAAAAGTGCGATATATGGAAGTCGGAGATGGAGCGAGAAACGTGACACAGAATAGGTCTACATGATGCAAACGATTTCGTGAATTTAGCGCGAACGATCAATTCTATGTGAGATTTTCTATTCTACAATAATTGTATCCCAAATTTACAGCATAGCAAATGTACATGACACTATTATTCACATTCAGCCACCAAATGCCCGGCAAACATATCATTGTAGGAACTGAACCCATTCATTTCGACGCTTTTAACACTGCTTTAAATATTGAGACTGAATGTCTATTACACGATATTGCTATCGGATGATTGAAAAAGACAAAGAAGCCTTCCCATATTTAAAAAACTCGAATAATTGAACCCTAATTTTGAAAATAAAAGTTAAACATGTGAAAACTATTACATCGCAAAGGACCCCGCACAAATCTTATGGAAATGTGCTTTCCGTCGAATTGGCTGAAATTGAAATATGTTGTAGTTCTGAGGTCCCTGATGAAAAGTCTCCATAGGCACAACCTAATCCTATGGCTAGTTTCAGAGATGTGGGCGGTCAAAGTGTCCTCCGCCGAAAAGCGTTGTGCACTACATACGCGTCATTGTCGACTCTTTAGGGCTTTATTTCTATTATCTCTATACGAGTTAAATAGTTACAATAACAATAATAATATGTAATAAATATTATAATAATTATAATAAATATAATAATATAATTATAATTATAATTATATTATAATTATTATAATTATTATAATATTTATTACAATTATTGTTATTGTAACTATTTAACTCGTATATAATAGAAATAAAGCCCTAAAGAGTCGACAATGACGCGTATGTAGTGCACAACGCTTTTCGGCGGAGGACACTTTGACCGCCCACATCTCTGAAACTAGCCATAGGATTAGGTTGTGCCTATGGAGACTTTTCATCAGGGACCTCAGAACTACAACATATTTCAATTTCAGCCAATTCGACGGAAAGCACATTTCCATAAGATTTGTGTGGGGTCCTTTAATTTTAATGCCGCTTACACGAGAGTGGTCCCGGTAATTATCAGAACTTATCAGGTATCGTCAAAATTGTTTGTATGGAAGTCATTTACTTTGATGCAAAGTCAAGTTCCATAACATTTAGACTTTATCGCGTGGAGTTCAAAGCATTTTTACGAACGACAAGTTCTTTTTGGTGGGCCATTCTTATAACCAAGTTCGATCAGGACGGTCTCACGTATAATTCAGAGAAACATCCGAAGCAAAATCGGTAGGTAACAATGCGCTACGATTCGTACATTCTGTGGTATGGATTGATATTCGATACGTGATCGTAATGTCGATACGATCCTAAATCGGCATTCAGTGTCCATAAAAGTTCACTCGTGCTAATTCGGTATATAATCCAAATAAAAATTAAAATAAATTCATTAGGCACAAGGACAATTAATTCGCAAGGAAAACTCACGAAACTGGAGAATTTCAATGTAATTCAAAGAGACAGCAAAGTCAGGAATTACGAGCGTGGACTTATCTAGCAATAAATGTAATTGACGAAAATTTGTATTGTATTGTATTATCGTAAAGTTTAAAAAATAACGAAACAGTGAAATCCGAATAATATTAAAATACTTGATTATAGACAATGAAAAACATGGTGCTTATAAAATTTCGATCAAAATCGAAATTTTGTGTCCTTGACTCGATAATGTTTCCTGACTTTCTTTCTAGACTTTTCCGAGCGTCCTGATTGTTCGGGAGGGAAAAGGAACTGTGCGCTCCGACTTTACAAAAATTTACTTCGCTTATATTACAATAACCTTCCCTCAATTTAAGACATTCAACCCTTAATATATTATTATCATAAATAAATTTGGTCTATATCGGTAATATTGTGAATACGCCGGTACAAATACTGGCAGTATTTGGTTAAGTAAAAATCATGATCACTAGAAGAGGTAACTTGTACGGGATTGATTATGATACTACAATTTCTTTCTTGTTTCCTTTCTTTTCATTTTTTTTAACATTTTTTAAATGCAAAAGAGCAATATTTCAATATCGTAAAATTGACAAAAAAGAATGATATAAACGCGCACGTTACTACTTCCAGTAAACCTGATTTGACATTCTTTAAATGATTTGCCGGGGATTTCGTAAATCTACCCACGACAGGAGCAGAACTTCTCGAATGAGTGTCAATGCTTTCGTTAATTATTATTATTTAACTAACATTTTGCATGATTTAGCACGATACAAGATCGTTAATGCCCTGTAGGATCGATCTCCTAAAGAGAAATCTTCATAATCACATTCCTATAATAATTTGTTGTTAACTGAACAACAGATGAAATCGGCAGATTTCTGTCAGAGAAACATAAAATTTTCACATCTTGACATGTCACAAATGTTACATCTGTTATGTGATATGCAAAAACAAACGAGAGAGATAATGCTACTTCGTGAATAGATCTAGCAAATAGAATCGATAAGGGAGTGCTATGAGTCGGGTAGATCGGCTTGAAAAGTAGGGTAACCAGGTAACAGGTGTTTTCAACATTTCCAACTTGATCCACCAAGACTGCCCCGGTCAGCATGTATCGTAAACTATCGCGACCTTTATTCGCGATGATTCGTTTTAAAAAAATAATCAATGCTGTTGTGTGTGTTATTGTTGCCACAATATGGCGTAATGGGTTCAAGACAAACATCAACATTTTTTTCTCTACTTGTATGTACGTACATACTGTTAATACAACCGTTAACATTAACTGAGAATAAGAAAAAGGCATTATTTTACATCATCACCGCGTGTTGATCCAAGTCATGAACCGAAGGACACTGAGTTGTGCACACGCAGTGTTAATTTTTTTTTTTTTTACATATGTCTATATATTTATAATGTATGTCGTGTTGTGTGTTATGTTGTGTGGTATGTGTCTTACTCAATCACTTTACATTATTACACTGTTTTCTCAGTCCACACACTTTTCAAATACCTGCAAAGGAAAATTCACATTTTTGCCCTATTTGCATTTTTTAAAATTTAACAATAACAAATTATGTCATGCATACAAAATAATGTTGTAGAATTGTATTTATCGAATTTATTAGCTTTTGTGCGCTCAACGCATGGTAGCCGCGCATAAATCAAGAGGTTATGTATATACATGTGTATATTATTCACTTCAGGAATATAAATAGATTTTTGCACAATCAATAATGGGACAATGAACTCTCACATGCGGCATATAAACTCCGAAATCAATGACGTTTCTAAAGAAATATTGCAGCATCTATCAAACAATTTCTGTTTTCTATCAAATATATATTTCTATAAATATATATTCCTATCAAATATGTATTTTTTATTTAAGAGATTAAACCTTCGCACACATACTTATAAAGGAAAGGAAATTTTGCAATAAAGAAACAGATTTAGAAATAGGAGAAAGCTATATAATACTTTTGTCGAAGTCATCTAAGATTGAACAAATAAAATTTTTAAACACATACCATATTTACGTGCATATCTTTAACCTTCTCTCTTAATGGCACCGGGAGCTTCAGCTAGTCCTTTAACTTTAAGCCGGTCTGCTGTTTTGAGAAACGCTGGCAGCTGATCTTGCGAAACGTTCACTTCACCTGCATACATGAATTCTAGAATGGCTTGTAGGTGGCTGTATGCAACGTCCTTTAGAATTATAATTGGATGTTTGGACGGATTTTCCTGTAAAGGTGGAAATTTGTTTTAGTTGCAAAAACTATTAACTATATTACCAGTGATATTAGGCGAGAGTAATATTTGTTATTAGTACCTCTAGTAAGGACTTGAAGTATGGACTACAGGCAGACAAGACCATTTTATGCGCTTTGCAAGTCTGACCGTCGCAAGCCAATGTCACATCCGTGAAGCTTTTCTCATCTCGCAGATGCTTGAATGACGACACCATGTTCGACTGGAAGTCATTCCATTTGAGAAAAAACTGTTGTTGCTCTCCCGCCATTGTGAATGCTGGAATTGCCCTATAACTCTTGCGTGATTGTGCAGTCTGCAAGTAAAATTACAACGAGATTATCAGTCAACTTAATCAACGAATCAGAATCACTGTCTAAGCGCGCTGCTCAAGGTGGCGTCAGCGTAAGGTGGAAATCAAAGAGCTCGTGAGATAAGAATGAGACGAGAGGCCTAGAAAGATACCGTGTACGTTCGATCGCGGGCTACCGGACGTAAATTAAAAAAAAATACAGTTCCAGCGCGACGCTTACGAGAGCCTGTATCAATTACGTCACGACGAGCGCGACGAGTTCTCGATGAGGGAACGAAGTTCAAGGAAGCGCGCGAGCGATCCTTTGTAGGTTAAGCCGCGAAGGATGCCACGGCGAGCGAGACAACGGGACGCAAAGTCGACTGATCTCGGTGCGAAGCCGAGCGTATCATCTCGCGACGAGCGAATTAACGCGTACGGCCGTGCGCCGTGACGTATACCGGGATGTTCCCATCGGACCGTCGTCGTCACAACGTCGAACGACGCGTGCACGCGTCCGTCGGGCCGTCTGCCGTCAAGAGGCGCACACGGGTTGTGTCCGACACAACACACGGACCGCAAACACGGCAGGCGGGATCGAACGCGCTGTGCCGCGAGGACGAGCTCGCACAACGTGCACGCAACTCCTTACTTCGCGCCGTCGACGGGCCGCCGAATCCTGGACGAGACGACGACGTGGCTGACGATCACCACTCTGCCGCACGTAGAACAACGCGAAAAATACGTAGCGCCAAAAACTTTTTGCGCGACCACCACGAATTTTTTGTTGTGGCTAATATCACGGCGAGAAAATTCGGCTGGACTCGAGTCTTTCCGGCGGCGGTCGGTCCCGCGTACGCAGTACCGACCGAAGTCGCTCGCAAGCGTGCTACCAGATGGCGCGACCGACCCGATCAGTCAGCGTGGCGTTGTGCTCACGAGACTTCGAGTTGCCGGTAGGTAAGCGTGACGATTTCTTCGATTTCGCGAAAAAAATTCTTGATGGTAAGTGAGACTTTAGTCGAGTCGCTCTTTCCCTTTTTGAAAACAGAATCACAAGAAATAAACAATTGGTTACCTTTAACCAACGTTTGGAAAACGTGCACTTTTTATTTGACCACGGTATATATTAATTATATTTGTCATCATTTATTAATATCGTTTAATTATGTATTCTAATGTATAAAATTTATAAACGATAAAATCGACACTAAATCTCTCTTATCTTATGAATTGATAGAAAAAATGTTAAATTATAATAAATTATAATATTTTAATGTCAGTAATGACATTAGCGAGAAAGACATAATTTACACGTCTAACACATAATAAATATGTAATACACTTGTTTTTTCTAAAGTATTACTATCAAGTATTAAATTAATTCATTAATCATTCGGAAATTAAATACTTTCTTGTGTTAAAAAAGAGGTATAGAGAGCAAAATTGTTTTCATTTAAAAAGGAGAAAAATAAAATAAAATAAAAGAATATATATAAAGAAAAGAGAGGAACAGATAGGAGATAACATATTATTTAGAGGTCTTTCTTATTCCTGTTTCATCATCCCGTTATTACATAATACACAACATGAATTAGAACGCGTAAGATGCTTAATTAGTGATCCGCGAAAGAATGTTAATTAGCGCGAATGTTAATTATCTAATCTCGGTGTCAATCGCGCGCAAAAAGCTGCTTCTGGTATTTTTTTTCCTCCCGTGCCTTGATAGTGGTAAGAATATCGACGCGAGCGAGTCGTTGATATGCAGAATCTCGTCGTTCAATCCGAGCGATTAATATACGTCATCGTGCGTATCGTGTTTGGTTTTTTAGATTAACGCACGCGTAACTGCGCGCACGATGTTAAGATAAAAAAATCTGCGTTGATAAACAATCAAAACATGACGCAACAATGATTCGTCTATTCGTGAAGACGCGAAACTGCTTGCCGGACTTGATCGCGACGCGTCTCGCGCGGAAAGTCCCGCAGGTTGTTCCCGAAAAGAAAATTATCCTGCATTATATAAGCTAATAAGCTCATATTTAGTGAATTTAATAATTAACCACTGGAGAAGGATAAATATTTTAAAAATCTGGAAAGTTCCGGAGAGTTCCAGAAGAGCGAGACTAAACATTACTTAAACTATGGCAGAGTGATAAGCCGCGATGAACACATTGAGAGATATATAAATAAGGAAATAAAATCCGTAAAATTTTTAAAATCATAAAAATAACTGTAAATCCCAGAAAATGGAGATAGTTGGAATTATTGTTTACTGTTCCAGTTTGCTCATCAAAGATCTTGATCAAAACCTTACGAACAATCGTATGCACAATTCTCTTACGAACTTATTTTATTACTGCTCACTCGGGTGTATGTTAAATAAAAGCGCGATCAACGAAAATTAAATCAAAATCTCAAAAAATCTCGAGAAAAATAACGGCAGAAGATTCTGAATCGATTACTGCCGATTGCGCAATGTCGTGTAAACGATGACACTTTCTTGTCAGCTGCAACAGGATACTCTCAAAAATAAACACCGAATATCATGATAGGCGCCACATGACATGTACATAGTCGTCACATTGCAACGCATGATGTACGCTGCATTAATTTGAAAATTATGAATAATAACTAATAATAATAAATATTAACTTAATTTTCAACAGAAATTAATATATGGTAACTAGATGTACGTAATGGTCCCATATCCAGGATTATTGTCTAATTAAAATTCAATTATTATCAATTCGACAATTCGTGCAGACAACCAAATGACCTGGTTGACGAACCACGAAGTCCAAATAGGAAAATCCATGTACCCGCGCGAACAAGAGGAAAGCTGCTTCTCGTACGCGCGGCGTCGCAGCGCTCGCTCACGACTCAAGCGCCGGAAAACTTTTTCCGCGCGCGGAACCGTGACAGGACCACAGTGTGTCAGAGCGTGAGGGATGGCGAGAAAACGAAGGAAAAAAGAGAGAAAAAACCGCGACGCTTGAGGGAACCAGTGGAGTGAAGGGGAATGGGAAAAAAACGACCGAAATGCGTCGGAAACAGAGAGGGAAACTTGTGGGAAAAGGATGGAAATCGGAGAAGAGAGAGAAAGACGTGCGCGGATAATAAACAGGAAAAGCGAGAGAGAGAAGGAAAAACGGGACCCGGAGCCCTCTGAGGAGGACGAGGAGCTTGGAAAAGAGTGGGGAGCTGACTCGTGAGCGAGCGCTGCGACGCCGACGGGAGGAGGAGCGCGGTGGTCGGTCCCTCCGAGAGAGGACCGTTCGCGAGAGGAGGTAAGCGCACGGAGTGGAACGAGCGGAGGGAAGCGCGAGCGCAAGCGCAATGAGGCGCGGAGTGGCTCGCGGCGTGCGCCACATTGAAAGCTTGCGACATGCTGCCGAGGCGCTCAGTCGCGCGCCAACTCTTGGACGGTATTGTCTTTGTCGCATCGAGTTCCCTCTCGAGTTCTCCACGTAGCGGTCCTTCCGTGTGTATTTCGAGTGGCCAAGATCACACAGAAAACTGTACGTGCGTGGGCGTCAGTAAGCGTCAGTAAGCGCGTCAACATCACTGAGCGAGCGCGCGTTGACGACGCGGAGCAGACGAAACGAGAGTCGAAATCGAGATAACGTCGTCAGACGAAAAACGTGTGACCGTCGTCCTCGAGGTCTCGGAATATACAATCCGGGGACCATTAAGTAAGTATTTGGAACTGTGTCAAAAACCACGACGACGCGCGCTTTCGAAGAAACGAGGTCTGTTTGTTATCCATGACTGTGACGGTGCGACGACGGTAGACACTCCACCGAAAAGCACACTCCGGCTCATCTCGGGCGACGTACGCGATACGGCCGAAGGAGAGGGAGATAGTATAGTAGAAGCGGCGAGGCGAACGCAACGCGCAGATTGACGTTTCTACGCACAAACGGACGGACGTACGGGTAGTCGCGGTGAAGTCGCGGCGAAAGGATTTCCCTCTGTGATGTGCTAGTGAGCGATGGAGTCACCAGTCATGTACGATTCGGCGGCCCATCAGGCCCAGGCCCAGAGTACGGTTGACTTGAAGAAGTCCCAGGTGCTCAACAACAACACTAGCAATCAGAATAACAATAACGCCGCGACGAATAATAACAATTCCACGCTGCAGATCAACCACAATCACAATCATCAACAGCAAAACAGCGCGGTGGTGAAGCAGGTCTCCGGCAGCAAGGCGAGCTTGCATCAACAATACGCTGAGCATTGCGCTGCCGCCGGCGAGCTCACTGATCTCAATGCCCCAGAGATTTCGCTAGATCTCCAAAACCTGATCGACGACAACCAGTTCGGCGATAATTTGCTGGATATGCTTGGTAACAATAATGCCATAAAGCATGTCAGGACGGGCGGTTATCCGCGCACGACACTCGCCTACATGCCGCAACCGGTACACAGTGGCGCGACCTATCATCAGAGTAGCAACAGCTGCAGCGATAGTAACAGTTCGAGCTCGGAATCACCCAGTATCAAGGAAGAACCGTTGGATCCGGCGGACTACAGACGCCACTGCCCTCAGTATCCGCCCGCCGGTTACAGCCCGGTGACGAATAACCCGTTCGCCAATGGTCAGACCTTCACCACCTTGACGCCGTCCACGATAGCGACTGGTCATCCAGGCGCGCCGGTCCATCAGCCACCGCCACGGGGTGGCCCTATGAAGGGGCCGGTAATGGCCCATCAGCATCACAACGCCGCCAACGTCGCCAGGAAGCAGACCAAGGCCATCGACAAGGCGAGCGACGAATACAGGCGACGGCGGGAGAGGAATAACATCGCCGTGAGGAAGAGCCGCGAGAAGGCGAAGGTGCGATCGCGCGAGACTGAGGAGAAGGTCAAGCTGCTGGTGAAAGACAACGATCTACTGAAGAAACGGATCGAGCTGCTCAACGAAGAACTCAACGTGCTCAGGTCGCTCTTCAGCAGTGTTGGCGTAGTGCCCGAGCAGCTGCATCGCGAGATCTCCAGGCACCTCGACCAGTTCCAACAGCATGCGGTTGGACCCATGTAGCAGCAGCAGCAACAGCGGCAGCAACAGCAACAGCAGCAGCAGCAACAGCAGCAGCAGCAGCAGTGCACAGACATTGCCGCGCAATTCGAGATGACATCGTCTCTTGACGGTATCATCGTTGACTCGCGTCCCTGGGCTATCAAGCCTCTCCGATTGTGAGACGTAGTCGCATCTTCTGCTTCCTCCCTCGTCTCTCTCCCACAATATCGCGTAATTCTACAAGGAGAAGTCATCTTTCGTTCTCCCTGTCTCTCTCCAGCTTGCTTATTCTCTGTTGTTCTGTCTCTCACTTTCCTCCTCCTTTCGGCTTCTACGTCGTCTTATTCCACTCTGCTCAGAGCGCGCGATGCGAACGCACGTGCATGCATGCGTGCGTGCGTCGTCGTTGCGTCGAGAGCCATGAAAGTGCGAACGTGGGAGGGAGAAGGAGGAAGTCGACGAGCGAGAAGAGCGAGTTACGCGAGCTTGCGACGACTCAAGAACGCGGTCGGCGAGGTTCACGTAAGAACTTGGCATTTTGTTGAAAGAGAAGTGCTTTTGCCCGCGGAACAAGCAGCCCTTCACTCCAGAAAGTGCCGTTTTGGACACTGAAAAAGCGAAAGGAAAGCGAATATCAATAAATAAAAACAAATCATGAAGAATCAATCGCGTGATCCGCAAGCAAGTTATTGTGTTGCGATTTCACAAATATCGAAAATCGATGTTTAGAAAACTACGCGAAAGATGCGAGAAAGACAGTTCTCAGTTCAATTTTTCTCTTTCATTCATCTTTCTTCGTCATTCACGTTATTTCTTACTTCTAGTACCTTACTTCTTTAGTAACGTCATTCTTCTTTCTTAGCACTTATGGGCTAATTAAGTAAAACTGAATGCTCTATTGATTTCGAGGCCGTCAAATCCTCATCTAGTAGTAGGCATGAAAAATCGCAATACGAAAACAAGCTTTGACACTTCGAGCAAATCGTGTCTCGATATGTCATTCACGCGAGAGGATTCTCATTTTAGTTGTATATTATTGTTTCGTACTCTACATACAAACAAAACACGGACACATACCTAACACCAATACTTCCAATGCGAAAGATACACAGCGCTGTATTTAGATTCGGTTTTTAGATAACTTTTAAATTAATAAACTTAGATTATCACTCTTCAATTACCAAGTACCTAAAAAAAGTCATGTCGAAACACGGTGATCTGTATCAACGTGATTCGCATTAATGCGTCAACCAGGTATCCATCTTTTCTCGATACGTATTCGCTTCCGTACTCGTTATATTCGACAAAGCATGGCCAAGCAACACAGCCGAGCACTTTATCCACGCTCTTGTATTATAGTTCTAATTAATTTTATTATTATATTTGAGATGTATGTACATAAAAGCTAATATATTTTGTTAGAAGAGAAGCAGAGAGAGAGAGAGAGAGAGCATGTAAGAGAGAAAAAACTGGGGAATTGAGCGAATTATATATGTGCGTGCGTGTGTGTAAGCTCGTATAACGTACACGTGTTATATGTGACATCGCGTGCGCGAATACGTCGAATGAGACAAATTGTTGTAATTACATATTTTATTTTATTAACGGCGAGAGTGAAACCGATAATCAAGCGAGAAGCGGAAGAATCAGGGAATCATATACGAACGGTCTATATAAGCATGCAATCGCATGAAGGTAGGTTTCATCTTCGATGTCAGCTCGTGCACAAATCCGATGCCAGCGATAACAGTCAGCAGCCGGTGTGCACCGTATCGTACGTGCATGCGTGCGTTACCTGTGAGCGATTTAATTATTTGCGAGCGAAGACGTACGACCGCATGCAACTAGTGTGAATGCGAGAGAGACGTTACGCACGCATACCTTGATGTATGATTGACGTATGACGTTAGGGTATGAAGTTACCTGTCACGGTTGTCCTTCTTGTCTATGCACAAATATATTTTGATATGAAACGTATATACATGACGCGCCTACCTCTGTTTCTTTCCTTATCTCTACGTGTCGTCTCGCCTCCCCCTCTCCTACCCCGCATTTCCTGCCCTGCGTCTTCCTCTCTCGTTCGTGAATTTAATTCTTTACCTAAGTCTTTGCATAAAGCTGCTTTTTCACGACTGATAACGTTCTCGCGATGTAATCCCGGAATTTAAAGAACTAAAGTGCAAAACTTTTCCGTTACTGTCGACGTATTGTGCTCGCTACGCTGTATGCTAATAAGTACAAATACATTTCGCACGGTACGCAAATACAAATATCAATTTTTAGTCGTTCTTAATTGAAGATTTTGTCTTTGAAGGATTCCTTATAGAACGCAAATTGGGTTCCTTATAGAACCCAAATAATTATTCTTCAGAATGTAAACATTATTAAACACACTGTCATCACTTTAACATTGCCTACACTTCCATATCTTCTAAGTTTTTGCCATTTTGTCTATTTTTATGTAGTGATTCAAGAATAAAGAGTAAAAAGATATTTATTCAAATTATGCTTTAAGGAAAACAAAAATTCTACCGTAAGTTGAAAAATGTGGAAAATTGCCTCATAAAATCATCTCGTTCAGGTGTTAAAAAAAATTAAAGTTTAAACCTCAAAAGTATCATAAGATAAGGAAACGAACTCGCGCTTGTTATCACTGATAACGTTCTGACCTGAGATTAATGACATCACATATGCGGTCAAGGCAAGAGCGGGTCCCACAATCAAAGGAATATTTCCACGAGTCTGTACAAAATAACCAAACCATCGATCTACCGGAAAAATCCATTGGCATTCGCACCTAACACAGAGAGTGGACGTATGGCAAAGCGATCGGAGCAATGGCGCGTGAATCCATCGCGGCGAGTGAGTCACGAGATAAGTTTGTTGTTAGTCAGATTAAATAGATTAGCACATTGTGACAAGCGTGACGGCGTTGTAGCGAGCCTCGCGGAACAGGATACAACGCTCCATGTGTGTGAGCGCGAACGCACGTGCCCGCATCTCAAATCACACGACGCATAAACGATACGCATGAGGCACATAAAGGAAGCGCATCGTTCGCACGGCATAATGAATTTTTATGCGCGATGCAAAATCATTGATGTCAGTATAATATTTCACTTGTATTAATTGAGAATTAATTTATTTAAATTAACTTCATTAAATTAACTTCATTTCATTTCATTTCATTTAATGAAACTAACTACAGAAGTTGAAACGGAGAATATGTTGAAACAAAATGCTGCTTTAGATAACTCTTCAAGTATTAATTGTATTGATAAATTTATCGGTATTGTGTATCAATGTGTATACCCTTTCCATTTCATCGTGATGATAAAAGTGAGAAAGTAATGAATGAAAAAGTAAAACTCCGTAAAAGTAAATCTTACAATAAGATATATAAAAACTTTTAATAACACATATTGATATGTACATATATATATTGTACATCAAGCATTAGATACTCACTTTTTAGTCTTGCTATCGAAAATTATTCCTAGGGAATAAATCTATCAGACTTTGTTGTGCCTTAATCGTGCACGGCCTCGTGTGAACTCGCGGCTTGGTTTGATGATCCTCGCGGGCAATTTATCGTATTTCTACGTGATACAATGCAGAGAGTTGTATTGTATGTATGCACGCGACAACATTGTCCAGCACAGAATGCACGCAGACAATATACGAGTATGCGAAGAATAAAAATGGAATGCCGGGACGGAATCGAAGAATTAGAATTGACTTGATGCAAGAGACGTATACAGGGTGTCCCAGAATCACAGGCCAATACTGATAGGGTAGGTAGGGAATGGGGTAGAGATGGGAATGAAATAGGACACCTCTGTCTGATTATGCACCCCTGCGGAGATACAGATGGTGGAAGTTGTACGAATCCGCGGCGCGCTGACAAGCCGCTTGTCGGTGAGGCTAGTGAAAACAACACCACTACTCGCACGCTCGCTTCACCGACAAGCGGCTTGTCATAGCGCGCCGCAGATTCGTACTACTTCCACCCTCTGTATCTCCGCGGGGGGTGCATGATCAGACAGAGGTGTCCTATTTCATTCCCATCTGTACCCCATTCCCTACCTACCCTATCAGTATTGCCTGTGATTCTGGGACACCCTGTATATTGCCAAGAAGACGCAGCTCAGAATCTCAAAACAACGAAACATCGAAAATAACAGATGACAAAGCAAAATGTTTTTTATAGGCTATCACCCGACAATCAACATAAATTTGATTGAAACCATTGTTAAAGATATATTTCACCTATGAATAAAATTATTTTTTGCTAAGATCAATCAGCTCGTATCATATTCCTTTTAATTTTCGAAAGCCGGATTATCTTAAAGTCGAGAAGCATTTGTTAACTTGATTTTATCAAGAAGAAATGTGTAGTATAATTTAAAGTTATTATTACATTAAATTGTCGATAGACAAAGTCTATATCAGTGTAACGTAATATTTTCACAGATTTCTTATAATCTTGATATCGATTTATAAACTAATATATCAGATTTTAAGACTTGATATCGATATACAATATAAACTAATATTAAGTAACTTTTCAGAATTTTAAGACAATTTTTACCATAAATTTCATGGCAATGCTGGCAGGCAGATTAATCGTCTAACTATCGCTGTAATAAGTGAATGCTTCATAATGGCATTCTTTACAAATCGCATTAGGCACGCATCTAGTGGAATTAATTTTATCTTCGTTTGGCAAGAATATTAAATGTGTGTCTGTATAGACAATTCTGAAAAATTTAATCCCCTCTATTTTGTACTAAACCAGTGAGTTACTTTTTCGATATCGCAAACATGCATTTTCGTCAAAGAGATACGTGCTTGATTAATAAGCTAGGTAAATCTTTAGCTTGTAATAATTTGTTTGATGCAATTATCAAGATAGTTTATACCGTAACATTAATTTTGTGAGCTTCTGTTATTTCAAAGAGGAACACAAAATGTAGCATTTAGGTTTCGAGATACGAGGGATATTCAAATTTAAATTATAATTTGATAGTTACACACAAAAAAACAAAAAGATAATCACCGATGTATATTATATCATTTTTCAATCCAATAAAACGCTGAACTTTGTCATGCATTGACACTAGTTTCCGTAAGAAAGTCTTTTAGCTGTAGAGTTATTCTTAAGTAGATTCGATAACTTTCTTAGATGAAAAAAACTTTTTTCCTTCTAAAAATTCTGTCAAAGTCCTAAAGAAATAAAAGTCCAAAAATGAGGGGGACAACAACCTATGTGTTGGATAGTTAGCATATCTTATCATCAATGTTCTTCACTGATTCGTTCTCGACGCATTCTTGCTCTTCCTCAAAAGTAACTCTGTTTATATGTACATGTATGTTCGATATTTCTTTGCTATACTATCTCTTTTGTAAATTCCCAAGGATTTTAGTCCTCCTCTGGTATAAGAAATTTTATAATGTGTTACTCCACGCTTGGATGACTTTTACTTCACTCATATGTGTTACTTCTACCGAACTACACGCTAACACAGTTCTCGATTGGTTCAAGATCGTACGCATTCCAGAGCACAACATAACAGCTCTTGCGTATGCTTCATTATTTGGACGTGTAATTTAAATTGTAATTTAAATTTGAGCACTCCTCATATATTCTCTCTTTGCAGAAATATTATCTATCTATCTTGTGTTATGTATTTATTGTATTGTGTATTTATGAATATAGATTATCTCACAGTCTCGAAACTACGATTACTACTACTATTAAATGGATTAAACACGCTCTGTCTATAACATTTTCTGGTGTCGAACAATATTTCTATGGTACATCTGTTTTGTTGCCGTTAAATTTCTAACGTAATGTGCCAAGTTTTGACGCCGAGATGTCTGCGTGCACGTGTCGTTGACGATTCCAGTTTTAGATGCAAGCTATACCAGCGTTCTTGCACGGTACGTCCACTTTTCGAGCATGCCTATAAACCGAGCAGCAACTTCTGGTATCACCGAGACGGTCAACTATGCGAGCATTTCGACTTTGCAACTGATGAATTACAACTTTGTATCTTTAATATAAATGTATTAACCAAGAAATATCGAAATTTATGAAAAACAAATCACCAGAGAGAGAGAAATTTATTTTGTGTTTTATTTTTTTAACCATCAAAATTCATTTAATTTAAATTTCATTTGTCGAATAATATTATATACAATTGTTTACCCTTCTTTCATTTTAAATAAAATATTATATTATATATTTTTCTTATATTATATATAATATAAGAAGAAAATGAGACTAACTCCCTTGCGTGTATGATATAATATCTGCCACTAGTATTTATGTTATCAGTGTTTTATCAATATTATCGACTTCTCTTAATTCCTCACGCTGACGCAGCAAGATGATCTTCCCATCTATACTCTTCAACGCGATCATTATAATATTACCTTCATATTTTGTCTAATTTGTCACAATTGCCAGTAAATTGGCTATAAATTGTTAGCAATTGTTGAAAGTAAATCGTATTTACTTTCTTATTTACATAGCTTATTTTACAAATAGCATTTATACATGTCTATTTAATAATGATTATTATAACTGATTGTGGAATAAATCTATTAGTTCCAATCACATTCTTTGACATTCTCTGTACACTTACATAGTAAAGCATAACTAACAGTAATGTATTATAACAGAAGATTCTAATCATGCCGAATGTTCTTAGCTCACTCCTATTATCAGCTGGCTCTTTGTTCTAGGTTCGGTGAGCATGGCGTAGCGCCAGTTCGAATTATGAGAGAGACAGCAGTTGTTAATTTATGCTAACATTATCATTTGCTTCTGTCTGTAGACATTAAATACCAATGTCACCTCAGTTTATCTTCCACAGATGTCATATTTTGAAGAAACTAGAATTCTGTTATGACTGGAAATAAAGATACGAAGAAAATAGCACACTCGTAATAAAACACTTAATAAACTTACAGCTAAATTAGGATAGATGTTTAAGAAACTCGCGTTTTGTTTAAAAAAACGTTCTTAAAATTATCGATACTATTAAGATATTTACAAATTAATGGTTTTTGTAAGACCATATAAATTTAAAATTAAGTTTAGGATCGAGGATGACTTCAAAGTCATTGTGCAAAAAGAAAAAAATAAGTGAATACTTCTATTTGCTACTTATCATCAACATTGTCAAATGTAAGCACGAAGAAAATAGTCCGATAAAGGGCCGCGCCGCTAGCAACTCGATACTCCGTTTTCCCGGCCATGTTTATAGTGTTACCTGCGTTCCTATCCTATTCGCTCGACCGCCTGGTCTCTATTCTGGCTGCGACGTTATATGGGTTAGGGCCAACTCTGCCAAGACCGCCCCGCACCCACGCGCCCGCGCCCGATTCTCTCTTTTTGCACGCACACAACGAACGCACGAGCGAAACCGCTCGAGCTAGCAGACTTGCGTTCCGCGAGTGACGTCGCGAAGCTCTTGTGCGCAACGCGAAAACGAATTCGTACTTAAATCCGCTCGCACATTCTCGGAACTTAGCAAAACCTCGACGCTAAAGCTCGACCATTCTTATTTTTTTTAATAAATTTGTTTTACGAATTATCTCTTTTTTTTAACTTGTTGAGGCTCGCCGAGCCACGTGTCGTTCAAGTCCGGTTTAATACAGCCGGTGACATTGAGTCGGTGCTCTCGCATCCCGAGCCAGATTCGTGAGATGATCGTGTGCACCGGAAGCAGTCGCCGAATTAGTCGCGTCGCCTCACATCATCGCAATTGCCGATGTTTGTGACATGTTTAATCCAACTTCAGTTATTAATATCCCCGGATATAATGAAACATCGATTATTATCAACTATGTTAAGATGTCCCATGTATCTGTACAGAATCTAAAATAAATCTAACGTGATACTGAAAGATTATAAAACTGAGGAAAAGAAAACAAAAAGATTTAAAAAATAACAAGAAAAAGATAGTCGTTTAACTAAATTGTCGAAAAAAAATTGGTGTCCTGCAGAATCTGTGTACACAAAAGATCGATGTTAACTATTATACATTAAAATTGTCAAATTTTCATAAAAACAACAAGAAAGGAATTAAAAGGATTATTAAAAAATTGGTTAAATTATGGAGAATTAAATTTTCAATTAAACAGCCAGCAGTTGCGTAAAAATGTGTGACTCGAAGCGTAGTAAATATTTAGATTTATATACGTTTCCTCTAGTCATTTGTTTTCGAACACACGTTCATAGATCAGTATCAAATACACATACTGTTCAGCAGCGTTGTAAGATAAAATATTATTGTAAACAAAATTAAGATTTCAAATAACATCTTATTTGATTGTCGTATTCGAATAAACCAATGTGTGAAACACATTAACTATTGTTAATAACTGCTTAAATACAAATTCTAAAAGTATCATAATAGACAAAATGTAAAGAATGTAATTGTAACAAGTTGATATTATTATTGTAATGAAATGTTGAGAATTAAGAATGTCACCTATCTTTTTTTAGTCTTTATTTTATAATTTAGATTGATCTTAATTGAGAGTGTTTAATTAAGTGTTAATTAAAGCTCGTGTAAAATTCCTTTCGATTGTTGCATAATTCCATGAATTGGATGGAAAAGCATCTAACCCGGAGTTAAAAAGAGTCCGCTGTCGATCGACGCGACTCAGCGCCGCGAACACGATGTGGGTGTGACCTGGTTTGCGAGAGTTTCACTTTCCTGTAACATCGTTGCACGGAGGAGGTAAGGAGGATTCGACCCCAGAGTTACGTCATGCATTGTTATGCCGGCCGTAACGGCTCGTAGTCATACGTGCGGAACTCTACGGGAATGAAAATCAGTGAGAGACGAGAAAGACCGCCTTGTATCCCGCGCGAATCGATCGACGCCGATCGATAAACTCCGGCGATCTTCTATACGTTATATCGTCACGTAAAATGCACATTCCAATGGCATTGTCCGGACAACTTTAAAGGTGCGTTAGAAATCTTATAGGAGTCTTATAGGAGTCTAGTGCCTGAATGCGAAAATAGATTTTTAAATCTTTGAAGTTGAATTCTTTGATGTATTTGTATTTCATTAAAAAATTAAGAATTATATATATTTTACAAAAAAAAAATAAACGAAATTATCGTTAATTACCAAATAAAAATTGAGATTTAGCACAGGAAATTATATACATCTGGTTGAATTTATATTCACTTATATTCACTGCGATGTACTTATTTAGGAATGCGATATGAACCTTCTTATCGCGTTATCCCCTTCAAGTTAGTTTTCTATATATGGATGCATTTCCATGATAACTCAACTGTTATTTTAATTCGGCGGACATGATAAGACACTCATATCGAACTTGGGATGCGTAATGCGTGTGCTTCTGTGTATCGGCGCGTGGATACGCGTATATCCTGGCCACGATCTTCGAGTGTCGGACTGGCAAGTATATAAAAGAGCGTTCTAGCGTGCAACCTATATTCCACGCTGCGTCGCTATATATTAGACGCGTACGACGCATCAGGGACGCGCCTGAAAGTGTTTCTTTCTCTCTTTCTCTTTCACTCTCTTTCTCACCTGTTACGAATCAACAAACATACGAGGGGCAATAAAAATTCTTCCATCGTTCGCCTTCGTGTTACGTTGTAATTCCTATTGGATTATATCTACAAATCCTACTGGATTATATTATACATGATTATTTACGAAAATTTATAAGTAATCCGATACACGTCTAGAAATCGAAAATTTTATTTCGTTTTTACTTATTGATTGTTTCTTTCTAATAAACATGCAATACTTTGACTGAAGATAAGAATTATAAAGAGAGACAAGTAGAAGAACGCGTGTACTTTTGAAGAAAATATGTTCGAAATTTGCATATTCGTATATCTAAAGCGGCAAAAAAAAATAGAATATTATTCAAGAAAAAAATAAACATTAATAAAATAAATAAAATAATAAAATAAATAAAATTCATTTAAAAAAATCAAACAAAAGCAAATTAAAAATTCTGCAATTTAGATTAATACAAATTTAAAAATTCAGTATTCTAATAATTCTGGCAATGTTTAATATGTCTGTTCCATGGATTTTGTTGAATGATTTAATTGTAAGATTATTTCCTATTGATTTCAAAAATAGAATATCAAAGAAGAATAAATTCTCAATAATTCAAAATGAAAGTGTACGATGTACACCTTTGCGCGCATATTCACTGCACAACATCCGACGATAAGAACGATGGTTCGTCATAAGCGCATATTTATAATGAGTTATGCATAAGCGTGAATAATGACGCATTCTTCCCACGGGAAGAGAAATGGGGACTGGATCGGTCGATTGCGCACATGAAATTCGAACGTGCAGCCGATTTCCGTCCCACGAACGGACATGCGTACGCGCGCGTGACAGCACGCGTGCACGCATGATGTGCGTTTACGTGAGGAAGTCGGAGGATTTATTTTCGTCGCGGCCGCTTCCAAACGCATCGCCCACTCGTTCTCAGTGGACCGCCGCAAACCACTTTAAAGGCCACACACACCAATGTCTTTATACGTCGTTTATTCTTCGAAACAACGGTAAAATGGTAGGGGCGCTGCCTAAAAGTCACTGAAGGCCATTTCCGCGTACGTATCTTACGTCTGCTATACGCAATGTGTCACACAATCTTGTCTGGTCTTGTAATACGCATATATGCTCGCCGCAATCTAGGAGATAAGGATCGAAGTAATAAAGAAGCTAATTTTCTTAATTACAAGAATGTATTTTTAAAACAGAATTGTATGTGTATAAATTATAATGCGCAACAAAGCATGCACATATACGTATATATTCGCACTTATTATATTCATATAAGTTGTGCCTTTCCATGTATATATTTCAATTTTTTATTTAATATTTAAAATTCTTAAATAGATTTTTTGTATATAACTCTGTTTTATTTTGTATATATATATATATATATATATATATATATATATGTTTTATATATTTATATTGCAACGCTCGTTTCTATACAAACTATTTTTCAGATTATATTTAATTTGAGCAGATCTGCGTATATCAAGTTTGCCGAAAGATGAGAAAATCAGTGTCCTTAATTAAACGTAATTAAGTAGACTACAATTATACCTAGCTCTGCTACGCAACCTGGATAATCAGTACGAGAACATTCCGAAGATACGCAAATCACTGTAACAGTATAAAAAGGTTAACGAGAGTGTTCTCATGAGTGGATTATGCCACGTACTGCCTAGTTAACGCCGCATAAATCTAGCGTGACTTGTATAGCTCTCTGTGAATTGATGAGGGTACGATCATTCGGCGTGTCATCACTGTAAAACTTCGATCTGCATGCGTGGGAACGCGTCAGAGTAAAATAAAAAATAGAAAGGACTCATTACAAAATGCACACAAATAATCTAATCGTAATCTGTGATGCGTGTTTCAAATATGTGTGTTAAGACTAATAATTATTCATGTGGCTAATATCCAGAAGAAATGTATTAGATTTATTTCTGTGAAAAAAACTAGAATATTTTTATCTCAATCTTTACTTAATCTACCTCTATCCACTTTTTTACTTCAATGCAAAATTCATAAACCTTGCACGAGTACTTTATGAAAGAATTCATTTATCAGTAGAATATCTTAAAAGCTATCTCGAGGATATGATGATTGTCAGGTGAAGGTGTACCTGATATGTAATCATGCATTTCTAAAAGGCGTCATGTATATCGATTCGATCGGAAGGAGCGACTCGCGCGGACACGACAGCGCGATATTAATAACCAGCCAAGAAAGAAACGCGACGATTCTGTACACCATATGGCCAACCTAAATTCTAAGAGCCCGGGCGTAAGTAACATAACCGAGATAACCTACATAAAGCGGAGATATTAGTCGCAATTGGACTAACGATGACACTTGTTCTTAGCTTAGCTAATATCGAGAATTGTTAACAAAATACGTTAGATTTTTGTCGAGAGAGAACCTGGAAAATTCCTATCTGTCTTTACTTTTACTTTTTATTCATAACATATAATGTATAAATATGCAGAATATGCACAAATGCATTTTCTCAGATCTGTAAAATCAGAAATATTCAATTGGAGTCTCGAAATAATGACGTTATATAGAAAGTGATCTAATGGGAAAAACATTTTTTTTACTACAACAGGAACAATTTTTACATTTAATTAAAATTGATCTGATTTAATTTTATGGATAACGATTTACTTTTATTAAGCAGCTAGCAAAACGAACAGCGCGTTCAATTTCAAAATGAAAAGAAAAGAATAAAACAAACAGAAAAGTGATGTCTGCAAGGACATCTTTAACTTTCCTGGTTTGCTGTATTCCAAAACACATGAAAAAGAATAAAATTTACACACATAATTAAAAATCAAAAACAATTTAAATTTGATGTTTTTCCATAAGAAAAATTTTGTAAATTAAATTTTAAACGTAAATTTTAACGTATGCAATTTTTTTTAACCGTGTTTCCGAACACTTGCAAACATTTATTTTGGCATAAAGACAAAATTATCACTTTTGTCCAGCTAAATTGTCATTTTGGCCTACCGCTGAATGAAACGAATTGATTTTTGATTGAGAAACGCATTTTCTTGATTTGATCTAGTCCTAAAATATGTCGCGTTCTTCCTCGATACGACTGTCGACGGTGCCGCAGTCGGCGTCCTTTCCCAGTCGAACGGCCGCGGTCTCTCGACTCCTCTCATTAAATCACAAATGAATGACATTAGCGGTGCTATAATATCGTACCGCTATTACTGCGACGGGTATTACGTGTCACGAGTCGCGCGAACGTTCTCTCTCGTCCTTCTCTCTCGTCCTTCTCTCTCGTCCCTCTCTCTTCCTCTCTAGCTGCGCCACTCTCTCTTTCCATCTCCCTTCTCCTTCTCCTCCTCTTTCTCCTTCTCCTCCTGCCTCTGAAAACGCTCTTACTGTTGCACACAAGGAATCAGGTCACTGCGCTGCAAGAAAGCAAAAGCCGCAGCTACGCGAGAGAGCGCGGATTAGTATTATCGAATATATACCTATATCCTCCGGAAAGGGACGATGACTAAGGCGCCATTTCGACAGAACTTTCGCATATACACACGCGAGCCGCGCTAACGGTGCAACGACGGTACACTGCATTCGTCGCCTCATCGTGTGTGGAAACTTTATCAGTCATATCATCATGCGTGAAATACGGGCTCGTAATTACCTATTTTCATTTTCCTTTCGTCGATCGAGCGCTAGTTTATTTTGGAGAGATATATATTCGGAGAATAGACACCTCACGGCGGAAACGAGGCTATTTTAGCTATTAGTCAACTTAACTTCTAAGCCGTTTATCATTGTTTTCTTAGAAATTTTTAACGACTTGATTGACGGTCTATTTTGACGTATCACACTACACTGCATTCTACAAAAATTTCTATAAAATTTTCCATTACAATGTAGCTATCAACTGTGAAAACTTTTGATAGCGATATGATTAAATCAAAAGTAGGCTAAATCGATCAGCTGATGTGCTCTGTGTATAGGAAGCGAGAGAGAAGGGTCGCTCACGCGGGTCATGGTTCAATTATTGTATGACGCTACTCGTACGATGCCGCGTCTGCACGCACACGGTCATCCCAAATGCTAATAGCATTCTTCGAGCACCTTTCTCTCGCACCGTGTATTCCGCGTTACTTTGCACGCGCTTTTCTTACACGTTTCGTAACTCTGGGGTATGCATCCATTTGTCATTCGAACATCTCGACTACAACGGTATCTTCGTTGCAATTAGTAGGCTATTTGATTGCGGAATAATCTAAATATACATTGGATGCGCCAAACACATGCGGAAAGAATCTTCTTATAAAAAAAATTCATTTCATGTACAGCTACAGGAGTTGTGGCGCACATATTCGTCAGACGGCGATGTTTTAACTAGAAAGTGAAAACGTTTGGCTTTATTCATTATGTTGGTTTTAAACACGCAAAGTTGGAATATCACTTTCGTATAATTAATTCTTATATCATAACCAATAATGCACTGTATCGTAAGTAATAAAGATCTTTATGAGAGTGCAGAGAGTTAATTTACAGCATTGATCATCTCAAGTACATGCTGAATAAATTTCCTAAACATTTGATATTCTACGAGCAGATACACAAATAGGAATAATATTTAAATTTATTTATCTGATCTATCACCTATCTATCCATCTAATATTCTCACCGCAAATAAAAACAAGCATTTTTAGCTTGTTTTTAGCCGCAACCAACACGGCTATTCATTTGCGCGTCGATCATTCGAATTTTTTTTGTCGATCGGAAAATGCGACCCTTTGGCCTTTCATAAAGACTTTCACTGCTTGGCTACTTTATCTCGAATCAATACGTTATTTATTAAAAGTAATCATTATCTCGCGCGAATCTTACGCACACGCACGTATGTGCACAAAACGCGTTATAAATTACAAGTAACTGTGTGAAGAAGAAGAAGAACTAACATATTTTCGCTACAGGATGCTGCGAAATCATTGATGAGATGGAGTTAGTAGAAGTGGGACCGCTAAGACACGGGTCGCGGTTCAATGTCGTTTAGTTACACGTGTCGTAAATGCATAATTTGCGACGATACCGATCGTGTGTAACACGCTTCACTAGGAGAGAGAGTGACAGGGAAAGAAAGCGAAAGAGAGAGAGAGAAAGATTGCACTTCATTATTCTCTAACTACCTTGTTGTAACAACATTAATCATTTGTTTTGAAAGAGATGTCCATCAAATTTTGTAAATTTTTTCAACTTCAATCTTTTTAAAATAGATTGCATAGATTAAATCGTAGAAAAGTTCTGTAAAATTTCGTAAAAGGAGAAGAATTACCTCACTGCTCACGATGATTTGTATCCTCGGTATACATTGAGAGAAAGCAGAATCTATAATTAGAGAGAATTAAAATTCGAATAATATAAAACGTGGCATACCGTGAACTATAATGTGTTGAAAGAGCGTAATTCAATTAAAAGAAGAAAAAACATCTAAGTTCGGGGGAATCAATCGACTTATTGCATAACTATTATAAATTAATTACGATTGAATTAAGCAGATAATCATTCTGAAGTAGAGAAAACCCAAGATCTCTGTGATGTACAGTAAGAATTCGAAATACCCAACTGTATGTAAATGTAGATGTGAGGCGATGCCGGACGTGTGCATGAGTATGTACGGCTCGGCCATTGCCGCGCGAACATTTTAATTAATTAGAGAATTAAAGCAATTGTACCGCAACGGCCTGCCGCGTTCTTACTTTCGCAAAGTCACGACTCGCGTAATCGACTCGCTGTTGCTGACGCTGTTTCAATTAAGCGCTGTACCGCATATTTCGGGGTATTCGTGTTTCTCATCCTTTCACCTTTCCCTCCGCTCGCATTGTAAGATTTTACGTTTTGAAAGAAAGAATGTGAAGTTTGTCGCTCAAGGACAATTGCGATTTCTTTCTTCTCATGTTTTTTAGACAGGTGATGAAATATTTAAAGCCTCATACATTTCTACATACATCTATACGCCAGCTTATGACTTAAAAGTATATAATGAATGTTTTGTGCGCGTAACGTTACCTTTCTCTAAGTATTTCTAAGTATAAGTAAAAATGTATACAAACAGAACAGGAAATCGAAGAGGAGAATTTTATATTTTTTACACACTAGTCGTACGTTATTGCACCGCATGGCACTTTACCTAATGACAAGGAGTTGCATTCACTACACCGCATTGGCTTATGGAAAATAAATATCGAGAGTACGATTGCATACAGTAACTAACGTTTTTCGCGAAGTCAATTCTAAGTGTCATAAGCAAATCGATCGCATTATTTCAAATTATTATGGTCTTTTGCGTAATAACGCGTGTGAAAATGCATAATTGCAATTTTCTTCTTCTTGAACATTTGCAACTGTTTATTTCAAAGAATTTTTAAACGCGAAACGTTTGTAAAAAATTTTAAGAAAGATCGTTTTATATCTTGCTTTCATAATTCAATGTGATTATAAATCAAAAAAGCTTAATCTCGTTGAGTCGACAGTTTCCTATTCAAAAGCGACAGTCGAATATTCTTTCATGGTTCATCGAACTGTCGATCAACGAATGACAAGGTTATCATCTTTCTTTCGTGCCATTCTAAAAAGAAACAAAATTTTTATTGATTTACTGTTTAAAAATGCTAATTAAAATATCTCTGTAAAATTTTTTTATAGTTAAAATATAAGATAATGTAAATTTGTATTATATCATATATGTATAATGAAAATCAGTATTAATATTAATATATGAAAAAACACATTTCTTTGTAAGTAAAAGTATACGTATATTTAAAAAAGAAACAAGTAAATGTCTTAATAATTTCTGAACAAAATTGAAAAAAATGATTGCATGAAAGTAAGCGTAAGTTTTCTTATTAATATAAAGTCACCGACTGTCTGTGGAATAAAATATATTTTATAGAATAGAATCGTTAATGAATGTTTCGAATGACGTAGGTCTACTCATTTCTGGATTCCACGTGCGAGGACGAGAGAGTCTCATCCTTGGAACCCGCCAGATCTTCCTTGAGCGTTTGTGTCAAGTCATGGCGATGGCACGAGGCCCGTCGCTTTGTTCCTGAACGCCAGTTCACGAGTCTGTAGAATGGCCGTGCCACTTTTTTTCCTTAACCCTGCTACTCGTCAGCAAATAGCAGTCGTTCCGTTTTCTCGGTCTTATACGATTAACTTGTACTCAACGATTCGCGCGAGTTGCGCGGAGAGTTGAATTATTCTTCTCTTTGTTCATTTAATATCAAAATCACGTGGGTAAACAGCAGTATCGATTGTTTGAAGAGGTACTGATTAATTTTACGAATTTTGGATGATTCTGGGCCTACTCCATGTTCCTACTCATTAGGACAGAATTGCATAATATAATTTATACATATGTATTGCATTACGACGATTTATATATAAATTATATGTGAAGCGATTCTCCATTATTCTGTATTTTTCATTCTATTTACAAGTTTGAATAATATTATTCGCGATTGGAATATTCCAAGAACGATGCTAGAAATGATACGATAATAACGTGTAATTAGTAAACTCCGTTCGTATCAATCGATTCTTATCTATGTGAAACATAAAAGAATCGGTCTGTATCGATTGTTACTTTACACAGAATAACGAAAAGTAAACAATTATAAAGACGTTTAAAGTAAAAAATTATAAGATAATTAAAGATAATTAAAAAACAAGAAAGGTAGTAAATAATTTTCTTTGCAATATTTTATAAAATATCATTATTCAAGTTCGATTCGAATTCTCAAACATACTTTTATTACTTGGAAATTCAAAGTTCGAAGTATGTTTTTTTATTATATTATACATATATTGCTTTTGAGAAAAGTGACACAAAAATAGTAATTTTACAGAACAGGTTTTATAGGTTTTAAACTTTTAACTTTTCCAGATGCATATTATATTAATAACTTTAATAAATCTAAATAATAAATGCAACAATTATCTTGAATCATGAGCTTTGACAATTTATGCTTTATTATCACTTTTGTGAAGACAAAAAACATAGATGAATTCCATTCTCTCATACTTTTTACTTGTATCACTTTTTTATGCAAAGGCGATATGTTGAATATACTTAGAGAGTGAGAGACATAAACTTTAAAATTACCTGGGATTAATATAACTTGGTAAAAAAAATTATTGATTTGCACGCTCGACTTTTAACAATTAATTTGATTGATTATACAAATGTGTTTAGTTATTATGAGTTATTCATCGCACACACTATTATTATACTAGTCGAAGAATATAAGAAACCGTACATTATATCTGAAGTCACATTGTACCCCTGCAGTGGCTCACGTTCTCGCTCTGGAATTCCTAAGCGTCAATAAACGATTCGCAGCGAATAATTGCAGATTCGCGTGGACACCGAGATTGAGTCGCGCGGAAGTAGAGGAGGAAAGAAGCCGAAAGAGACCGGTCTGTTATTACCGCTGTCGAGATTTGCAACTGTGGCGTTAATCGCGCTCCTGCTCACTCGCGCGATCGCGAGCTCCACGCGCAATTATTTATAATCAAAAGGATAGGTCGGGTTACGATAGTAGCGATACGCGGCGAGTCTACAATTGACTCGCGATAATGACGACGACGAGCAACGATGACGACGACAACGGCGGCAACGGCGCGATCATAATAATTATTGCATAATGAACGCCGGAGTAGTTCTATCCACTGGCAGACGCGGTAGCCGGCTACTTTCCTTTTTCAGTGGCCTAGATCATCCTGTCTTCCTCTCTCAGAACCGTAGAAACGGCGTGGCTTTATTACCTTTTACTCTCAGTTTCACCGATTTGTACACTCAACAGCGTAAGAACTGCGATCATATCTATGCTGTTTAAACTCACAGTCTCGCATTGTCCCTCGAAACAAGAGTTCGAATTATATTTAAACTTTAATTGTGCACATCAAAAATAACACATACACAAACGCACATTAGAGATACATTTAAATTTATATATTCAAAACTACTTCTTACGATGATAAAAAAATTTTTCCATATATTTAAATATATGGAAAAATTATAGACGTAATTAATTCTTTTTAACACTTAGTTGTCAAATAGTATAATTTCAGAATCATAATTATTAGTCCATATATTCTTGTGACTATATTAGTGTGATAATGTTATAAATTAAAACATTCTTATAGTTTGAGACACTGTTTGCTAGTAAATTTCAATTGCACGAATATGAAATTGCTACAAAAAATTAGATACTCGCGAAACAAATTCGAATAGATGAAATCGACTTTTGGTGGACCGTAAAAGAATCAGCATTCCAGCATACACGCGTACGAGTTTTATGCATACGATGAAACCAGTACTAAAGGATCAAGGTTCGAGTGAAGTCGTACATTCAGTTCGCACTACTCTCATCCACGTACACCTCCGTAGGTGCTTCGCACGTGTATACCTAGGCGTGTACGCACACGCATACGTACGCCTTCTACGTCTTCGAAGTCTCGGGGGAATGCTAATGCATGCCTCAGCAGCCGCTTGTAGCAACAGCGACTCTCCACACACAACACACACACGCACACACATACACACATACAATGAGAGCTTCCGGTAGCACATTGGTTCAATGAAAAATCCTACAGCGAGGTTTTCTCTCGCAAGTAATATCATATCGTCAATGACGTTTACTATGATCATATTTTTCGTTTTATTATCGTGCTTTTAGCGATCGACTACGAAACGCTTTATGTTGCACAGAAAATCTAATCGTGATACGTAAGCTAGTACGCAAATATATTAGTGCGCATATAAGAAAGGAATTTTCTTTCTATAACATCAATTTATTAAATGTTCTCATTTGTGAATTTCCTCTAAACATGGACGTCAAAATATGTGCATCACAAATAGCCAGGTTGAAAAAGATTGAAATTACAAAGGGAGTGTCACACAAAATTCTGTCTATATTACATCACGCTAACTATTACTCTGTATCGTCGGTAGAAAAAGAAAAGACACGTTACACAATGTAACCATCAAGCTCAAAGAAGTAGCCACCGACACATGTGCCAATAATGTCAGGTGTTCCGTCGCTTTTATCACGCATGAACAGTAATAGGTACGTGATGGTAACTGATGTTTTGTAAATCGGGCAAGATGAAGTCACGACACATTGCACTGGCGTGCGTTTACCTTAGGAAAGCTTTCCTCACTTTACAAAATTAAAGTAATTTGTTTCATGCGAAGAGACATCAATAATCGGCCAATTCAATTCAAGCAAAAATTTCCTTTCGCCCTTAATATAAAATTAACTAAAAAAAAGAAGTTAAAAAAAAGTGAATAATTGTTAGCCGAGAAAATTAAAAATTACATAATTAAATAATATAAAAATTCTAAATAGACAATCGACGATGACGCGCATACCTAAAAATCTTACATCACATTATTTTTTAATAATTATCAGAGAAATGTCAAAATACATATTCTAAATATAGCTAACAGTTTTAACTGGATAAAAGTGAGCGTACAAATATTTTTAATATTTCTGCTAACAAAGTAATTCTTCACGTTAACTGACAAGTGCGTTAAAATCTCTTAATATAATCAAAAGTTGCCAGGATCAGCGATTAAAGCGATGTATTCAAACAACAAGTACAATTTAAAAACATATATCGTCGACCTCGATCCTGGCTCGATTTCATTTGGCCTTATTTGTCTTGTTTGATCGGCAAACAGTTCTATCATCATTCTCGAAAGGCTCTTCGTAAAAGTATAACGAGTAACAGGATATTGTTTCAAGCTTTCGTTAGGGAATGTTAACAGGTCGAAACAAAACACGTCGAAAACAAATAATCTCTTTAATCGTTGATCCGTCATTGTCACCTCGAAAATTTGCTGAAACAGTTGTTGCTCCTTTAAAACAAGTAAAGCAAACACAGTAAAGCTGACTTTAAACCCTTCTATAAGAAAAAATGACAACTCTACATACAATGTACAAAAAGTTTTCTTTCTACAAAACTCGTTTGAAAATTATCTTTTTTTCTTTTTAGCGAAATTTAAATTTGATATCATCTTTCTAATATTAGGTCCGAATATATCCGAAATATCCTTGAGAATTAAACCCCTTAAGATCCTGTTTATGATAAAGATCACTCAAATCTAAATCTGTATAGCGTTTCCGAGAGAGGCTCGGGACAAGAGTAAACTTATCCGGACGTAAACTTCTTTTATCTACTACTCGCATGGCTTCACGTTCGTTAACATAGCACGAGGCACGGAGATTGCTCGTGCTAGAACGAAGAATAGTTTCAGCTCATCCTTTCCCCGAGTGCCCGCGGTTCTCCGTTCGAGAAGTGGGTCAGCGTTAGATACGAGGGAATGAGGCGCGTAGGAGAGCAACGCGGCGCTCGGTGGCTTCGCGCGCGGGTTGGTAGGACGGATGGACAACCTTCGCGATCACTCTCCGACACGGCTCTCGCGACTGCTCGGAGCTTTATTTAGCTCTCTCAGATAAGGGTCAGTCGCGCTGATTATGCTCATATGACGATCTATGCCCTTTCTACTTGTGATCTTTGAGATTAAGCGCTTTCACGAATTTTAAAGAAGAGTTAAGTACCTGATGCTACTTACTATTTCTTAAAAATATATATAGAATAGGTAAGTAACTAGGTTTGAAAGAACCTTCCGGATATCTAACAGATTTGTAAATTCATTTATTGATTCCAACATTAATATAGTACTATTAATTTTATAATTTTTATAATTTTAATAATAATTAAATATGCATTTTTTAATATTATTTTGTAGACTTTTTAATATAAACTATTATAAGTCAAATTACTGTTATATTAAACTGTTTGTATTGTTATGTTAAACTGTAATTTAAGTATAAGGGAACTGACAAAACGGAGGTCAAATTACGATCAAAAAGCTATTTGAACATATAAATTCAATAAAGCTAGACACAATAAAGCTAGAATCGAAGTTTATTCTACTGAAATTTTATGTGTTTTTGTTGTTTTTTCAGAAATTTTCATTCATTCTAAATTTAAATATAGACATTCCTAAGTTAGTGTAAGTTATTTTATCTTATATAAAGAAAGTCTATAGTGATAACAAAAGAAAGTTTAAAGTTTGATTAAATATATGTGATAAAGTAAATAGACACAAAAAATACTTTCTCTGATGAAATAGATAAAACCGGAAGATCAGATGGAATGAAATCATTGCGATGATATGTGATGATACGGCATTTGTTGATTGTAGGTTTTTCTGCTACCGGTCAATTATTGTCTTACTTTTACACTCTCATTTGCTATTTTCTTCCTCCAGCTTCTACACGTTGCAATTTACATTCGTTAGAACATTTATTTGAGCCGCGAAGCAGTAAATTGCTCGATGGCCTTCTGTCACCCTTGTTCATGCTTTCATTTCCCCAGCTAGATCAACCAATATATTTCTTTTACTACTATTAAACCGCTTAGACGTAGCACGATACACTTTACATTTATTTACTAATTGCCGCAACGTTCTCGAACTCATAAAATCAATAGTCAATAATCAATTATTGAAAAATTATGTTTATATGCTACAATTTTTCACATCAAGCGACTCAATGGTTTCAAATATTTGTAAATTCGTCAATCTTTTTATTTTATACGCAAAGATATTTAACTTTTACAAAGACTTATTCGTTTGTAAATCTTATTCAATGAATCCTACTCACAACGTAATATCGTTCAAAATAATTTTCCAAGAATTTCGTCTGCGCTGATGATACGTTTGTAAATGACAGCATATCAAGGAGGATTTTTTTGCAAATCACGGGTCGACGTACGATTTTTCCTATCACGAATCTGTGGCATGAATTTTAATTACTGCGCAGTGGCTGCCGGATTAGACTTGTTCATATGAGAGAAAGACGGAGAGCTGTATTAATATCGGAATGAATGAGAAAGATATCTCGACAGAGGAATAAAGATGATAAGGAAAACTCGTGTGCATTTATCATATAAGTGATGCGATCACATATGCGTCGTAACCCAAACTGTTTTCAGGCTACATCCTATTTACTTAATGCAATTTACTTATTTCAATCAAATAATTAGGTCAATGTCCCGCATATCCAAATTTGTATAGGGAATATTGATTGGTAGATAAAAAATATAACCGGTGCGTAAACTGACAAACGATAAAAGATAACGGTATGCATAGATAATAGAAACGATATCAAATGGTATATCAAATGGTTTTAGCTTTTCTCGTATGTAATTACACATTATATAACATTGAACAATATTATATAACATTGAACATAATTTCTAATTAATTCTTATCGATATAAAAATACTGAATCTATCCTACATTAAAAATATATTTTTGTTCTACAATATCATAATTTCGCACTTGTACGTGAATTTTCCATGCAATTAGTCGTGGACATAAAATGGTCATTGACGTCATTATAATTACATATTGCGCGTTGTCTTGAAAAAAAAAGTAAACGATATCTAAACTTCAATCATACACTTCTTAGATCGAGAGCAATGCTGCAACTTTGTACTTCGTCCGCGCGGGTATACCACAGAGTCAATTTCCTCGCACGTACGATCACTTCTATTTAATGCATTGCTGCCAATTTGCAGCACGATATTGTCACGACCTCGACAAACTTACGCACGTATCGAAAATGGTAACCCAGAAATGCCTGAGTATTTATACAAATCATAAACGTTATCTGTTACAATGTGACTAAACATAAAATCACAGATGCAACGGTTTATTAATGTTTTCTTAATTAACAAGTTTTCTTATAGAATGATTAATATGCAATTAGGCTGTCCATAAATAAATAAATTACATTTTACACACGAATTAAACTGTTAACATAAATGTATCACTTATTTCAACGAACCATTATTCTCCCTCATTTTTCTTATGAATTTCTTCTACGAAAATTTAAAAAGCAAGTATTATTTCCTTTTCTCAAGATAACATATAACTATTATGACGTCAACAAACATTCATATCTATAGAAAAAGAAACATTTTGTATTAAAAAATTGATACATAAACATTAGGTCATATCATATCATAATAAGAAAATATATTTCTTTTAGACTTGATGTACTTAGGAATTATAGGTATATGATAAGAATTAATTGAATTAAATTATTTTTAATATCATATTTTTATTATTCTAATACAATATCCTAATAACTAGTTACAAAATAATCAAAGCTACACAATTTGTTACAATTCGCCGTTATAATGCATCACATGATTCCGATATAAATCCAATTCTTACAGTCATCATATTCTTCATTTTTGATATCTTTAAGTTATGTTGTTTGTACATATTAGAATTGTTTTTAAATATTTATTGAGATACTACAGAAGGAATTATTTCCATCTAATCGAGAAATTTTCTTCACTCTTAAATAAAGAGTATTATACAAGAAACGATAAAAGTTTCATCTAATCGAGACATTTCCTTTACATTAATACATAGACTTATCGCTAAATAATTAAGATTCTGAGTAACTTCTGTAACCGCTTCTCGGCTTTTATTATTTACTCTGCTTGACATGTGAGGTCCAAAAGATATCCGATATTTTTCTCATTCTCGAGAACAGGATCACGATATCTCAATAAATGTATATAGATCATAAATTTATCGTCTCCGGACAAGACGGCATGAGTTGAAGTTCGGAAGGTTATCTGAGAAAATCTCGTTCTTGTTCAAATATCGAAGTGATGTAACACAGAAATATTCAGTAGTCAGATCACTCTGAATCGCAGATAAGTGCGATTAATTCTTTAATTACTATATTAAATCATCATTTCCAAAATGTGAAGTTTATTTTTGAAATTATAAATAAATAATGCAGAATGTAAAAAGAATGATTGTAATAGTTTTATTAACCACATTATATATATACATATGTTTTGGCTCTAAAAAAGGCTTTTATTTATTTTAAGATTTTATATCCAAGGAGCTGTTGTAAATTGTTTACATTTTTATCTTTAATTTTAAAAAGAATTAATTATTGTGATAAAATCGATATAGCAGCATTAATAATGTATCAAAAGGCTAATTGATATTTATCCAATAAGATTAGCATCAAGAAAAAAAGATTCGTAATGCACGCACATAAGAAAATATGAAAATCATGTAAGTAGCTGCTTTCAACATTTATTTAATCATTACGCTACGTTTTTAACACATGTGGGTAAACATAATTACTCCAGCCATTACTTTTAATACAAATAATAACTTTCGCACATTCAAGTATTTAATAAAAGTATCACAAATATTTGTTTTTTCCTTTTTATCGAGTTTATACAAAGCATACAAAAAAATCAAATAAAAACCATTAAAAGAGAAAAAGCTATAAAAGGAAAATTTAGAATTGAATATATCAATCTCTTGTTAGAAGAAGCTGATAATACAGCGGTATTGTCAGTAGTAGCCATATAAAAATTCGAAAGAAACGAACACAACACACCGTCATATCATTTGTGAACCTCCCGCTCCACATACCGATTACTACTATCAAAGACTTACGTTGCAAAAATATTCACCATTGCCAATGATGCACACATACGATGCACAAGAGAATATAACGTACAAAAAAAACTAAATAAATAGCAATGCAAAGATGCGTACATCAAATGGTAACGAAAAATAAGGAGAGAAATGGAGAAAAAGATTTTTTATCATTTTTTAAATAAATTCTATAAAATAAGATACGTGGACCATTCAAAAAAATACCACAAATGTTTATGAACAAAATATTTATATAGATTTATTGAAGACAGAGTGGTAAAAATTAAATTAAATTAGATAAGAAAGAAAATAATCTGTAAAAATATATGATAATGTATAAATATATGTAAATATAAATGTAATAAATTACCATGTATATAATTATAAGGAAATAACAAAAGGAAATGTCAAAAATTCGACAGTTTTTGATAATATGATTTAATTATTTAGAAATTAATATACTGACACTTTTGCAAAGAGTGATCGCGTGAGTTGAACTGTAATAATCACCTCGGATGAAGGGGATTTGTCAAATATAGCCAGAGTATTCATTAACTGAGATATTCAGTTAAATTAATCGCTGCGGAAACATTGCAAATGTTTGATCGTACGTTTACTAACACTATTTATCGGCTTCATCTGATAATATTTTGGTAATTCGTATATTTGAATTGAAATACATTAACATAATGAGAAAAGATTCATATATTCTTTCATATATTCTTTTTTTTTAAATTAAATATAAAAGTATATTAGAACATTAAATTCTACAATATATCGTAAGCAAACAAATAAATAAATATCCATTAATTTTTAAAACGCGTCTTTTTACAAATTATGTTAATTTTTCACAGAAAAATTATTATAGAAATTACCTACAACAACCTATTGTTACATCTAATTAAAGAGCACGCTCTTAACGCATTTTTGTTTTTTTTTGTTTACAAGTCATCATGTAAGTAAATGAGGAGATTAGAGAATTCCAACCACTGCAATATATGTGAATTAACATTGCGAAATACTACGAGATCTAATTACATGAAACACAGTCGCGAATACGCACGGATACATCGTGAGCGTGATTTCCGACGGATTCCTATTGGATTATGAGCGACATAGTGAACTCACACGTATGTACACGCTTTTGTACACGCGTTCAACGCGTGTACACATACGTGCACATACTCCTGGCCCGTTATTCGCGCGTATGGCCCGCAAGGTCGCGCAATGTTGCATCGCGAACTGCATTACGTGTACGCACATAGCTCACATTGCGCACCGTTCTCTCGCGCTCTCTCCTTCTACCTTTCACTCGAACCCTCCCTCTCTTTTTCTCTCTCATTCTTTTTTCGTCGCATACATTCTTTTCTCTCATCGAATCTCCTTCTCACTCTGGTTTTTTTTTCTTATATCAGTTCTTATGTCATATTGCATTTCCGGTGCTCATTTTCTTTGCGGCTTCTTGTCCCACTTTGACCGTTTTTGCTATTCTCTAATTTGCGTGGATTTACTTGTGTCTTCGGTTTTCCCAGAAAAAAAAAATCTTTATCCTTTGAAGATTCACATTTATAGCATGATAGTGATTAACAAATAAAATTAGTGATTCGCCCGTTCATAACTTTGCGCTAAATTAAATTTCTTTGGAGTTTGTGAAAAACCGGCATGACACATGACAATTTTAACCAGCGTTATTAATGAATAATTGAAAAACACAATATCGATAATTGCAGCTGTGTCTCACATTCAGGTCTGTAACATGACAAGGAGTTACACGTGCCAGTTAGCACGTGCTTGAAAGTTATAACTGGAAATAAGGGAAATTACCATAGCTTGGATCTGCACAATTAAATATCCGGTTTGAAAATTTATTCGTAGTTTAATTACATGACAATGATATTCAAGATGTCGGTTCTACGATACGAATGAGAAGAAATAATGCTGGAAAGAAATATACATGACAATACGGTATGATGCAAGAATCTCTTTAACCATTCTGTTTAACTATATCTAACATTTTTTCATCTCAAGTATTTAAAATTTCCAGGGTCTTATAAAACTGAGAAATATATACAAGTGATAAAATTGAGATATAAACTGCCTGCCTATAAAAATAAATTACCTATTATCATATTCATAACTCTAAATGGTATCTATAACATATTATTTATAAAAAAAGGGTTTCTTTATTGTAAATATTAAAACATTTTTTTTTTATTTTTTTATTATGAAAAACTTCTTCATTCGCTTTAAAATATTTAATGTTAATCTTTTTCACAATATGAAATCAAAAGGGATTTAAAATTTAGCTTTTTTGCTATTTCCGAAAAAGCGAAAAACTTGAGAGAAATCGCTACCCAGAGTCCTTATGAAAAGTATTAACTCGTTAAAGGATTTAAAGTCGATCCTCAGCGCGGATAAGCACACGCGTGCGGAAATACGAGGTGTCACAATACAGAAAGTTGATAGCGCGTTCTCGGGCCGTGTATAGCGTCAGCTTGATAAAGAAAGGAACTGCATGTGCCGAAAGTGACTCATCGAATTAAGAGCTGTAGGTGCAGCGAGGTCGTTGACTCGTACGTCGTTGATGACCGGACAGCGACGTTGATCACCTGTCGGGTTTCTCGGACGGCGTACATCGATAACGACTTTTGCGATTATGGCTCTCTGCCGTCGCGTCATCTGATTCTGAGCGCGCATTGGCCGTGATATAGATTAAAAACTCGTCGCGCCCAAAGCAGATATGACCACTGAAAACAACTTAATTCTACGATTAAAACTATCAGACTCTCTCTCTCTCTCTCTCTCTCTCTCTTTCTCTCTCTCTCTCTCTCTCTCTTTCTCTCTCTCTCTCTCTTATTCCTCTTTTGGAAGAAAACTTTCTATTGTATAACAGTGCCCAAAGAAAAAAAGATTAAATTTAAGAATACTCTCTTTCTTGCACATGTTCCTCGTGCCTCTGAAGAAAGATATTTAGAAGATGAGTAAAATATTTAAAAAAAAACTTATCCCTCCAGGTCACATACCGCTTTATAAATAGAATTAAAATGTGGTTTTAAACGTAATCTCCTAGATGCACAATAGTTGTTGATGGTTCGATAGCATTGAAAATAGAAAATATCAATGAAACAAATGACCGAATATATATATATTTGACATACGTTTCAATAATTGTCAGAATAAACACGCGATAAAGACATTTAGAAAGAAACGTATCGGTGTTACAGTTTGATCGAGGCATGATAAGGCACGTGAAGGAATTTCGCCTTACTTTTGATATCACATCATTATCGCGGATCGACGGTCGAATCTTTTCGCTGATAATATCGTATCCAAGAGTCTAGCGTACACGAATTAATCGCGCGACAGAGCAGACGTAGCGGTAATCCACCGACACGGCGGTATCAAACGACCCACGTACTGGCCCACGTGTCTCTTCTTCGTGTTCGTAATTCAGCCATCACCTCTAACGATAATTACTTGACGAGATCTTTCGCCGTCGCGAAATCGCAGATCTGTCGATGACATCACTGCCAAGACCAGAATTATGTACCTAATGATCAAATCGTGTCTCATACGAAAAACACCTGTTCAAAGCAATAGAAAAAATGTCGCGGAGAGGTATTATTTATCGTAATATTTTAACAATACCTTCTATAATTATATGAAATCCTGAGCCTAGAATATGAAGAATCTAGAAGAACGAAATGTGCTTAAATTCAAGTGAGCGATAAAGTTTTATTAATCGTAGTTCAGAATCTTAATAGATTAAGTTTTTTTATATTCAGCAGCTTACATATAATTACAAATTACTGATGCTCCGATTTTTTTAATTTATGAAGAATTGACTCTAAATATTCATAAAATCCACCCATTGAAAAAAACCCCCTAATTAAATGCAAATGACATTGTATAAATATACCATATATACCATTTTAACACATAATATGTTTAATTAATATCAATATCACTGCATGCGTCATGTTGAGATAATAAATAATTGTCTAGTAGTTATTGGATTAATTACTATATATTATATTTATCATTGACGTACTTTGTTGATTTAATCAGCTTTAATTCAATTTTGATACGCGATACGTCCTTCTCATTGCATTTTATATAATTAGCTGTGATATATCTCGTATAATTGTCGCGCATCTGATTCGTCACACTATTGCTTCGCGAAGCAGAGCGTTAGGAAAAGATTCGTTCACATTCAACGTTAGCGTGACGACTTCCCGTACACGTGCGCATAATTAGAAAGAAAAACACATGTGTGTGAATAATTGAAAAACACAGATATAATACGATAGTTGCGAAGATAAATATCGAATATATATATTCGAAACATGGTTAATCGACTCACAATCGATTTCATTGCGGTTTATGTCGCTATCGATGTCGCATCTGGCCATTAATCGTAATTCGGATGGTAATACGTCACCATGATGACTATCGATTCATAGTAACCGAGCATATTGAAGCATTCGATTTCTACTCGTGTCATGTGATAAAATATAGTTTACGCAATATATGTTTACGAACTTAAGAATTGTTTCTGTCAGTTTTCTGTGACAATATTTCACACTTTCTACTTGTTTCTTCATTTTTAACAGGCATTTTTTTGAAACGTCTCGTCAACATATATCTGTGTCACATTATTGAATTCTCGAAGAGTGTTATTAAGTTAATATGTATTTCTTATTCAAAACGACCTTTAGTATGAAACCCAAAGCAATGTAAAAATTATCAATTCAAAATTATTAAAATTATTAAAATTTTAATGTAATTAAATCAGCATGATTATTAATTATTATTAACGAATAATTATTTTCCATTTTAAGCCATTTCTACTAAAAGCTTACACACACTATCACTTAAATATATTGTATATTTAAATCAAAAGTTCCTGTCATCCTTTATATACGCGTGCGTATCTGAATTACGCTGTACGAGTGGATGTAAAAAAAGGGAGACCAACGATTATTGTCTAAAACCATTATGTTTATCGTATCCTTTCATCAAGTACACTGATTTCTCAAGAGCGCTGTGCCGGTAGTTGTTCACCTGTTGCGCGCGACGCAACGATAGCTCGACAAACACATTTAAAACTGTCCCGACGGCAGATTAGCACCGATATCCGAGTCATTTCTTTTCCGTGAAAACTGTTGCGGCGCAACAGTTTACTGCACTTTCGGCTAGCGATAACGACGACAGTAATTATTCACGGGAAAAGTCACTGACAGAAAGCGAGACGACCGTTCGTCCTTTGACCCAAGAAAAACACGTATGTGAATGATCTTACGTGAGATACATGTAATTTATTTCCCGCATATAAATCATTACATCATTACTGATCCGTAGGGCATAGATTTGTTGCTTTTCAGTACCAAAAAACGGAATGCATAATGACTAAATTCTGAATTTTGAATTCTGAATTTTGATCTGAGCTGCCATAACGTAGTTTTTTAGAATAGAGTTTTTTACGAAGAATTTTTTATAAAAATAAATAAATATTATATGCACATGAATATTGTAATAATTATATAAATTGCTGACATTCAATGGAAATTTACGCAACAATAAATATTTAATTTAATTCTGACCTATACTGAAGAAAAAGATTGATGATCACAGCAAGAACGCTGCACGTGCCGTAAAGTTTTAATTTTATACAGAGCATAAATCTGTAATGTAACTTTTGCAACGAAAACCGACAATACACACGAAATGTTATAGCGAGAAACGTTAGATTGCCCATCTCGAAACCGTAAGCATTAATAAATGAAGGAGTTTAACGCAATCTACGGAACGCGTGTTGTAACGAAATGCAAAATTATGATGCAGTATTCACGGAGATTCTTAACCACAGAATCGTCCTGTGACTAATAGCGGAAACTGCGACCACGAGCTGCAAATCAGAGAAACGCCATCGAACGTTGCGCGATTATCGACCGCATTTTCGTTTAAACGGCCGCACGTGTACGCATTTTACATGTCGCGACAATATTGAAAGCTGACGTCGCATTGTGTTACACACAGATTTGCTGACTCCTTATTTTTTAAAGTAAATATCGCTCGATCCGATTCTGCTTGAGTGGCGTACCAATGAACTCGGACGGATGTTGTACTTTTCGCGTTATTAAAATGTCTAAAAATATAAATCGTATCGCTACGCACGTTTGTCTTAATTTACGGAAATACCGGATTATTTTTCAATTAATCACACACAATCGAAGCTATTGATTTTACAATCTGTGGTTTTCCGTATTCATTTTTTCCATTTTAACAGATAATCGGGAAATTTCTCGCGAATTCAACGTAAATACCGTATTTCCACGAATTTCCTTTATCATCAACAACATGGAACATTTAATCTCAAACCTAAAAAGGAAATTTTACATTAGCTGATAATATTGAACTTTTTTGAGTCCACAATGACGCGAGTCATTGAAGCCATATAAGAAAAATATTTTTTCAAATACTTGTATACATTATATTCGTTTTAATTGTTATGAAATTTTTTACCAATTTAATTCATTTTAGCTCATAAAATATCTTATAATTTCCTATCATGTATTCGAGTTTTTATTTATTTTTTCATAGCTTTAAAATAAATAAATATATATACATATATATATATTTATTTAATGCAATAAAAACAATTGCAATAAAATGCAAGTATAAAAATGCTGCTACTTTTTATTATAGTATGTTTAGTCCGTAAAGAGCAAGAAGGATAAACCAAACATTTAACAAATTTTTTTTAATTCCTCGACAAGTTTAAAATTTATTTCCTTTTTTTTTGACATCTGGCCAGTCTTCTTGTCATCAAGGTATCTGTTCAAAATTTACAATTATTCTTATTTATTGAACGACTCGTATCATTCGCGTGAACGTACGTAGATATGTGCGCCGTTGTCGCGCACGTGTCGTGCGGTAGCTCATGAATGAACTCGGCGGCACATAAATGCCGCCGCGCCACAAGGCTATTTTTAAGTGCCCAGACGATTATCAGTGATTCCTGTGTGATAGTACTTATCGTATGTGCAGCACGCTCGATTTAGCGGCATGCGTGACTAAGAGAAAACAAAGAGGTGCCCCTCTCTCACAGCGGAAGCTTTGCGTTCTATCATGAAAACGACAAAATTCGTATTTATTCGTGTCTCGCTTATCGGTTGTAGCGATTACCTCCTCACTAGCTCTCGCAGGTAGAATGCGATTCTTCGACACTGCGATAGATACTTGTGATGATAATTTGTCACTCGAGTATATGACGTATATCGATATTCCAAATATATGTACGTATTAATTATTATAATATTTGTAACAGAGAAAGTAATGTGATAATAAAATACTGAGCATTGAAAACTGAAATAAAATATAAAAAAATTAAGTTGTGTATTAAAAATTAAAAAAAATGTCTAATTAAAATATTCTTTCCTGCTCAACTACACTAACTGTGCTAATTAAAACTTCATCATCGTTTCAAGAATCTGGCATTAACCCAACATTCTTCAAATTATGTGAATTCGTATCGCAAACATGTCTAACAGATTGACCGATATAATAGATTCCGGGAAAAAGGAATGATCTGTGAGAATGTCGTTGAGCTCATGAGACGATGAAAACACAATCCAATTCGATTAAGATTTCGCCGAACGGGGGATTACCTAATTCATTTATATACATTGGCCAATCGTTGCATAATGATAAACCTCGTGGCCCAAAAGCCGCCACGGCAGAACGGTGAAACTCGGTGAAACCACTCTAGCCGGCGCGGCGTGATCATGGAAATAGTCAAACTAAACGGCCAAAACGCGGTGCCGTTGCGTACAATACGACACCGTAGAAAAAAGAAGCGGACTGATAAAATAGCTGCGACCGCGTTGACCGTACTTTCACTAGATTAAGCTCGCCGCGCCGCACTCTTCGCTCTCGTTCTCTCTTTCCGAGTCCTATATACCTCTCTCGTCGGGCCCACAAAGAACGGTGCGGAGCACCGTGACGATCTACATGAGCGTGTATCACGCTTTTTCGCACCCGTTTCTTTTTGTGCGACACTTTTTGCGTGACTCAGTGATCCATGTCGGAGAAAGAGAACAATGTGAAGAAAGAGATCGAGCGACTCATTTCGCGCAACGCACTTTACCTTATGTTACAGTTAATCATAAATTGCAATGATTGAATTTGAATTATATATGATGATCTTTGATTGAATAAAATATTGAGATCTCTTGGTTTTTCGAATAAAAAAAAAACAGTATATTGTAATTTATATCGAGTTACAAAAAGCAACTCTTACCTTTAAGAAAAAATGTGAGAAATAAATGTATGCGAAAAAGTGTGTTAAGTTCTATATTATTGATTCATGTCTGATAAATCGTTTCTCTCGTAAGGAGAGAAAAGAATTTATCTCAAAGAATCATGTTTGTGTATATATACATGCATAAATATACAATCTCTAATATACAATAAACTTATAAAATCGGTTCATTAAAATTTATATAGCTCCCGCGCAGTTTTCATTATTTTTATTCGCAAACTTCGCAATATCTCTATGTTATAGCCAGTGAAATGCGATAAGATAGGATGTACACATTTCCCTTTGTTGACTGATCAAGCCACGCGGGGATTTCTATAGTGGACGCATATAGGATTATCGGACTAGCGAATTAATCAGCGTTTCGCGTGCATGACGTTTTGTTGAATTAATCTCATCGATACGAATGGATTCCTATATATTCAGAACAAATAATTAAGGGATCGTCATCGGGATATTCCTCTTTCATACCTTTACTTTTGCTTTCTCATGCAGAATTATCGAAATTGCAACGGATATATCTATTATGGATATATCTCACTTCTGCGAAATGTGAGCAACGAACGTACTTAAAATGTCATTAGTGATATGATGAAATGTTCATTTTATATACACCGCCATTTTTTATACATTTAGTATAACAATTTATTTTTGGAAACTCGCATGTTTGGAAAACTCGTCATCTCTCATTGGATAATTTTTATTTTGTCTCATACTCTCATTATGATTTTCAGAACATTACATAAATTTATTTATAAATAATCTAGGAGGATTAATTATTCATGAGCAAATACCATTTAATTAAATTCTCATAAATAACTGAATAATAATAATTTCAGATTTACTGTATTTTATCTCACAGAATCTCTCACTATAATTGTCGGAATATGTATAAATTTGTTTGTAAATTTCACATGCATAAATTTATTTGTAAATCTATTTAAGGAGGATCAATTATTCATGAGCAAACATCATTTAATTAATTTTCGTTGAAATTGAAACAGATTAATAATGAAATTACCTTCAATTTTAAATACACAAAATTTAAATACAAAATGCTACTAGATCGTAAATATATAATATTTCTGTCACGATAAAAAGCAGACAAATGTATTTGAATGAAAAAATAAGGAAATATTAACAAAAAAAAAATTACTATTTCTATTTTCTAAAAATTACTAATTTTATTTGTATCGATAATTATTCTCTAAGGTTATGTTAAAAAGTTAAAATAATTTATATAATCTAAATTAAAATAGATATAGATAAATTATATAGTTATTCATCAGACATCATTTGTAGATTTTTAAACATCGCTTTTTCTAAAAAAGAAACGTTAAAATTTTTGAAGTTGAGAAATGATTCCCCACGCACACGCATACGGTGCGTCGCGTTTAAGCGAAGCGAGGCAAAGCCAGGAAAAGTAAGGAGCTCGCGAGCAGAGGAGAAGCGTGCACTCTTGCCTCCGCCGTTATGTAACCGAACGATTCTCAGAGCCAGCAGAAGCCGAGCGACGCGCGAGAGTGAGGTCAATTTGTGCGAAGCCCATCGCGTGTACATATAGGCACATACACACGAACGTCGCGTACACGCGCGAAGACGAGAGTGAGCTGGAATAAGGCGTAGAGCGTGAAAGTGAAGCGGTGTGTACGGTAATGCGCACGTGCGTACGTGCGTGTGTGAATTTTTCTGCATGTATGCGTACGTATAACGACATGACTGGCGCTCGTACACACACGAGCCATAATAGTGTATGCGCGAACGGATCTACGTGGAGCGAGAGCCAAGATCGATTTACACCATTCACCAAGTCGGCATCACCGTTATCGAGGAAGACTAAGAAGGAAGATAATTTATTAGGGGTAATCCCGACACTAAAGAGTTTTGGAAATAATTCGCATCATAAGTGAGATTAATATCCCCAATATTATTTTAAAAAATGATGTGAGAACTTTATCGCACTATTTTTTTCTATGTTTTATTGACGTTCTTAATTATTGAAAAATTGTGAAAAAGTATTAACAGCAAACTGATGTAGTATATTAAATCGTATAATATATTCCTATAAAAAATAATATAAAATTACACATTAATGAATCTCTGCTGCTTTATCAACCAACTTGTCTTCCAATAATATTTATCAAAAGTTGAATAATAAATTTCCATTGTATAAAATTTCCATTTATATAAAATTTCAATTTTTAAAATATATTTAAAAATAGATTAAACATATTACATAAAACAATTTTTCAATTTTATAATTTGTAATTATCGCAATCATTGCTACAATAATAAAGCCCGCTATCAAAGCACAGAACATCGCTGTTGTTGACCAATTACCGTGCGCTCCGTAAACAAGAGATTGGAAAAGTGACACGGAAGACAAAGGAGAGATGGCGGAAAGCCCGGCGAAGACGTGGTTTCGAGAAGAAACGCGCAAGTAGGAACGAGTAGGTGAATCGCCGCGGAGCCGTGTACGGCGTGGCGCGGCGCGGCGTGGGGTTGAGCCGGTAAGTGTGCCAAGGTGCACTTCTCGAGAAAGCCGGACCGGCCGGACCACTACCGCGCCGCGCCGCGCCGCGCCATGCTCCGGCTATCACCAACCGCCACGGATTCGGCCCTATTTCATCCGCGCCGCGCTGCGCTAACGAGTGTGATTAGATGCCTGCGATGCCTGAATAATATCCGTTTTCCTGTTTTCGAGTATTTTCAGCAAACGTTGCCGATATACCTTTGTAACTACTCTGATTATATCGACAACGAGCGATTACATAATCACAACGGGAGAAATGCTCAGTATACTTTGCAATATTATGTATCTTTATAATAAATTTTATATATATATATATATATATATATATATATATATATATATATATATATACACGAATTATACACACATATTCTCGTCCTCCCCTCCTTTTTTGATAATTAAATTTTAAAAGTTGTTTCTTTTCTGACATGTATTATCACCCCTGTTTTTTCGACACATTAATTTTTATCTTGCAGTACTCTCTGCAGTAATTTATTTGTTATCACAATTTGTTATTATGTTGAATTTCGAAAGCTAAATAAGTACAACGAATGTTTAAACACAAATATCTTTTCATATGTTTTTCGAAGATATAAATACGTAATAGTGATACGTCTCCGAGAATTTAGGCATAAAAGGTAAACAGTGACCGGTCGGGGAATTGATTAAAGCAGTTGCGATAATGAAGATAATAACACGGAGTTACTAATGAAGATAATAATAAAGTTGATTGAACGTTATTAGTAGAAACACTAGGAAAGTGCCGCAATGAAGAGAATACGACAAAAGACGAAACGGCACCTTGAATGGAACGCGAATACGGCCGTAAATATAACGTAATGCGTCAGTTAAGATGCGAACAATGGATGCATGTGTCTACTTGTAAGATGCAATTTGCCGGTATACATGCCACGTCATTTCATGTTATGTTTTCGATCCGTCGGCAGTGATAATTAGGAAGCGTTTGGACCTAGCCTGATGCCAAATTAATTGAGCGGTACTTCTAAATTAATCGTCGCGTCATTACTGTGTCCACCAGTTTAAAGATATCGTTGCACGGTCACGGGAATCTGGTAACGAGTAATGTAATCCCACCCCGCAGTATAATCGTAAGTCTTATCTGCTAATTACGAGTTTCGTGCTATACGAGCATAAAAGTACCGATCACGTCGCAGCTGCTAACGTAAATCGAAATTGCGATATTACCACTTGTTTCTCGAGAAAAAAAATATCAATTTCTACTAAAAGTAATTATTGACATAAAAAGAAAAACAAAATGTAGGAGGAGGGAGACATTGTCATTCCAAATTTTTAACAGCCGTATGTGAATATCGTATATATATATTTTTCCTTCCACGAAATAAGAATCACGATGACGACATTACCGGAAACAAATTACTGCTGTATAATACGCATGATCGAACTATAATGTTGAAATGATGGCATAAAGGAAAACACATCGACCGCAGAGAACGGAATTCCGACTGACTCTTTTTCATCGCGAAAAGATTGTTCACGGGATGATCCTTAATATTGTTTTATAGAATAAGAATACAAATAGAACAATACATGTATCTACATATTTTATAAAATTTTGCATGCACGACGTCGAAACGTTTTCTGAAATTTTTATTTACTGTTTTGCACAAAGATTGAATGTACAACAATGAATGTCAGAAGGGAGGAATACAAAAGCATGCTTCTAAAAATATAATATAATGAAAGTGATAATTTTGTTCCTTTATGAAACCATCAAGATAACTATTACCATTCAATATAACTCGTTTTTATTCATGCAGAGAACTTTCGATTATAAACGACAACTTACTGCCATCGTTAGTGGCGACAAAAGAACCGACAATACTCAGAAACGATATAAAATACGCATGTTGAGAGAAGAGCAAAACGAGAAGACAAGAGCGAAGGAAGCTGCACTGACCGCAGACTTGGAAACGAAACTTCCGCTGCAAACAAATGTCACTCAATTCATAAAGTACATCATCGATTCCCATTTATGGTCTTTTCAAAACCAATTTTACACATAACAATTTCCCACAACATCTTAAGATAATATTACAGTTATTACATTTAAAAAATTGCGAAGCTATAACAATTGATTTTATCATTGGAAAAAATCATAGTTATCCTTTATTCGAGGACTGTTGCATTGGTTCAAAAGAAGAGAGAGAAATTTGTTGTAGTGTAATAGACACGCAAAATGTGGAAAGAAACTGCAAAGATTGGCATCACGGGGATTTCCGTTCCAGTTAAACCTCTACAAATTCGATTCTCTCTAAATCTGTCTAACGATTCACCTCAATCATCGGTTTCGCTTTCCTGATGATCGAGAGGATCCGTGATCATCTTCTATGGTGGCCTAGGCCATCATGTTAACTGTTTGCTTCTTCTGGCCGACCCCTAACGCCCTATACGTAGGCGTGTACAGACGATGGATGTACTAACACACATACGCCTACACATACGTGTGTACGCGCGCCGAATATAGATGCGAGTATTGAGGGCACTCGCCCTAATAATAGAAGTCGAGAAATTTTTAGCCCTTGATGCCGGCCGGCGGCCGCGTCGCTTCGTAGGGATCCGATTTAGATCTGAGGAACATGTGGAGGTAAGTGATGACGTAGACGAAAGTTCGAATGAGAACATGCGGAAACTGGAAGAGAGATGGTACTGTCGCGACGTAGAGTGACATGCCAGATGTAAATACAATTTTTATTATAAATAGTATTGTAGACTATAGCACATATAATAATAATAATTATTATTATTTGTATTATAATTTGTTTGAAGATGCGAACAAAACTGTTAAAATAAATAAAAAATAATTTTTCAGTGTATACGCACGAGCGCACGTTATCTTAATGTGTGTTTTATTATTATTTGTATATGTGGAATAGCGTATAAACTATTACATATTATCATCACGTATAGAAAACCATTTAGATAATTATTAATCCTTTTTTTTAAATTGACTGTATTATTATTACCTTCGACACTTGTTATCCTTATTTCAGATAACTTAGATCAATGCTGTCTGTGTGCGTGTGTGTGTGGCGCCAGAATATGCTTTTTATCATTCTAACACGATATGTCGTGAGTGATAAGGTAGTAAGATCTTAAAAAAACTCAATGAACTTCGGTATATTTATTTAGTTGATAGTCCTCTCGTTTTAAAGTACGATGACTCATTTATATCATGTGCACAACAATGTAGTTTTTTTGTTTAGAGAACTAATGAAGTTTAATATAATATCATATTATATAGCATTATAATATATAAAAACTTTTAATATTATCGGCACCATGATATTAGATTGCCAATTCATAATCTCAGTCTTCAAATTAACTTGTAATTAAAAATGAAAATAAGCTTTCAGATCTGCTATTTTTAATTTTCAAATTTAGATTAGATTTGAACTCAGCGACCTTAAAAACATTAATTAAAGATTTTCAGGACAAGTTATATTACCTTTTTCTCTCCAGCATAAATCTTTAATTTAAAAAGTGTTGATTTTTACTATTATTTTTGTTCATAATTTATTGTTAATGCCAAATAATTACATATTTATGTTATTAATATGTAATTAACATGTCTCAGAAGCATAAAAGTACCAAATATATTACAATCAATTATATAAAAGCACAGAAAAACTGTAAAAAGATTTGAATATTGCAGCAAAAGGTTAAATCTTTTTTTTTTTTACTACTGATAACTAACTTCTTTTACTACTGATAACTGATAAAAGGTTACGCAATGTCCGAGGAATCATTCATAAAATAGTATTGACCCGACTATCGATATTAAATTTCCCCGAACTTCGATAATATAATTCATTTCCACTTGATTTCTCAATGGTTTAAACGATTAAAAACATCTCAAATTCTTACCTTCATTGTTTATTTTGATTCCAGAGAACACAAAATGATAAGATAATTATATTAAGAAAATAAGATAACTGAAACGACGGTGTACAATATAGGACTGATGACGTGATATTCTTTCAATTAATCACTATTATTTGACAGGAAATACGAACAGATTTCTAATTGTTGATAAGAAGCATTACTAATTTATCATTTAGAGATTTATTCTTTATAGTATAGATTTATTATTAATAAAAATTTACTTTAATTTTGAATTTTAATTCCGGAATGTTTGTTTGCCATATTTACTATAAATTCATATAATTCATATAACTTTTCATCAAAACTTTTCTCAAAACGAAATTAACGAATTAACGAGGAAATATAATTTGCGTTAAGCATTAATTGTTAGGTGATCGCATAGCCATTTAATTGGGATACGAGCCACGTGCGCTTGGGCCAAGAGACCTCGTCGTCTATTCATAGTCGTACTAGAACTAGATTCGAGGGTGCCGCTGACTTTGATCCGAAGCCTCGTTCCGGCTCGTATATACACGGCTATCATTCCTTTTTGTTACGGTTCTGTCAACGAAGACATGCTTCACCTGTAAGCCAATCCACCGAGTAATTATACACTCATAGATCATTCACGCTCACACATCACGCTCACATTATTTCTTAAGTGTGTACTCGTAGATAAGGATTCGAAATGATTTCAATTAAGAACTCGTCGAACAAAACTTATTAGGTTCAGATAACATTCATTTCTCGTAACATAATTAATTTCTATATATACGATAATTTATTAAAAATATGCAGCTTTTAAGAATTATCAAAACATCATAGACGCGCGATACATTAAACGTTACAAGATATTAAAGATATTAAAATTTTGTTTTTGGAAATGTTATAATTTAATAATTTAATTGTTTTATAACTTAATTTCTAAGATGTTTAAAATTTAATATCCAAAAATTCTTATATCCCAAGTTTAAAGATCTTAAAATAGGAAAAATTTAATTTTGTAATTTTTAAATTATTTATTTATTTATTTATCAGCTTTTTTAAAATTTAACATACAAAATTTTAAATTTTTTTTAAATTCAAAACAAATTCTAAAATTCTAAAATTTTTAAATCCAATAAAAATTTAAAAAATGTTTTAATTTTAAATTTTATAAATTTTATAAATTAAAAAAAATTATATGTATATGTAAAAATTATATGTATAGAATTATATAATCCAACGCTTGCTAATCAATCTCAATTTACAAATTTTTCTAAATTATTATTCTGCTCTTCCCTAAAGTTTAGTTCATTACTGAAAACATTATGTTCCTCATGATTCCTGGATAAATTACAAAAATGAATGTATAAAGTGAATAACTGGATAGAATAAGATTTTACAGTTCGCTGATTTTAAAAGAATTTTCTAACGATCTTTACGTCGTTCCTGTAGCGAGCGTTGATTACGATGCGATACGATCTCTCTAAACGACAATGGCCGATCGTGCAGAGCCTGAATGACTAGTTTTAAACAGGCCGATCACACAACGAGAGAACCGTGCGTTAGCCCTTTCATCAGCCGGTCGGTGAGTGCGCGAGAGAGTAAATGAGCCAGTTATAATTCACTTTCTCGTCCTTGATCGTCCCAGCGAGGCACCAAAGCGTCCCGCAAGTTCCGGTTGCCGGCAAACACGGATTTTATGAATCATGAATCCACGGGGACGAATCAGATGGATCGACGATGATCAGAGAGACAGTGTGATTAAAAGTAGGTCGTACCTCCGATTATTATACGTTACGATAACAATGCTTCGGAAACGTCTTTGATTGATGATCAGTTTCTTGAAATGCGGATGTAAAAACGAGAAAACATTTGTTAGTAGAATTACAAAAGTTTAAAAAATATATATATATATGTATATATATATTCATAAAATAATTTGCTTGCGTTTTATTTTAATTAACTCTCTGACACTCGTTAACTATAACTTTTTTATAACTTTATAATAACAGATTTTCTTAGCTCAAATAAATTTTTGTTGCCTAATTTCTGTTGCGATATAAGAAAGTAGAAATTTTGAATTATAAAATTAAGGTTAGATTAGTCGAAAAATATTTTGATTCGACTATCCGTATTATGGCTATTATAATTGGCATTCTTACAAAACAGTTTGCCAAGTCTTATTAGAGATCTCTTAGATTTTCCTATCATGAATCACAGATTTTGCGGACTTTCACAGAATATTCAGAACAAACCGAGATAATGTTTGCTATTAATTATTTTCCTTTTGCTAAAAACCGTTTAATCACCGAGTTATACGATCAAAATCGGTTAATAGTACAACGATAATAGCTTTTAATAAAAAATACTTTAAGAAAAAAGTATCGTCTAAAAATTTTCAATAATTATGAAAAAACTTTGAACATCAAGATACACAGAAATAGTATTATTTTTCGAAAGTATTTAAAATGTTCATATTAGCCTTTCAAAACCACTAAATGAGAAAATTTTGATTTAATAAATGTGATATTAGCGAAAACGAAAAAAATAAGAATTGACAATCGCAGAATAAATATGAGAAAAAAATCGAAATTGTTGTCTGAATTTTATAATATTGTACTTCCGTAAAATAAACGCTCTCCGAAAGACAGTTGAGTATATTTTAACTTAATATTAACTCAGTATTAACAATATTAAGTATTAAAAATTAAAGATTGATTTGTGAGCAATATTGCTAATTGAGTAAATAAATTTTATATAACTGCACTATAAATAATCATAGTGAATTTTTTGCGGAAAGTATTTTTACGTTTGCATCTAGAATTAAGGAAATGGTATGTAAACAACCGGAGCTTCGAAAAAAACTTAGCATATGATAACCCTGGACAAGCTGAAATTGTCGCTTGCGCGTTACATTTACTCGCGATCGCCTAGAAGCATTTCGAAGGTCGATCAAGGGATACCATTCAAGTATTTCCAATTAAGTCGCCGCCAACAAGTGAAACCCTTACAACAAGTCAATCGTCATCGATATCTGAAGCTATTTGAAGCTGCACACACGAAAATAAAGCTGCATATGTTGCGAACGTTGAAAATTAGAAGAAACCTAGCACACACGGCGACCGAGTGACGAGGAAAAAACATGACGCAGAAAGAAGAATGTCTTTTTCATTAGCACATATGTATACGTGACAGAACAGTTCACAGATTGTTCACTGTAACATTTATTGCTTATTAGTGTCTATCGACTAGTAAAAAAAAGCGTATGATATTTTAGTGTATGATATTTTAGTACATACACTTTTGTAAGCAAAAAAGATGAACAAAAAGGGAGAAAAAAGTGACAAAGAAGAAAATTATTTAAAGAAACAAAACAAGAAAAAGAAGAAAGAAATGAAAATGTGTAGGAGAAAGAAGAGTGGCATAAGGAAGAAATAAGAACAAAAAAAAGATAAAACAGAAGGATAAAACGAAGAGGAAAGTAAAGAATCTTGCTCGACGGAGGAAACGAAAGAAAGGCAGGCGAACCAATGGAAAAGCACACGTGAGCAAGCGTGTATTGCATTTCCATAATTTCTAATTAGTAATCAGTCGGTAGCTGCGCGCCTACTTTGCCTTCACCTCATCAACGTCGCGCCACGCCGCGCCGTGCCAACCGGGCAGAGAACTAACTCGTCTAAGGTACGCAGGTACGAAAACATACGCACACACGTAACTCGCGTGCGTGTACGCATCACGTAGGCACGTATTGGCGACGGCGGTGGCGAGGAAGGCGCCCGTGACGCGTGTACACGTGTGTGTGTGTGTGTATCTGTGTGTGTGTGTGTGGGTGAACACGACGGTGGCGGCGCAGGCCATGCCTGACCAGTGTGCCACTTTCACTGGTTCATATTTGGGTCATCGCATCCACCTCGCCTGTCCCTCTTGTCGCTCTTCTGGAGGGGTTGTTGGAAAGGATTCACGATCACCGCGCCGCAGCTGTTCGCATGCTCCATTCGTGGAAGACGCTTCCTTCTAAAGTGCGGAGGACGGATCGTCCTCCGCTGCATGGATCCGCGCCTTCCCGGACACTCCCACCTGTTGCTCCACGCCGTGCGTGTTTACGCACGTCGGGAAAGACGATGACCCGGAAAAAAACAATCCTCGAGTACGCGCGAATTAAACTTTAATCCCACAACCTGTGGAATTTTTATTTGCCTATCTTTATTTATACCTTCGTAAAGTTGGAAATAACTACCTCCGCTTTTTTATCAGACTGCATCGAAAATAATCGTGTGGCAGGCTGATGTAAAAAAAAAAAGTAAAAACCTGAAGATTATTTTTCATAATTTGACAGTTCTTTATTGAATTTTCTTTGATTTTTTAAATTTACTGAATATTATTTAAATTGACAGTTATTTATAAGAACTGTGATTGTAATTTTGTGATTTTTAGACGTTTACTGTCGACACGATTCGAAGTGAAGGAGGTTAAATACGCAACGCGTTTGAATACTTCGAAGAACACCACTAAATACATTTCTCGCCTGAAAGACCGCGCTTAAATTATCACCAATTATGTAGTTACTTCGCATTATGATGCTGTCTGACATCCGACAGTGTGCATGCTCGATTTGTTGACTCCGGAACATTTTTCTCCGCTGTTAATTCGCTTATGCAAAAGTCGATCGATATGTATACGTCGCAAAAGCAAAAGCGCACGAATGCAATAATAATGCAATTGCGGCGTGCGGCATTATTATTAACGCTCAGTGGTTCTGTTGAAAGGAAAGAGAGGACATAAATCTTTAATGATCGTGATTGGAGTCACTCTTAAACCTTGCTCGCGTAGACACTATTAGAGCCAGATCGCGAGAGGACGACTATAAATCTTGACGGGAACATAATTGCCATAAAGTGCGAACGCACATATATGTATTCGACAAAAAAATAGATAGCTGTTTATAATAATTTGCCACTAAGGAATTGCGCGTGATTTCATCGTAGGTTTAATTCTCCTAGCTCTGGATAATATACGTGATTCGCTCGCTCACTGACGTCCACATTCGAATAAGTAAAGTCCATAATTCCTTCGAGCAGTTATGCAATTCGCTTCATGCGGACTATCTCCTCTTTACGTAGGCTGCATCACACCATATATTTAACTGAATATGTGATCTCTACGATATATATACGTACTGTATCAGTATGATGGTACTGATACACATCGTTATATCATAACGATATTTTTATTATATTTCGCAATTTTTATTGAATATTATCGTTTTTTATTGAATATTATCACGTTCAAGATTACATTACCATGATCTTACCCTTACCAAACTTGAGTAAAAATCACCGTTTTATGAGATAAATAAATCAGTTCATAATTCGCTCATTTCTCATAACTAAAAACCTTATCAATCTATTGACTTAGCTTCCCAATAATCGCGATTAAATAAATAGATAAACTTCGCGACTCCAAAAGAGAAACCGATTTCGAAGCAAATTTCTTCGTAATCGAATCGACAATCTCCCCGCTCCCTCCGTTCACGCCTCATTGCCAATATATCAACGCATTCATTATCCAGAAAAGCCGTGGGCCACCGATGGACTTTGCAGCCGGTGCACGACGAGGCCGTAAGAAACGTAGACTTGTGCCGGCGAGCCTTTTGCGAATTCCCAAGATGTTCCAAGTCCACGGTATTATCACACCAAAATCAAATATACAGATTAGGATTAATATATAGGTGGATAATTGTAAGATCTTTCAATAACATTAAATATCATCTCACATTATATAATTATATTACTTCAAAAATGCAGAATAAAATATCATCGATAAATAATTTTACATTACAGCTATCTTGTACAGACGATAATATTAATACTCCTGTCTCTATACATATAATATTATTTAGACACATATCAATTGATTTTAATTGATTCTAATTTATCGTGAAGTAAACTTGTTTTCTCTTTATAAAGAATAATTATATGTATACTCCGGTGTGTTACTTTCGGAAATAATCCGTCGAGAGTCCATCGAAATACCTACGTTATTTTCGTCGACGGACGGGTGAAAGTATCGATACCCTGTTAATGTAAATTTAAGCATCCCTACTAAAGTCGTGATACTATTACTCCGCCGATGTCTTTTCCACCACGGTGCGGTGGTGCAGGCGGCGCAGAATCGTGTGGTTCTCCCATTTACCCAGTTCCCCTCGCTCGCTCGCGCGCACGAACGTACCTTGGTTATGTAACCAAGTGAAAGTGGCACAAGCACCGCCGCCGAGCAGGCACCGGCGACTCGCAAACAGCCGCACCATCCATCGTGGTACTACTACTATTACTACTACGATGCCACCTCCGGCACCCATCCGACCGACCGACCAAAGATACGATCCCGCTTCACGACCGGCGGCGTATCCTATCATCCTAGAGATTTACGTCGCATCAAAATTCTACCCCGCCTATATCAACATCAAGATACTCTTTGACCTGTATCTTGCGACTCTTCATCATCGTCTTTGGCCCAAAATGCAATTGGTCTACGCTACACTTTATTATTTATGTAGGTGTCACATCTCATTATCATTTTGTGGTTGTATGTACGGTATTTTATTTCAATTAAAAATATGTAACTATGCGTACAGTAATATGTTATGGATTCGTGTCAATGTCGATTAAAACTGAAATCCGTTTTAATGCTAAACGCGATACATCGTTCCTCTGCGTAGATTATTATAAATATTTTTCGAATGATTAAACGAAAACAATTCTTTTTAATAAATTATGTGTTTCTTGTAGTAAAAATAAAAAATGCAGAAAAAAAATTTATATATGATAGATTAATATATTCATGGATAGAATGTACAAGCAGAAAATGATGTAATACTTACTATTATGGCAAGCTAGAGGCATTAATACTCGTGTCATAATTTAACGTTTATGATGTCTTTTGACTCTTTTGCTTATTTCCTTATTTACAAATCTATGTTATAACATTTACACTTGTCACGCGCTTCTCACAATAATTTCTCACAGTCACGTCTTTACTTATTGTTAGTTGTTAACATTTGATAACATTCCGTCATTTCCGATATCATTCAGTCGATTTCATTTAGTCGAGAAAGATAATGATTGAGACGTACGTCTTTCCTGATCACCTAAAGTTCGATAGATCTGTATCTGTAATTGTCTGGCGCAAAATTAAACCATTAATATTTAATAATTCTATGATTATATTATAAAAAATATATCAAACTTTTTTCAAAAATCGACAAAGACGTGTTAACTTATTAAATCATTCACTAAATAAAGTCTACATCATCAAATTCACAATACAAAGATTGGGAAAATAAAATAAAATTTGCAAAAGTAACATAAAGTTGTACAAATGTAAAAATTGTTTGCATTTTGTTAATAAAAACTCCTATCGCACAATTACGCCGTAAATCATTGAGAATCGAGACCGCAACCCGCGGTTTCTTCGGCAATTTCTCCCCAAAGGCCGATCGACCGCTGGTACGAGCAAGTCTCTCTTTGCATTCTCGGCCGAAGTGGAAAAACATTTCGTGGTCGTGCGTATAGTAGACTTCCAGTGTAAACAGACAATGTCGTAATAGGTTTCTCAGCTGGTTTGGCTCGAGCGGCTATCGAGGTGGATGTGTCGGGCGCTACCGCGCCGAACCCGCGAGAGCGAAAGGAATTCGTGTTTTGTCGCGAGAATGTAAAAAGAAAGAGTAATCGCGCGCGATTAGTTATTTCCACCGCCGAAAACCCGTTCCTGCACTTAATGAATACAGAGACTGAAAAATCTTTGAGAACTTAACTTCATAACTAATAAAAAAATAAAGAATATGAAACATTTAAAAAATCAAAATTTATGTATAATATATCACACTGACAATTTTACGAGAAAAAGAACTCATAAAACAGCTATGTGCGCCGAGTTTTTTAAATTACAATACTTACTAATTCCTGTCAATATTGATGTGTTAATTAATATCTGTTGTAAGTTTTAATTTTTTCTTCGATTAAGGAACATAAATAAAAAAAAAGCTTTTGCTATACTGTTCTATATCGTGAGTCCAGTTCTTCTTCTTACTTTTAAATTAAATGTTAATTGTATCTTGCTTTTACTTTCCTCAAATGTTTATTGTACCATCACTTAAACCATATACAGGAGGGTATATGATGTATACATATATTGTGTATTCGTTAAGTCCAAATGATTCGATCATCCCTGCGAGTCAGGTTCTAATTAAGTTATATTACAGCAGAGATATCTCGTTTTAAAGCGAATAATGAAACTCGATGAAATTATTGCTCTAGATATCGATGTTCGATCAATCGCGTGACATTGAACATTTGCGGGGAAAAGAGAGGTAGGGAGAATGCGATCGAGCGATTCGCGAGATTGTAGATATCGAGATCCAGTGTGTGCAGATCTCGACTATCTCTAGCCTTCAAATATCTCCTTTTGAAATGAGATAATATATTTCAGAGAAGTCGCACACCGGATAAATCGAACATAATCGCGCCGTGGAATCGGTTACGTTAACGGTGCTGTAACAATAATGTGCAAAACGTACACACGGCAAAGGTCGTTTACATTATACAAACAATAAGAATGATGTCATCAAGGCACAGTTGATATTTAGAAATCAATCAAAAGACTTATCCAAACACAAACCGAAATCCGAATAATCACTCATCTATCATTTGCTTTCGAGTGAAAGAATAAATAAAATAATCAACTTTTTGTCAAATATATTAAATTCCCTCAAAGCTTATCCAAGCTTATCCAGAGAATATTGATATGTCTTATAAAAAAATGTATCTAAAAGATGTCTTAAGATGTTTTGACATTTTGAGATGTGTTATAAAGTCGTCAAAAAGAAATGTGATATTTCTAAAATATCTTATGTTATCATGTTTTGTGCCATCTTCGGAAACATTATTTTAAGACGTCTTTAATTTGTCAATAAATTAAAAAAAATACAAACAAAAAGTTTGTTGTTTAATAAATCAATATATAAATAATATATAATATTTATATAACTTTGACAAAATTATGTAGGCATTAAATCATTGATACATCGATTTATCAAATAATTCAAGCTCTTGTTTCATATTCTTTTTCTTGTTTTTGAATGTGTTTTAATTGTATTGTTGTGACATTGACTAAAATATGTTGAAAGTGTCAGATTAATTGACACACACAGTAAACATTTATACAAATAATGTTAAAATTCTTAACTAAAAATAGAAAATAGAAAACCGAGTGTTTTCCTTCGGCTCAAGACTGCAATCGCATTTATCCACAACGATCCGTTTAGAAAAAAGATCGACAGCATGCATACCATCTATCGTTCGCCATCTTTCCCGGGAAGGAGTAATGATGCGGTAAGTCATCATGCACCCTATTTATCGACGCCGTGCTGCACCACGTCGCGACACTCAGCCGGCTCACGAACTCTGGTTATATAACGGCTTAATTACTCTGCCCCATTTTCGTGAGGCATTGTCTCGATGGGGGCATTTACTTTCGAACCTCGCGCCGCGCCGTCAAGCGAAGCGCTTAGGAGTTTAGGAGCGATTGCGGCTGCACGACCGCACTCTCGACGGCCACATTGTGTAATATTCTCTACTTGCACATTTCGTTTTCCTCTTCTTGCCTTTTTTCCCGTCTGTCCCTCCCGTCTTAACCAGAGTAATCAGAAATTCAGGCAGAGATTCCACCTCGTCTTCTCCGTTTACTTGTCCCGTTACAAAATGTTGCAAACTGCATCCTGTCTGAATTCATTCGACAACACCGAGGAAGTGCGTAGTTGTTTCTGACATGTCAATATTTCTTTTCAGAAAGATTAATTTGATGTATTTCTTAACTAATTGTGATCGAATTTTTTCTATAAAAACTTTCCATCCATGAAGACTTTTTTATATATAGAAGAAAGTTACGTACCAGTTAGCTAAATCATATTTCATATCAAATCTTTCTTTATTAATGAGTACAAACGACATCTAGCGATGTAAAAAGTGGAGTGATAAAAATCTAATTAAAAAATGTATGTACATATAATCACATGTTTTCTTGAACTGAAAATTGTCAGAAACTTGACTTGTCTTGATACATTAAGAGTTATATGAGTTATATGAGACTTGACACTGTTCGTTGTGAAATTTTAGTCCGTAACCACGTGCAACTTAATCACAGTTTCAAAAAAATATATATATAGACAAAAAACATATATCTTATTCCGAATTAAAATCTACGATCTATCTCCCATCTCTGAATATTTCATAAAGTCAATGGAACCTATCAACTCGCATGCAAAATTAATGGCTTGTTTATCCACCAATACCAGAAAAATATATAAAATTGTCAATGTTCGTTGAACGATACGCGACGGAGACTTCCACGAAGATACTCGGGAAATCTATGAAATAGGTGTATGTGACTTCCCGCAAGCAGGATATGTCGCGGTCGATAATTATAAATAGAAACACTCGTCACATCCTGCGAGAATCTGCACATTTTGTCCTCGGGAAAGCCGGGTGTGGGTGATTATCGTTGATTCATCCTGCGGTTTACAAATGAACGGTGTATTTTCGCGCGAAAGGAAGGCAGGCCTGATTCACTTCCAGAACAATATGCGGTTTACTTCCGAATAATAACTACTGTGTACCGTTGTAACTATGTATGTCTGCGTAATCGCAATCTCTGCTTCGTCGTTTCCTTTCGCTACGTCATTATTCAACGACGTTGATGATGTCGTCGACAAAATAATCGCTTAACCGCTCAATCTAACACTTTCTCGTGTGATATACAACGCATGAGGGGTCAATGACGAAATGAATTTTAAAACTTTTACGGATATGACGTCTACGGAGATAATTTTAGTCCGAAACATAATTATGAAGATAATTTTGATATCTAATATCAAGAGAACGCTAAATATAAAACTAGGCTAAATATAAAACTAGAGATTAACGCGGATGTCAGTTCAGTTACTTTTATAAAATAAACTTTGATTATAATTCACGTTTAACATTTTTTTGCATTATCTTTAATTTCTATTATAAAGGTATATCAATAACGGAATTTTATATTTTTTATTACAAATTAAAGCTCACTAATCTGAGTTGATCCGTTTTATCGTTACGAAACGTCGTGCTTTCTCCGAAAGACAAAAATTTTTAACTACTCTTTATCGTCGTTACTCTGAATGCGGTATAATTAAAATAACCGCGTTATATACTTAAAGATGGTAATCAGGCACAATTTAAACTCAGCCGCAAATAACACGCATTTTAATTTGTACGTATTTCAAGCCGCCGCAGGTTTGCGATCGCGAGCGCGTATCCATTCGCTGATTGCCGCCTTTCGCGGGATAATGTTTAATTGAGTACACTTCGCCGTGATTAACATGAATATTGACCGGGATCACACGGACTCTCGCGTTTAAACGCTCGGCAATAAACATGATTGCGGTATTGCTCAACGTGCCAACATGCCGCCACTATGGAGCTGGATTTACCGTTTTGTCTATCGCTTGACGAATCGGTCATTTCAAAGACAACGAGATAGACTGAGATAATTTTTGAGATAGTAAAATATGTCTCAAAACTTTAGACTAATTTTTTTTTCAAATTTTCAATGAATGCATCTAAAAGTTTCTCTTAACAGCCTTGACTTCTTGCGATCAAGAAGTATTAATCGTTAACAAAATTATGAAGATAATATATCTTTTAGATACTTACTTTAGATATTACATTTAGATTATTGTGAGATATTACATTTTCCAACAAAATAACTGTATCAATTTGTTTCATTGATATATTTAACTTTAACAAATTAATATTTAAATTAATAATAATTAACTTTAATAAATTAATATTTAAATTAATACTATTAACACTATTAAAATTAAGAATAATTAGTTGATACTTATTGTCAACAATCATAAGTACCGTTAACATAGTTTTAATTTTATGATACAAGATTCTTTTACACAGACGACGTCGAAGGGCACGATATGCTAATTATATTATCAAACTCTACTTTTCTGTTATCCTGACATAAATCGCGTTAACTATGTTATGACTCAGCTATACACGATCGGATTATGTGCATTCTGAATTTAAAAAAGTTCATTATTACTTGTGGTTTTTATTAACAATCGCCTTGAAAGGTCACCCCTTTACCACCCATAATAATGAATTATAACAACGTACTTTTACTTCATTACGTCAAAATAAAGTCGCTGGAAATTGTTCTTCAATTTAACAAAGTAAATCGGAAGGAAATATGCGAAAAAATATAGCAATTTGTTCATAGAAGACTAGTTAAAATGACTTTAATAAAAAAGCTTGGCAATTGATAGAATGTAGAATATAGAAACTGTATGGTAATATAACAATAATAACATCCTTAACTAATTTAACCCAGTTCAAACGTGTTATTTTAAAATCTTTATCATCATAATAAATAAATATTGCTTAAAAATAATGAAGAAATTCACTTTGCGATGGAATCCCCGCAGAATATAATATTCTATGAGGATTATTGTAAAAATATCGATTGCAATACAAGCCGAGGATTACTCCTTTCACGTTCGTGAGGAATCGTCAGAGAGACCGAAGTCCAGAAAATCGTGAGCGGACATACCGAAAGCAAAAATCGATTATACGACGATCAGGGAGAGAGAGCAGAAGAGCGGAGATCCGATGACCGATGACTAAGCGTGAGGGACGCAGTCGCGATCGATGCGCGATGGTCGACCAATCCTGCTCTCTAAGCTTAGGCAAATCGCCGAAGTAGGCTGTTATTTAACGATTTTAGTGAAACGTTCGCATTATACAATCGGCCTAGATCCCGGAGTCACGGAGCGTCACGGATCGTGAACGCTGCCAAGCCAGTCGCGACGATTGCCTTCACCACAGAGAGCACAGCCACCCCGTTTCGTCCTTTTCCCCGCTGCACGATCTGATCTCCTCGCGTCAGCGCGTATCTGCGAGTTATCTGTGCGTCTTTTTCACGCGAAAAAAGGTTCATTTTCCTAAAAACTACTGCTAGAATGATCGTTCTTTTCCCGTGATATCTAACTTACTTATTTTTATGCCTGTGCTTTATTCTCAATGAAATTTAGAGATAGAAACATTTTACTTGTATCTATGCTGTTTGCAAACCCTTATAAAAATTTTTCACCGTTTTTGGCCCGTTTTTGACCGGCGAAAACGGTCAGTTTGAGTGGTAAAAACGTACATTTGATTCAATGAGTATGATCCGTTTTTAGGGCGCAAAGGGGCAATTTTCCGTAAAAATGAGTGGTTAAAACGGATTGCGTACGAGTATATCCGAGTGGTAATAACGTATTTTTGAGTGGTAAAAACGTGCTGTGTGTAAATTTGAGATGTAAAAACGTACATTTAGCTACGAGCAAAAAATACTCGTTTAGCACTCATAAATACTCACATAGCACATTTTGGCTGCGTTTCGATATTCACTGCAAGTACTGAAAATCTATAGTGTATGTGACGTAAACTATAGATTTTCAATATTTGCAATGAATATTGGAACGTAGCTTTTGAAATAAAATAATCAAATAATCAATCATTATAATTGTTCATTTATTTATAGTAGTTTAAAACATTTATATAAATTTATATAAATTATAAAAATTCGTGGACATATTTTTAAGTTTGTAGAATAAATGTACTTCAATTTAGAGACAATCCGCGGATATTTTCTTGTGAGTAAAAAAGAAACGTACTAACGTGTTGTTACTCATCAACGGAAAATTGAGTATTGAAAACGGACAACCTACTTCGTCCTCATCTTTGTGAGTAAAAAAGGAACGTATTAACGTATTGTCACTCATCGACTGAAAAACGAGTGTTAAAAACGGACAATCCACTAAAAAATACTCATACACATACTCACGTATACTCGTCATGCTCTTCCGAAATAGACTAAGCGTGCTTGAGAGTGCAAGAAACGGACATAAAAATGATAAAACGGGCTAAAAACGGGCTAAAAACGACCTATATGAGGTGTAAAAGCGGTGAAAAATTTTTATAAGGGAAATGATTAAAATAAATGAGAATATAAGCAGAGCTATAAGCTATTATTTTTTATATTATTTTTTACGAAACTTTAATTACTTTAATTCAGATATCTGAATGCCTGTGCAACTTTTCATTCTTCATTCATTTTAATTATTAATTAATTATTTCTATTATTATTATACGTATGTTATATGTATGCACATATGAATGTAATTGTTCTATTTAATTGTTATCGCGTTTCCCCATTTTTTTCTTACACAAGTGACAAACTGTTCTCGATTGGACAGTCTCCGTTTCGCACGGCGATTTCCACATATATACATTCACGCATACAGCTAGTTATACAATGCTGTATATCTCCATTCATTTCCATCTTCCATGCTGTGTCCATGGAAAGAAACATTGCCGATCCCACGGCAGAGAGACAAAGTCGTACAAGTCGACAGTAAAAAGTATTTGGAAAGTGACATGACGTACTCACTTCCGGTCCTTAAAAGTTCTCCACGAATGGATATCGTCGACTAACCATCCCTCAAGAACTTTTTTATTTCTCGGAATAGAATTGAAAATACCTACACGTGCAGCAAAACAATTTCAAAATAAGTTCGTAAAAATTTTGAAAGAAAGCTGAAAATGCAAAAGAAAAAGAGAATATACTCACGTACAAATTTGTATTTTATAGTGAATTAGAATTTTATAAAATATACTACTCTGGAATTTGATTTTCTATCAGCAGACATTTGAAATTAGATGTTTTTTTCCACAATTTGTTCAATAAAGATAATTAATTAAAATTAATTTAAAATTTGTTTAAAGTTTACTCTTTATTAAAGTTTACTTAAAATTAAATAAAAAATAAGTTTAGGATATTTATTTTTTCTTCTGTAAAATTTTTAACTCATAAGTTATCTAGCAATCGTTTAAAATTGGAAATATTCCTAACATCTTTTTCAGCTCTCAAAATGTACAAATTCAAATGTACAAATGTTCAAATTTACATTACACTAAAGTCGTATCGTAATGCAATCTCATCATTCCCATAATCTATCGACAACAACAACGACGAATGTCGCGAACAAGCTTCTTTTTTCGGTGATTTTCTTCTCCCTGCTGGCGAACGAGACACATATTTTTTCATTCTTTACATACTGCGGCATCTAAACAGTCATCTGTCGAAGTGTATCCGGTTTCCGCGAAACGGACGCGAGCTGGCGACCCATTTGTCCGAAATTCCCCACTGCTGCTTCTTCTATTAAGAGAGGGAGAAAGACAGAAAGAGAGAGAAAGAACTAGAACCGGGTTCGTAGGTAGATGTTACGCAACGTCTAACTGTCTAAGCGACATCGAAAGCGTCCACCTCGTCGAATACGTCTTCGATAATACGCGAATAGAGTGACTATGAAAGGGAGAGTGTAGTTAACACACTTTCCAATTTTTCAATTTTCACATTTTTAATGATTACAAACAAAAATCAATAAAATGCAAAAATGAAAAATTACAATACAATATTTTTTTATAGAACCTTGACATTTATCGTTAACACTCATCAGAACTATTAAATCTTCTTCAAGATTCGTAGATTTTTCTTTAATGCATTAAAATAATTAAATAAAAAATGATCATGATGCTTGTAATTATAATACTTATAATTACCAATAAATAATTTGCGAGAATAAATAAATATCTGTTACAATGGAAGTTAAGTGATGGAAAGTATATATATTTTACCGCTTTTTTTAAGTGTATCTCAAACTACAGGAATCTTGTCAGACGTCTATCATATCATAGGAAGGATTTATACACATTGCATAACTATACTATGCTTAGCAAATAACAGCGCGATACAATATGACAGTTTACTCAAGCAAGAATATAGTGCTTTAAGTGATCGCGTTTTATTTGCACTCGGTAGACCTGGTGACACACTTAAGCCAACGTGCGGAAAACCCGTACTGCGGGGAAAGTGACAAGACGACGAAACCAACAACCCGTTATTGATCGTAACGACCCAACGTTACGTCGCTGATGATGATGATGATGATGATGCCCGCGACGCACAAGCCTGAGGCCGATACAACATTCCATCGCACATGCGTGGTATTTAAACTTAGTGCGTAGGACAAATTTTGTCAACGTGGAATGCGTCAAAGTTTATTTTGACAGGTAAAATATCGTCATGATATCATGACCATTTAGAATGCGTGATTGATTGTTACTGATCTGCGACAGTACAACAACAAATTATTTAAATTTCGTATGACGTATAGATCTATGAAATTTATCAATCTGTTATTTTTCTTGAAAGTTTATTGTTAAAATTATTATCGTCTGTATAGACGGGACAATTGAATAATTGAAAAAACTTATCATTACATTCTCTCGAAATCTATGGCGTACTTGACGTATCGCGATCTGATCCTTAATTTCTTTATTATTTATTAAAATGGCAGTGAAGGTTTTTATGTGCACGATACTATCTCGGTCATGTTATTTTCGAAATGGAAGTCGTTCGAATCTGGCAGATGCAATTTCCGATTCTTGTGTCATGTAATTGAAAGAGGCATTTCTCCGGTATCTCGCAGGATAAGTATTACCGATGCGTGTCAGTGGGTCTCCACGATGTTACATCAGCCACCAGAGGATTCACTTCCGTCGGCCTCAGCGACTGTTGCGCTCGACAGGAATGCCGACCATCGAGTTCGCCTATTACGTGAATCGCTCCGACACACTTCTCCCTTGCTTCTCTTATCTTCACTTATCTAACATCTTTGCCAACATTACGGAAGTTACTTACATTGCTTTAACAAAATGAGGTCTATCGCCTAAATATATCTCCCGCTTATAAATTCATTCTTTCTTACTCGACTCCGTTAGACTTTATAAATGAAATGTGAGCCGATGTTTTCCTCTTTTTTTATTTATACAATCTTGGAATGTAAATATCAGCTTTACTCCTTGTTTGTTAACGGAAATATTTTATATTTCTCACTGTCTGTCATTATACATTTAGGTCACGCATTTCGTATTTAAAGGTTCAAAAAGAAGAAACATGTTTGAGCATCTATGGAAGAAATTTAACTAGCTCCACTCTTTTCATAACTATCATTAATACATTAAGATCATTATCACGATAGAGTACATATATTTTTAAATGTTAGATCATAAGCATTTAGTATGGAGGAGCGAAGGAAACAAATACACAAGGGAAGCGTTTAATATTCCACGTGATAATTAATACGGTAAAGAATATCTGTCTGGTCTGTTCGCATACAAAGTTTCACTTTCTTTCGCTTCCGCCGGCTATTTTTATACCTCACGTATCTTACTCGCACGATTCCTCTACACACCTTCGCGATATATAGCTATCTGCGGTGGTGAAAGTTCAAATTTTCGAGGGTCATGCGGATGTATTGGGGACCAACTTTCGTGGGCCGAAACAAACTCTTACGTAGCCTCGTGGATCCCAGTGTAGATTTAGTGATCCAGCAGCATGATGAACGGTCGCTGCGAACTATCGCAATCTATCTATGCGAAAATAGCAGGTACGGGACACATCGCGGGAACACATTGAGTTGTTGGGACAAGCAACAGGTGGTCGAGAAATCAGGTTTTCCATTGATGGCGCTACTAGAAGTTGCTACTGGACACGATATGATATACTCGAAGAGAGAGAGAGAGAGAGAGAGAGAGAGAGAGAGAGAGAGAGGCAAAAGTATTACATGCGCCCCATTTGTAAGATCCATTATAAGTCATAAATAGAGTTCAGGGAAAAAAATTCTCCAATTATTTCCCTAACTTAAATTTTTACTAAAGTTACAAAATGAAAAAGGATCCTAAATCTCAACGTGTCACTTTTAAAATTATAACTTATAAAATTCATTTCCTGAAGAGAAAAGCTCTACAATTATTCTTATAAGACTGGTTATACCCGTCTATCGCGTAGGCAAATTTTCTCACTCGGAATGCGTCGAATTTCAGCATGAATGAACTTTAAAAGAATCGTTCGCTCGCTAAGACTGTCATACTTACGTCGCCAATGGAGGCTGCAGTTTAGAACGCTAAAAAGGCGGCACGAACGAGGACGCATATTCGGCGACGAAGTTGGCTCTTTCAAAAACGAAAGTCTCGAGCTCCTCGCGTATTCCAGGCTCGTGTCAGCCCGCGAGTTTCACCGAACACTCGCTACGTATGCTATGTCTAGCACGGACGACCATGAGAGCCTGAAATTCGAGAGGAGAAACAAGGCGTGAGAACAACGGAACGACGAAGGTAGAAGAAACGAGTTAGGATGGCACAGGAAAATGTTAGATAACAATGTTGCGATAACTGTGTGACACAGGTCGATGAATCGACCAGACTTTAGACGATTCGCGAAAGCATCCATATTTTACGTGGCACAAGGTTTATGATAAAATTTACAATAATTGATTAATTGGTTTGTTGATTCGACATGGATTTTACAGAAACAGAGAAAATTGAGAAAAAAAATTACCACAGACGATTCAAGTTTAAGGAATGTTGCTGTTAAGTAACTATGCGAATTCCAACCTTGGAATAATTGCATAGCTTCCAAAGTTTTAACCTCTAGCGTGTTTGCAATGAAGAATTTTCTGTTCCCGCTTTGCTCGCTGCAATCAACTTGACGTGATATTATTTTATTTAGTTTTTTTGCTGAAACGGTGTTTTACTAATTGCGCTTGACCCGGGAACGACGCAGGCTGATCGTAAGTGATGGATCGGATGGACTACGAGTGGCTCATTGCTATCTACCACCGCGGCTGCAATAAACTAAAATATATATACATCAACGTCGTCGCTAGACGAGACCCGGCCAACTTCCCGATGGCTGCGGAGCATGGCGTCGAACACTGAAAAAGTGAAACTCAGCTCGCTGCGCGTGTAACCTAGAAACGGGAAAGCGGTGCTCAACTCTGCGGGCACCCGTACGTACGGCGCACGTCGCGAACGACGTCGACGCAATAGATCGACACGTACCATCTTATCACGACACGCGTTTTCCTGCGACTCAAACCATCAGAGAAAAAAAGATGCAGGTATCGACCTGCCACTGTGCCCAATCCCGGGTGCTCCTGGGATTTTCTCGCGATAAACGTGATACAGATGTAAGCCGAAAAATTTAACAATTTTTATGTACGACTTATATACGACATTTTAGTATCTTCGAAAAACTTTAGGAAAGATGGATTTCTAACTAGTTTTGTCAAAAGTGCAAAATGAATATCTCAAAATAAAACCTTATCTTAAAATATGAACCGTAGAATTGCTTTGCGTTTCGTGAAAATAACGGTACGACTGGCATAAATCAGAAAGATATATACTTTTTTTTTCGAGACAAATTAGAGACATCCAGTTACCCTGGATACCCTTGCCTAACCAAAAATTAGTCAGATTCTCACGTGTAATCCCCGTCATTAAAGAAACGCGATAACTCGTCCGCATACACAAACAAAAGCGTACCGCAATTCTAGCCCAGGTATTTCGAGCCTGTGTGAAGGGAAAAAAGGGCAACGTATATTTTGTTATAGCGTTGGGTCTAACGGGACCGCTCGGAGATAATCAAAGTAACGTGCGTGATGCGGTGCGGCGAAGAGGCAAGAGCTGGTACCGGTTGAGAGCCGTTTCTGTGCCCGCGGTTTAGCTAGGCGAGTATAATGCGCGAGCGTATGTACATACGAACGCGCGTATGTATGCATATATGCACGTACAAGCGCTCAGGATAGGACAGGACAGGACAGGACAGGATGGAGTACTTAGTCAGTGAAAGTGGCGAGTAGCGCGCCGAGTAGTCGGGCTCCGGGCGACTGCAGTACTAAAGGATCAAGGCCGGCCGCTTAGGCGACGACTACGGAACGCACGATAATAAGACGTTCGCGTTCTCCATACCGTTTTCTATCGCCGTCGCTGCCGATATCGGCCCACGGAAGCTGAAAGCCACTGACTTGCTGGCTACCGCCGCGTTACTCGGAGATCGAGCCCGGAGATACACGGATCGAGTCGTGAAGCACGCTTCGAACACCTCTGGGAAATCTCAGACGAACGGATGAACGGCTGCCGTTTGCGTAATTCCTTGCTTGAATGATGAAGCACTCGGCCCAATCTTAATCGAGCAATGAAAGTCGAAAACGGTAGAACGAGGTTTGCGCCGAAGTAAAGATTGCTTTCAGGATGGTCCTAAAAAAGCGGTAGACAAAAAGAGAGAGAAATCTCCAAAATAAAACAAATTAGTGTTAATAACACTTGTTTTTGCTCTTACATGCTCTTACTTTCTTAAATCTTAGGCTGAAACCCGAATCCTAACTCTACACATCTACAATATAAAATTAGCTCTGCTGAAATATTAAAAGTAACGTTACTGCGATAGAAAGGTCAAATATATCAGTAGTGATACTCCATCATGGTTCCTTAAAATCAATCATTTTGTTATAAATATCTAAATTATTCCTAATTCTTATAACTAAGCATACAAGCGCACCTCATTATTCTCTGTCCGTTTTATCAAATCTCTTTTAATTCGTGAGCATTAACTGTGCTGTCATTTGAGAGGATGTACCGCTGGTCTATGTCGCAACAAAGATGACGGTAAGGCGGCCCAGCTAAGTGCGTTCAGAAATGACACTCCGCTCCGCGGGAGACCGCCGCTTGTCATAAATCCCTCGTGAATCGACTGTTTGCGACCGATTCCATTTTATTGCGATTGCATCTCAACAGAGCAAGTCCGCTTTCAAAGACGAAGGCTGTTTAAGAGATTAAGGACTCTCGTAGTACACGAGGCGTGAAACGCCTCGTAAGGAGTTAACTCTCGCACTCCCGAGAATCAATAGGTAATAGACGTCCACATTCATGAATTATTACATTATTAGTTTCACAGATATTGTTGCTCGCGGTTTTTCGATTCGCTAGACAATACATTCTAAAATATGCGTAATAATAAATGATATGAACAAAAATTAACTTATGGATAACTAGAAATTGAATCTCTCTCTCTTCGAGTTGTAAACAACAGAAACTTATATTTTACCTAATATAAAATAAACTTTAATGTAATAGAATTTTCACTTAAATATTTAATGCTTGAATTTACAAATTATAATAAAATTTAAACATTTAATTAAAAAACGAGATATTTTAAATTAATAGGTTCTTTTAGAAGTATCCTGTTTTTTTTTTTTTTTCAAGAAAAGTACCTTGTATGACACTGATTATTTAGGTCTCTTAAGCAAGTAACACTGTGTCTCCTATTTAATAATAATGTTTTTATTACTCATTTAAATGGATGGTAATCGTATGCGAAACTTGTCGTCGCACACAAAGCATTCGTAGGTGGCTATTCGCGCAATAATCCCTACGACCACCTTTAAAAAAATGTCGATCTTAGTCTCGAGTCACGATCAAATGATCGTCCTGATCGGGGACCTTCTTCTCGCCCCCGTTCCACACCTAAGAACGCCCACATTGTGTTCTCTCGCGCGTATCTACGTACACGCACGCACGCACGAACGACACTCCGGCGTTCGGCGTGAGAATTCAACACTGCACGCACCACTCCCTGATTTCCTACGCATTTTACTATTACCATTGGCGATTCGAGCACACGATACGCTTGACAAGCGCCATAACGCGAAAACTTTTCTCATAAAAAAAATAACTTTTCTGTGCGATGATGCATACATTTTATGTATTATATCTGTTATTATATAATAAAGTGATTTTTAAAAGATATTCTTCATCATTTATCTTTAATAGAATTAAGTAATTAATGCAAAAATAAATATTTTCGCATTGATTATGATGTAATAATCTAATCAATCATTTACTTCTTTTATAACAAGCTATGTAGTTGCAAGTAAATTGGTAGAGAGAATCTATTGATTGATAGATTTCTGTTGTTATTTACTTGAGTTCCGATAAGAGTTATCTTGTGTGTGTGCATCTGATTACAAATAAAAAGTATTCCTGTACCATTGAACCTCTTTGCGTTATGCTCAGAGATATTCATCAAACTAGTCATTCATCATAATATAGAACGCGCGACGCATAATATTAAACCGCGGTTTTATTTATGTTTTTCTTCTTGAATGAACGAAGGCTAAAATACATTCACTCTAACAAAGCCGAAGGCTATCGACTTGCAAATTGGAGAACAGACGGTAACGTACGTGTCAATTGGTGCAGAGTGTTTACATACACAAACGACATTTTTTTTCCAAAATCACTTAATTAAAAATCACTTTTTTTCCAAAATCACTTAATTAAAAATATATACGTAATAAAGACTACGCGAATTAAGATAAAGCTCCAAATATACGGTACATAACTTACGATATCAACATGAGTTACATAGATATAGCCAGACCTTTTTGAAGAGAAACAGTTACCTTCCTATTTCATGTTCCTATTTTCCTCGTGTTAATCATGCGACATCCACGATCTATCTTCCTCGTGTTAATCATGCGACATCCACGGTATCTACGAACTACATACCGTTAACTTTTTGGACCTCACAGACCAACGTCATAGGCGTGGGGCGCACGTGACTCGCGTTTATCGTAAACAGTTCATGCGCTTCGTTAATGATGCATTACGTAAGAGGACTCTTAAAGCACATACGGTATCATGCACACGCGCATCCGTGTACGCACGCGTGCACGCGTGCATTCGCTCGTGTTCGAAGGAACGGTAGCGACCGCGCCAAAGGTCATGATCAGAGCGCTTTTTCTCTCCGAAGTCGCCAAGGCCGTCGTCTGTTGCAGTCTCTCGTAGGAGGAACGATTGTACATGACCTATGCAAAAAGATAGTGTCCGGGGGGTGAGAGAATCACGGAGAAGCGATCGAGGTCCGCGTCGAGACGCGAGTTGGGTAATACTCGAAATGATATTTCGGCGTAAAGCAAACGATTCCTGCTCCCTACCTCTTCGTAGTTTCTTTTATCACTGAAAAGTTATGTCACTTGTAATTATTAGGAATACCTGTACATTGCATTTATTTCTATTCTTCGAGTATAAGACTTGGATAATATTCAATCTTTGCTAGAAAAAAATCAATTCTCTAAAAAAAAAAAGAGAGAGAGGAGAGAGAGAGAGAGCGAGTAGACTGTCGTATTTTTTTTTTGTAAAAAAAACTAGGTACCGAGACACAAGGATTAAAATCTTATATTTTTCTCACCGATAAACTTGTAAACGGGAATTTAATTTTCACATAAATAACGCGTGATACAGATAAAACGTTCACTATCTCTCCACTTGACGAAAAAAGAAACTCTGAGAATTGAATTAGTCCGCGCAGTCATATTTATGTGTACAGAAACTTATACAATAAACTAACATAATAGAAAAGCTTTGGAAAAAACATATATTAGTAAACAAAAAGAACCTGCTGAAGCGTCTTCGGGTTCGTGACTTCTTCGAGGATCTAATATAATAAGTCTATAGTTGTATGAGGATTATATCGATTATAATAATATGATTTTCAGACAATCCAAATTGAAGATGAGCTTTTCATTATTTAACACGGATGCTCGATTTACATCATTCGCCTTTCTCTCGCCACGATGATTCATCGGCACTAACCGGTGCACCGGGAGTGAACTGAGAGCGCGAGCTCGCCTCACAATAGGAGAGAGTGATGTCAGCCGTAATCAGAGGGCATCGGACACGGGTGGACCGACTGGTGCGGAAACAGAGCGGTATTCACGAATGAGTACGCGTAAGTTTGTTTCGCGCGTGTATGTGGGTTGGGTTAGGCTTAACAGCTGTTTCGCGAAGCCCTGACCTTGCTTTGCTCACGGCGATGTGTGTATGTACGGCCTACGCCGAACGAACAAGCCAGCCAATCAGCCGCAGCAAAGTCAGTCAATCAGCCAGCCAGTTAGTCAGTCAGTCAGTTAGTCGGACCAGGCAGTTGAGCAAGCGAATGACTTTTCGCAATCGACGTCGCTGACCTACGATTTACTAGCGAGACAAAAGCTCCGCAATCCGGCTTGCATCTCGCTAGCCCAATCGGCGGCGATGCCTGACGCGTCACGTGATTACGTTCATTCAAAGAATACACTCGGATAAAGTGTTATTCGTCCCTTATGTAAATCAAAACAAAACATCACTTGGAACTTTCTATCGAATAAATTAGATTTCTGATGCTATTTGTACTTTAAACAGAGAAGAATTTCGTAAAATTACAAATATGCGTTTATCGAACAAGTAATGCAAATTGTAAAAGTAATACTGCTGTGCTTTTAATTTATTCATAATTTGACAACTGCATAAAATATACTGTAATTATTATGTGATTCTAAAATGTGATATTATGCATACTGGAATTTATTAATATCAAAATAAGAAGTCAATAAAATGGACTATGTGTGATTGTATTTTCACAAGAGCTATCATTACGGTTACGGTTTGTTTCAAGTAAATCACCTTTGTCTGCGTCCCACGGCGAAATCGAGACAAGTGATTTCATTTAAATGCTTAAATTGCAATGTAGGCGACGCGATCAGACGTGAACTGCTCTAGGCTCTAGAGAGGCGCCACGTTTGTGCAAATATACACTTGGCATTGTTTATACGTTCACCGTCGCATTTATATTTAGCATCCATTAAATATTCGAACGCATTATTGGATTTTAAGCTAAACGACTGCCGATGCACTTTACGAAAACTAAAGTTGTAAACATTTGTTTTTGGCACATAAAGGTCACATAGGATTAATCATAATATAGCAGGTTTATCTTAAAGAAAATAATAAGGAGCACAAAATATTAGAAAATCTTGAAATGATTGTTAAATCATACGATAAGCTGTACAGAAAAAAAAACACGAAACTCATTATATCCATTTATAGTTTCCTTTGTGCTTCTAATGGGGGTAATTACTTCCACTCTTTTTAAAAGCAACAAATAACTTCGCAAGCTAAAAAGTCAAATATCAAGCTTCATTGACTATTTGTGGTTTTTCTAATACTTCTATTAAACTTGTGAACATACATAGTTAAGTATTTTATAAAATGTTATATTTTTCCAATATGTGAATATATAAACTATATAAATTATCGAGAACATTGGAGAAATTGCCAAAAAATAATAGTTGAGGAAATTTACATGAATTGAAAACGGACGCGACGTATGTAATCATCTTTTATCCTACAAGTCTATGTTTAGACGCGAAGATAAACGATATACTGCAAATTCTGCTTTTTCTTCTTCCTTCATACGTACGTAAAAATTCTCATGTGTTATCGTAGGTCAGACATCATGCGAAAAAAAGCTTCTATTGAAGAAAATCACAAACAAATATAAACTATTATAAACTATTAATATTTAAAATTTTCAATTTGCAGAATAAAAAAATAGCATAGACTAGATTATTATTAATGAGATTACTCTTAATTACTAGTGAGAGATTTATTAACAAACTTTGTATATTTCTAATAGAGAAATTCTAATAAATTCTATCTAAATTAGTTTTTCTTTTTCATTCATTTGTATGTAAAAATATGAAAACTTGTAAGAAAAAATACCCTTTCAAATAGATTTAAATTTTCTGGAATCATTGCACAGAGAAAATAAACTTCTGTTCAAAATACAATAATTCTAGTTACATTTTACAGAAAACAATTAATTTAATTTATAAGCATAATGCACGATTTATTTTATTGCGAAATATATATATATAGACAGACAAATTTTAGTTTGAGAAAAATAATTTCACTTTTTAGTGTATTTTAAGTTCTTTAGTATAACATTTAAAAAATTTATAAAAAAATAATTATAAAGAAAATGGAAGTACACTATGTTGCCTCTCTCTCTCTCTCTTCCCCTCCTCTCCTCTCCTTTCTCCTGGATTTAATTTTTTTTTACTTTTGGTAAATACGTGTTATTTGATCGATTTGACCAAACCGATCTCGAATTCGAAAGACGCAATACGAAATGTGTGCGACTCCTCGAATACGACATATATAGCTATTTTATCGTTTGAGGGCTATAAATAATTAATTATCGCATCGTGGTGCACGCGCTCTTCCGCATTTTTCCCGACTTCTCGTCGCCTTCCACGAAGAGAGGATCCTTCTCGCATGATCGAGAATTAAATCTGGCATGGACAAAAAAAAGCAAGCGTAATTCTTCGAGAGTGTTTCGTGCTCGTCTGACCTTAAGGAGACGTTCCGTTCGCCAAGGCGCGCGCGATACCATCACGTGCATGTGCGCGCGCGCATGCACGAATATCCCACACGGAAACGCGTTTATTTATGCCGGACTCAAATTGGCAAGTACCCAGAACCCAAAACGGCAGTACGAAACTGAGGCGTCCGCCAGCCCCAAATCCGCCTTTTGATTAGGGTTCCTAGCCCGACCGTGTTATTTCACATCTTTTTTTTTTACAAAACAAGGCGGAAGCGGTCCGGCTCTTTCAAGATATTTGACTTCGAGCGAAATAGGGCCGTCGACCCTTTCCCTATTTTCTTCCAAGAGTTCGTCCGATTCTCCGCGGGAATCTACGAACAAAGAAATCACAAAGGATGCCGAAAGAACATTATTCTCCCAATTCGATTCTTAATTCCCGCGATATATTTATCACTTTTCTACAGTTATACTAAGAATTATGTCTTTTTACGAACATTTATATGCTACTAAGTATTATATATCTCATGTAAATAGAACAGAAAGAGAGAGTAGAATAAGACCAACAGTCCGTTAATAATATTTACCGACTGATTCATTGATTCCAAAGTAAACTGTATTTTTTCCTTCTAGTTGCTCCTGTTTCACTGTCTTTAAAAGTGATCGTAGAGTGAAATGAACGGGGGCAAATCAGCTACGTAAAAGAAATCATGCGCATCGCACGCGGTCAGTTAACGGAAGTCAACGTTTGTACAAGGTGCACACGACAGGTCATTGGCCCGCAAGAGTACACAAGAGGACAAGCAAACGAGCAGACATGATCCCCTTACGGGCCATTGCCGACACAGAGAGAAGGCGGTTCCTTCCATTGGGCCTCACCTGCACCAAATTCCTAGCTGGTCGGTCGCGGTCGTCGACCCTAGAAGAGAGCACGTCGTGCACCGCGCTCGCTTGCCCTATCCGGAAGAGATAGATTTTGTTCACCAGGTAGATATGTCGAATCGAATCGAACCTTATCAAAAGATGGAGACCTGAACATCTACTTAATCTTAGAATGTTATACTAACGTTCAAAACTTAACTAGACTAAACAATGTTTTATTTTCTATAGTTCTATAGTATAGTTGTCGGATAAAAAAATGTAACTTGAAAACATGACTTTCTACGTACAAAATTATCGATGTTACCAATTAATGCGGAAAAATATATTTGCATATTTTTATAATTTTTCGTAAACTTTTTGACAGAATAAGAGTGCAGAATTAAACAATTTTAATCTTTTACATTAAGATCCCTCGTGTATAAATGCGAATATAGTATCTTTATTTTTAACAAATTAGTTTCTTTTATCAAGTTTGTCAAGTAATATGATACCAAGCTAGGAGATGAGGAGAGTAAACAACAACACATGAAACAACACATTCTTGATGAACGCACTAGCGTGAACTTTTCGTTTATGCGATTTCTCGCACGAGAAATATACAGCGCATCGGTCATTAATACTTCAGTTCTAAATAAACTTCTCGAGCCACAGATGCACGTGCGAACTGTGGGAAAGTCGTCGTTGCGGAGTCGCGGTTGACGTTTAAGGTAGCCTCTTCGCGCAACAAATCATTCAGCTGACGCGCATTTTAGCGCGCGTACCATATTAAATCCAACGCGCGCACTATCGTTAACGGATGCTATCAGATATCACTGTACAGGACAGTGAGAGTCCTTGAGTCGTTCGATCGGCCGCCGTTTCCGCACGTGGAGCGATACCAGCTCGCTAAGGTCACGAGTAACGATCTGACCCGCGACCATGCTCATCCTCGTTATCGTCGCTCTATCAGTGTAACCGGTTGCGAGGCGGTTATTTCGTCGTATTTTGCCTTCCTCAGGTTGCATGTCTCTCTGCGTAACATTACAGTAATATTGACCGAAAGCAGAATGGGAATTGACCCGGTTTAGTCTAGTTTAAGAAAAGAATAGCTTAAAAGTTTTTCAAAAAGCAACAACGTAACAGTGCTTTAACATTACAGATAATATTATTCTATAGATATTATGCAAAGTAATCCCTAAAATATATCTCAACTTTGTAGTTTTATAATAATTTTCCTGCAAACAAAAAAATATTTGTAAGTTCAGAAAGTTTTCGAACCTGTAACCTTTTCTCATCTCCATGATAAGTACAATACAATTCCAAAGATTGGCGATTCATAGTTCGACTAATTCAGAAATATTCTATATAGTTATTGTTGAAGATTGACGTCTTTCTGTATGCTCTGTCGACGATTTTCTTGGTCAAAAGCAACAATGTAACGTTACTTGACACGTTAATTCGTAGATTATACATTTGTGAGTATGACGTAAAATTCCACAGCGTTTTTATTTTTTTATTATCGAATAACTGGAATCAGTCGGCATGTCATTGATATTTGCTGCTGGAGTGCTGCAAATTTGCTTATATCAGAGTCATTTTTCAACAAAAGAAATAAGGCTTTCATAAATAACATTCATAACATCAAGATTTTTTAAATATAATGTCATCCATTATATCTAAAAAATTAAAATAAATTTAATTTTTGTTTAGATTTTAATCAACATTATTGAATTAGAATTTTGTATAGAACAGAAATAGAGAAAAGAAACTTAAAAAAACGTCTTTTTCATTTACAGTTTACGAAAGTGTTTAGTGAAAAATTCAAGAATGATTAAAAAGTGTTACAAGTCAAGTATTGAATCAAAACGTCTAAAGTAATAGTGATTTTCAAATCATAATTTTTATTTTGGTTATTTTCATTTTGATATACGTGTTTTTATATACTTTGTTTTAAAAAAGTACAGATTCTTTTCTTTATCTCGTTATCATCGGTGCTCAAAATCATAAAGACAACATCGATTGATGTGTGATAATACTATACGCAGTATATTTTCATGGAAATTCTCGAGGAAAATTAACAGAAATTTCTGAATAAATTGATACTAATGTCATAAATGATATCATTGCAGAATTAACGAACAATAACGCATACGAAGTCGTGGCCTCGAGCAAGTTCAAAGGAAAATCCCGCCGTAATAATAAAACAGCGATGATACGCATTATCCCACATGAATATTAACCTAGAGTTAATGTGAATCCCATATGCGAAACGACTCACCACTTGATAATATCTCTAAATGGCGCGACAGGTAGATAATTCCTTTCTCTTTCACCATTAAGAAATTTAGAAATTCATAATCATGAACAAATTCATAATCACTCTATTATAAACGGCGTGAGAAAATGTTATTTTTAAAAGATATTTATTCCAAATTTATGTTAAATCATTGGCTCTACATTTCATACAGATATCACTCTCATTGTAGTTTTTTTATCGTAAGTCGAGATTTTATCAATTTGCAATTGTTTTGTAACAAGCCGGAAAAAATTCTTCGGTAATAAAATGGGATATCAAGTTGCTCGAATAATAAATGCGGCTACATGCGTGGGACGTGCATACACATACGTCTGGGACTCAACAGTCCGACAGTCTCGGGTATTACCCGCCGATTCCTGGTAAATATATACATATCAGCAAACGTGCGTTCATTAGTGAATACATTCAACCGAAGAAAATCATCGCCGACGTAGTCTATATCCACGTTAGATAGCTGATGCGTAATAGAAAACGCGTCGCTTTGCGTCACTGCCCTGACACACCTACGATTTCTACGCCTCTAAAAACGCGCCTCTCCGAGTCTTTAATTGCCTTCACAATCGGTTATTACACGGCTATTATATGTATATGGACATCACACGGAAGTTTTCTCTAAACATTCTCCGCTTATTTAGTCTGATTCGCGTCAACGATCGATCGCTTCCTAGAAACGTAGAAAGATAATGTAATAATCTCCATCAGGTTTCTTCTATAGTAAATCATTATGATATCATACTGTTACACACGAAGATGGTTTATCAACGCAGAAAAAATTATCACTTGAAAAAATAAGAAGAAACAGTGACCGAGACAGCTACAGGATAAACAGACGCGATAATTTGATAAAAAAACGCTGACGTATTCTGGAAATAATGACACGTAATGCTAGAAAATCTTTATACACCACAATATATATATTAGTATAATAGACGAACTAGTTGAAATGAAAGCTTATCTATCATATAAAATTTAGTTTTCACTAATTATCTTAAATCTTTATAAATTGGTATTATTTTTGCATCTCTGTGTGATCTCAAATTAAACATTTAATTTCAAGAATATCTTTTATTTGTCAAAGAAGTAATATTTTCTTAATTAATATTTCTCTTTGCGTTAAACGCTAATACCAAGCTGTAAGTATTCACCGCGAGTGTTACTTGACGACCGAGTCATCTATCGTTAGGAAAGTTGTCTTGCCGAAAGCATCGAGAAATCATGAATCCGTCGTGAGACTTTATGTGATCGACCCAATGGTAGTTAGATACTAATAATACTGGCACCATTCTAACGTCGACCGAAATGCCACATCCTCACGGGAATACACTCCGCCATGGGAAATCGCTGATGTATTAGCGGTTTAATCGCAGGTGTCGTTCCCAATATCCGAATATATCAGAATAACGTGTGTATCGTTCTATGTACGACAAATAAGAAATATTTTTTGAAAAATTTAAGTCAAATAAATGCGATTTTTATGCGTGTCATATTTAAAAAAAGTATTTTTTTTGTTAAAGATAGTTTAATGCATCGATTTATATGGATAGAGACCTAAAGAGAGACAAAAACCAGTTCGTGAATAATTCTGAATTATATTAGGAGAACCTGATTTCTTTTACGGAGACCAGATTCCCATCAATAATTTTGCATTTACAATCTTTTCGCCACGATTAATGTTTCCGCAATTAAGCGAGTTGTTGATCACGCTAAGAAAAATACACTTTCGCGCCGCTGAAAACCAAGGACGTCGATAATTTCCCGTATTTGGTGATTTCGACGCCGCAATTGCGCGTGATTAATTACTGTGACTAATTACTCTGCTGCTCAATTGATTAAAAATTGATAGATTCGAGATCATAAAATTCCGAAATAAAAAATACAAAATGCATAAACAACTATTTAAACAAACTCGACATCCTTCATATCCATAATTATATCTTTTTTAATCTTTTCTTACGAAAACATCGATCAGCACATAAATAGTTATTTCCAATTTAAACTTTCGTGTGTTCATATTATTGATTACTTAAAATTTATTTTTTTATTTTTTGAATAATACCCATTCCTAAGCCGACATTGGCATGCAAGGCAGCATTGAGAACCGCTGCAGGAACGAGGCTTCCTAAACAATGCTCGACTCACTTTCACTTCGTCCCCACCGCCATACCGGCGTCGCTTAGCGTCGCCGCATCGTCATCGTCATCATTGGCGTCATAATCGCTTGGTTACGCGCCAAGTGTAACATGCTTTCGATAACAATTAATTACAAAGGAAAATGCACATAACGTGCAATTGCCTTGACGTAATACATGCGGTAAAAAGATAAGAGTTTGTTTTTTAATGACGTCGACAAGATACTTAACTTTCTTAGATTGGAAAGAATCTAAATCAAATGCATATATAGCTTTATAATATATTTTTTAGCACAGGCGGCTTTTAGATACGATCCTATAATGACCTCGATAGAGTTTTTGTGAGGCTCTTCTAGTGTAAATATTGTTCTCTTGTTTAATAAAATCTGTTCAATTTATTCGTATAATTATGTAGTATTTATATGGTATACATTTCAAGCCGTGTTAATATAATAATAATGTATATTATTTACTTTGCTATTTATTACAATAAATGAAAAATATGTTGTCACTTTGAGCTTGTCGATAAGTACTAATTTGATCATTGAAGATGAATATATTAGTTAATAAAAATAATTCAGTACAAAGTTATAACAAAATTGCTATAATCAAAACACATTTCGAACAAAGTTGGTCAATGATTATTTATGAATATTCACATTTTTGCTGTGCCAAAAAAAACCGTGATGGATATGGTATTTGTGGGACGCGATCGAGATTTGCAAGCAATGCGCAATTAACAGCACTATCATTAACCTTTCCGATTGAAATATTCATCATGCATTACTTGGCACAATGAAAAACGGATACCGGCAACAAAGCCCATGATGGAATAGAAACAAATGTAGTTACAGAAGAACGATTGTATTAAAGAACAATCGTGTATTCTCCGTAAAAAAAGTACATTTCTTGCGGAAAAAATCTGTATCGTTGAGTGTTGATTGTAGATGCTGATCGAGAAAGATGACCAAAATTTTATTTCTCACTGAATTTTTCTTTTAACATGTTTTTTGCTTGTAAATTCGTCTCGACGGATGAGAAGGATGATCACACGAACGAGACACATTGCAGAATCGATCATAAATCTACCGAACATAACATCCGATATTTTGAAAGTGCAATCAGGGAATAAAATTCGCTGTCGTGTCGTCGATGCGAAACGTGCATGGAGTTAGAGAGCGCAAAAGATGAAGAAAATGATAGAAATTCCCATGCGATTCCACACAACGGAGAACAGGGCGGTTTATAAGAAATATCTGGCGTCGTTTCGCAAGCTGCCTCCGCCGGATTTGCAACGTCGCTCATTGTTACGCGAACTTTTGTCGAGCGTCGTCTCCTACGAGGCGCCGATTGGCGGGCGTAACTAGATCGGGCCTGGGAAGATTGCAAAAGCAGGAATTCTTAACGGTCGGCCAACAATGGAACGGTCGCGATCGTCGAATCCGTTCCAGATTCGCGCGCCCGAGAGACAGCGCGGTCCGCAAACATTCGCGCGATCCGTCACTAATTGTCGCAATTAGTTTATCGCGCTTTACGCGTCGCAATTTCGTCTACTGGCCCTCTTGATTTTAATGCGATAATTCAGAATGCGGACGTGATAATAAAACACGACAATTGACAAAAAGCTGAATATTTTTCTCGAGTTTGAATGAATAATTGATATTGTAAGAAGATATTAAGACACTGGTGAGAATTGTTTGTCAAAAAAATTAATCGTGTAATATTTCTTAATACTTATCTTAATAAACATTATGGAATCCGACAAGTTTATATTTGTTTATATTTGTTTGTCTATACTGATCTAAGTTGAAGAAAGTTAAAAATAAAAATGTAAAATATAAAATATTAGCAAGAAAGGAGTATTGAATGACGTCAAACTGACATAATTGATATAAAAATTGATAAAATATTAGCTTTTATATACACATGTATTTGTATGTATACATACTTTTTATCTATTTCATGTTTTTTGAGTTACAAAGTAGTATTTATAAGATAAACAATTTTATCTTTAGTCTTACACTAACACTTACATCTCTTATTTCTTCTTCATTTAAAAAATTCTATTTTTTTCTCTAAAAACAATAAGTCGTTTTCAGCATTTTAAATATATCTCGAAAGCAAAAAAGTCTAAGACTGTGTGTTCTTTTTCTTAATTTATCTTCTTGCTAAGCATAAATGTCCCCACGTATATCGAGATGTTTAATTGCTATCAGATTATCTAGCTCGATTTTTGCGGCGCTCTTTTCGTCTCCTGTTTCCTTTGTTTATCCGTTATAATACTGTACAGCGTTTTGTCCCGGTTACTCTAGCGGAATGGTGTCAATTACATAAGGACTCCTGCCGTGCCCAGAAGTATCGGAGGGGTTGCTGGAGAGGGAGATTGATCTATTCTGGAGGGGATAAATCGAGAAAAGGAGAGAGTACCCTCGACGAGCGAGCAAAAAGCATACGTGTTAGAAAGAGAGGCACGAAATAGGGAACGAAGGAAAGGAGTGAGAAAAAGAGAGGTCAGAGAGAATCGCTTTATAAGGGGGAGATCCAATGAACGAGGAGACCGGACGAAAATCCACCAATCGCAATCTGGTACCGCCATGGCACTTTTTAAGAATCATCGTGAGAGGGGCGAAGAGGTGAAAAAAGTGAAAGTTTGAGCCAACGCTACGAGCAGTCCCTCCCTCTTGGTTAAACCCCCGCCCTTCACTCTTCCCTACCACGATTGATGTTAGTCACTCTTTCCTTCTCCTTCGCTCGACATTCGCTTGATTTTCTTTTTTTTAGGGCCTAGAAATTCTAGATGGTCACCATGCTTGGGTCCTAATTTCTTCCTCGAAAATAAGAATACTTATATATCTTGCTCTACATATACTTTGTATTTGGCGTTGATTCTTTATATACTAGTTTATTATACTACGAAATTTTATTAATACGTAAAAAATTTTACAATGTTAGCGCACTATTTTTTGTTATAACATTCTTTAAACGTGATGCTTTGACATATAATTTTTTGTCTTTTTACTTCAAAATTGTATATAAGAACATTTTTAACTATTTAAAAATAAACATTGAAAAAGTTTTGAACATTGAAAATTTCCACCGAATCTCTGTTTTTTTCAAAATAATAAATTTCACGAATGATAATAAATATCATGTTTTCTTATCGAATAACAAGATATTATGATGGATTATGAATATTGAAATTTTTTATAAATTTGAAAGAAACATTATTATTGTAATAATGCTTGTACTGTATTGTAATAATGTTATCAAATTACTTATACCATTCATTACAAAAAATTATATACTTTTTTATTTAAAAAATGACAAAAAACAAAAATATCGTTATTTTCATAACTTCCTACTTATAATAATACAATACAACCAAATAAAATAAAAATTAACTTCATGATATTATCTGGCTCAACGTGTATGATGTTTAAGTCTTTTCTCTCTCGTAGAGGATTTCCTACATTATATACAAAGAACGATTCAATGATAAAAATACCAAAAATGGTCAATTTCACCGCGTAGAAGATCATAAAAACGATGATACGTTCACTATATTATGCGTGCCTTTCCCTTTCTCAAGCGAGGTCATCCGAGCGAAATCGAGTAACGAGATCAGCGCTAACCTACTTCCGGCAGACATACGGGTTACTCAGTAATGCGACGTGCGAACTGTTTGTTCCTGTCAGTCGAGTGACTTCTCGGTGAAGTCTCGGCATCATCAGCGGGGCAGAGCGCGACGAAGCGAACGAACGACCAGGCACTCCGGCGCAGCGCCCTCGATTTCACTTTCATTACGAGGCCGGTGCGAAGCGCTTCGCTTACGCTCATTCACTCTCGTTCGTATGTACGTATGAACAGAGTACGCGCGTACCTAACCCCGTGCGAGGGACTTTATTTTTTATCATGGCCTCGTTATCGCCTATAAAAATAGAAACGACGCACTCCGAAGGAAAACCTGCATTCATCAAGAATCTTTCAAAGATATAAATCTTTCAAAGATATCTCTACATATACTTTGTATTTGGCGTTGATTCTTTATATACTAGTTTATTATATATACTACGAAATTTTATTAATACGTAAAAAATTTTACAACGTTAGCGCACTATTTTTTGTTATAACATTCTTTTCAAGATAGAATCTTTCAAAGATATAAATTCTTAAGTCTTTATCTCGTATCTCGAAATATAATTCGGTTTGAGAATGTAGAAAATTTAATTGATTAAAAAACTGATATATGTACATATAAAGTTTTTTAGTTTTTGTTTTTTGTCACTAATCTTTATATTAATCTCGTAGATTATAAAGTTGAAAAAAAGAGAAAGGACGAATAAAAAGAGTGAAGGAGAAAATTTTGCATTTTTAAGAATCCAGAAAATTGGAAACTATTATCTATGTATTTCACTTTCTATAATAGTTCCAGTCAGACGTTATTAAAACATGCCGTTGAAAATTGTATTCGGTTGCCAGCGAATGGCAAAGAATGCTAACAAGCGGCTAAAATTTCCCTAATTATGAGAAAAGTAAAAATCGTCGTAGGCCATAATGCATTCGGAGCATGCCATTAACAGCTGCGAGTGCCCTTCTATTTTCGTAGTAGAAAGGCACTTTGTGGGTTAATGGCGCGCGCTGAATTCTAAACAGTGCTTAGGGCATGCCGATTACGCGATCGTGCATCGTTGACGCGCCAACATTGATGACTGCATAAAGGTTGTAGTGTCAACAAAGTTATGTTGGTTTAGTGCACCATCCAAAAGTTTCGATTAAATTGGTACTTTAAAAATATATAAATTCCAATACCGCCTTTAATTATAAAATTAATTATAATCCTCAGTTATCTTCAATGAATGATGTAGATATTATTTATCTTCAATTAATAACTTTTAAAATACAATTTAATCTTATTTAAGTTTACATACCGTTAATTTATTTAAATCTCTCTAAATAAATATAATGAAAAGAATTATGTGCATTATATTTACGAGTTTGCTTAATCTATTTCTTCATAATGATAATAGCATCGTCTGTCGATGTTATTACATTCTTTTCATGATTTCATTCCTTCGTACTGTAAAATTTTACAATCATCATCGAGGGTAATATGCGATGAATAACAGTTCTTTACTAGCATGCTGAAAGTGGCACTTTTCGCCAAGTCATCTAAACATTACTGATGTAATATCATCAAATTCACAAGTGTCGTAACTTAATGGCAGATAGAAATTTTGTGCCAGTTTCTGCATTATAAATTGGGTTCGAAGAAAGCTACTATTGAGATAACTTATAATATTATGTAATATTACTTTCTACAATACAAAAAATAAAAACATTTTTATTAAAAAAATAATAATATAATAAAAAAATAATAATCTATTAAATCTTCTATTAAAAACAATAAAATATAAAAAAATAGTTTATTTTATAAAATTATATTATAAAAAGAATTAAATATATGAAAATGATAAAATTATCTCTCTCTCTCTCTTTCTATATATATATATATATATACATACACATATGTGAGGAATCTAAATGCAAAACTGATATTCTCCACCAATGAGTAAAAATTTGTATCATTTAACGAAGAACAAGAATACATAAATAACTTATTTTTACCTAAAAGTGGAGACTGTGAATTTTGCACTTAAAGTTTTACAATTTTTTATAATTTACCAAAATGCTTTTAGTTCAAACATACTTCCCCACGAGAAGAACAATTTTCATTACCGGAAGCTGCAAAGAAACTGACATTCCTTTGTTTAATTTAATATTCGAATTTGCGCAGTACGTTATTAAAGGATAATAGAGAAGATTAAATTTTTTCGATAATACGTTTAAATTTATTCACGAGATGTTATAAAAGTCATTATGAAAGTATATTTTGTTTAAGCTCGATATTGTTTTCTTATTACACGTTCCAATAATATTTACAATATTACCAATAACTTAATATTAAAAAGTATTATGACTCATGTCTAATTTGATAATAAAAATTTGTTTTATCTTAAATAATTTACTTAACAAGTTTACACATTTGTTGTGGATGTAAATAATATTGTTTCCACGAATTTGTTTATTATACGTGTGTGAGATAGTAAAAAAAATAATAATTTTTAATCTTAAAAGCCAGAAATAACTGCTGTCTGAAATAACTAATCTTAATGAACGGTACTTTTATCAGTATATTTAAAGAACAATAATTTTTTGTACATTGTCTTCAGATAAAAATAAATTGTTACAGTGCACGAAGTTTTTATTATCAAGTAGTCGTAGCATATTTATCTTAGATAATCTTTAAGAAAACTGTTAGAACGGAAATTGTTTGAGGTAAACACCGAGTACTGAGTGATTTTATTAGCAATGTATTTTTTTAATATCCTGTAAAAAACTAGCCTTGCATACAAATGTGTCATTATACGTATAATTATGCAACGAGAGCAATTATAAACCTGATGTAATATTCTGTGTTTAAAATGCAGAACAGTGTAATTAATTTACAATAAGTTTTTTAATATGACGTAACGACTAAACACAAAGTAATCGAAACATCATTGTATGGAAACGTAGCGCTAGCGAATGAATTTATCAAAACTTTTAACTGGCGTGAACTCTTGATGTCATTGTATTATCAATGGCAAGGCATTGGTTTTGAATGAAAATACCCGTCATAAATTTTGAATGCTCATGTTGGAAAAGTGTCGCTCCCATTTGCGATAATATAAATAATGGAAATAAAGACATTAATATGGCGTGTGTGTGTGTGTGTGTGTGTGTGTGTGTGTGTGTGTGTGTGTGTGTGTGAGAGAGAGAGAAATAGATTAGTATCTTGTTAATGTATATATTTTCTATAATAATAAAATAACATATTCAATTTTCTCTGATAATAAAAAATTCTGCAAAAGTTGCTAAAAAAGTAAAAAAATAACTCCAATAAGAATCGTCCAAAAAAATACTTCCTGAATAAATAGATCTTGTTGGGAGTGAAGAAGGCAATTTGATTTCTTTTTAATTCAGTAAACCGGAATTCACGAGCACAACAGGTAGAATTCACTCAGAGTTTCTTAATAGCCATTTACAATTTGGTATTCAAATTTTCAACCAAAAATATCTGATTACCATGAAATTTATATCAAATGTCATCTCTGGAATACTACCAAACCTTGGAGCAGCAACCAGACTGGAGTCAGAGCTCTTTCTAATAATGAAATCAACAAGAACAGGATCCGGCATACTGACGATAGGAATGAAACAGTGAGGAAGGGGAGAAAGAGGAGTTTCGAGAAACCGTCGGCGTTGTGAGGGATCGACATAATCGGTGAAAGTAACGTGCCCACTACCTTGGCCTTAGGTTAGCGGATAAAACGAAGTACAAACCGGCATCCCGACTAGCGTGCACCATAACGGGGAACGTAACGTAATGTCGTCGTGTCACTTTTACCGTGAACGCATGCTCCACATACGCGCCCGCCCCAAGCCAAGTGGGTTGGCTCGTAGATTCGATTCGGGCGACGGCGTATGGTATTTTGTTCGAAAACGAAGGCCAAGGCCGTCGTCGCCGCCGTCGCCGTCGTCGTCGTCGGCGTCGTCGTCGTCGTCAAAGTGGCGTGTTGCAACGACGTTTCCGTTATAAAATCCTTAACAGTCATGTATTTTGCAGCTTTTTATAGAAATCCGCTATCTTTTTATCCTGATTGCACTTATTGTAACTAAAGCCAACGGCACACGGTACGATTTTTCGTAGTAGATCGCATACGAGTTAGCCACTACGCATGAGAGCGAGAGAAAGCGAGCGTCTTTCGCTCTCTCTCACTCTCGTGCTTAGTGGCTAACTCGTATGCGATATACTACGAAAACTCGTACCGTGTGCCGTTGGCTTAAGATAGAAAAGAAATAAAAAGTCAGAAAGATCGTGTTGGGAAGAAACTTTGTAGCTCTTCGCTCTTGTAATCGATATTATCTCTTGAGCATTTGAAAAATCGCGGATTATTTCTGTAATAAAACGTATCGATATAAAAAATTAGGAGTGAATCAATATATCTTTTATATTAATAAAGCCTTGTAAACCTTTTAGACACTGCCCGACTAATACGGCCGCTACCAATACTTGAGAATCGCCTCATTCTTATATCCCGAATTCTTATATCCCGAAAGAGCAATGTAATCGACATACGCGTACATATTATCTACAACTATTATAACATCGACAAGTCACTAGTAATGCCGTAACCTTGACTCTGGCTAGCCAAGCAGCTGGCTGCTAGGCCAGGAATAAGCTCGATGCGCGGTTACCAAGTTGCGCTGCTAATATTAGCGTACGTAGCCGTATGTACTACGAGTGACCGAATGACCGAGCTTCGTTGCATCCGTCTCGCGATTTCCTTCTCAAAGATCGCAAAAGTGTTAACAAAAATAATCGAGACAGTCCTAAAAAGAAAAAAATGAGAAAAAAAAAGATTTATTACGATCGAGAGAGCAAGAGATGTATGCGAGAAGACACCACACTAAATGCATAAATTTTTTCGGATAATGTATTATACTATATTTCAATCTTATGGATAATAAATATACTCGACATGTTTGTTATGTATGCGCGCGCGCGTGTGTGTGTGTGTGTGTGTGTGTCTTAAATCTTAAAAACAATTTTTTTTTAAATAAAGTAGAAAGAAAAGTATCCTATGAAGCTCATACAAAGTTCATGAAATTGTGACTTGAATAGTTATCAGGTGCAACAATGTACATAAGGTCATAGCATTAGTAGAGTATTCATAGCACATGTCACTAGGTTGCATACATAACAAACTAATCCAGTTACATAATACACGTGCGATTTATATCGCCTTATTAGCATTACAAAGAATCGCAAGAAATAAGAATTATTATCTACCGCGATAGTGGTAAAAAATATTTTCTCCAATCAATATTTACAGCGCTCGAAGAAAATTAATACACAACAGTTGTATGTTTCCGTCTGGAATAAAACAAATCGGGCAACTGATGTAATGGAATATAACTATATGTATTACGAATGGAATCGTCAGAAGGTCAAAGGATGTCGCGCCTGCCGACCGATGGAATATATCTGCTAATTATATTGTCTTAATTATATTATCTGCGCGTAATCTGTCGCTCATTAGGGGCAAGGGTTAAAACAATTCCATTCGGTCACTTCTTCTGTTTCACTTCTAGAATTAAAATTATATGAGGCTGTAAATTTGTTTCAATATATTCAATTAGATAATCAAAAAATTTCGTGAAACATTAATATTTCTTATAAAATCAAGTGCTATTATATTATTATGCAACGCATATTCCGCCCCGTTTATTAAATATATTTACTGTAACTATCATTTCCTGTAAAAAAAAAATCTGATTGAAAGTCATTGTAATATATATATTTCCGAGACAGTTATCTTCCACAATTATTCTCGACCAGTAAACCATCCGTTAATACAATTGGACGTTGAGTGGACTATTACCGGTCTAAAAATACTATTTTATTAAAAATATTATTTTATCAAATTATATAATATTTCGTTAAAAAATTATTATTTTATCAAATTATATAATATTTCGTGACATGATCAATCAGTTCTCGGTCATAAATTAATATTATCATGAAGTAAACCGATACGAATAATCTGAAAATGATTCATGTACAAAAATTATAAAGTTATATATACCTAAAATATGATCATATTTTATCATAATTGTGACATTTATAAATTTTATATAATTTACAAACTTAAATTTAAAAAAGCTTAAAAAAGCGATATATAAATTTATCATTTCGAAGTCGGTCAAAGCTTATTATGCGTATGAAACAAAATATTTTAGGAATTACATCAGATCTCTTTCATTTTTTGCTTACACCGAGAATATTCTGAATTATGTCGACTCAAAGAGGATAAGGAATAACAATAAGGCGACACATAATAACATAATAACAAAACATAATAACATGACATAACAAATCTTTATAGTAAATTGAAATTAAATAATTCATAATATTATATAATAATTCTCTGTTGAAAAAAATATAATATATCAAAAAATATTGATTGGATCGAAAAGTACACATATGTTGAATTTTGCTAATAAACGTTACAACATTATTTTATTTATTATCAAAAAATCTCATCGCGCGCAGTACTGCTTTCTTTTGAACTATGTCGCGAATGTATCTTCCGAATATGAAACGGATGACTGATGCAACCTTTAAGAAATACTTTCCAGGGACATCGATGCGCGCAACCGACAGCATTCGCGAAGGGATGCCGCCACGTGGGGTGCAAAGATTATAAATTGTCCCTTCTCAAAATATCTCTTTCCATTATCTCTATATATTCCATTATCCTTATAATATAATACAACATATAGTATGATAAATATATTAAAATCTTCAATTTATGACTACATTATTATTTTTTAAATATCAATAGTATTATAAATCAAAATTATATTTGAGGCTTATTTATATTAAACAAACAAAGATCGGTCCGAAAGTGTTTATAATTATTAATTGACGTGTGTACATAATTAAGTTGATATCTTAAAAGTGTGTACGTCGTACAATTGGCATAAGGAAAAACAGTCACAAAGATGCAACGGTATTTTGCGGATAAAAAATATAATGATAGTCTCATTCTTTCGATAACCCTTATCCGCGGTGCATGATAACTTTCAGCCTGAACACAATTAATCGTTTACTCTATACTATTCTCTTATATCGCACTTTTTTCACGTCTGCACTTGTATCTTCACGTCACGCCTTGACCCAAAGCATCGATAGCAAATTCATCCGGGGATTATGCGTGAGCAACGACCAATAAATTCTAGAAATTTTCGGATAAAAACCAATGAATTTTAAAATAAACCAACTGTAGCATTTGTAAATTTATAAATACATGGATACATGGATCATTTATTTACGCAATGATTAATATTAAATTTCTTTTTAATTGTTCTTTGTCAAGACTTTTTAACTTATGTAGAAAAAAAGTACTAAAATAATTCAAGATGTAAGATCTACTTGTAGAACAAAATTAATTAAAACATTAATTAGAGATATTTTAATTTAAAACATGAAAATAATATATTCAAATGAGTTATTATTCTTTTATTTGAGATTTGATAAAGTTATTATTCTTTTTTCTTTATTCTCTTCTTCAATGTTTAAGCTTACTTTATAGATATTGTTACTAATTTTGTCATAGAAAAGTTGTTCATATGTGTTAGGCAGATGGCAGATGTAGGTCAATCGAATTCCTTGGAAGCCTTGAAGAGAGAGAGAGAGATTCACATTGAAATGGAAAGTTGGCAGAATTTAACCGTTCCGTATGCGATGTAATTATTCCGAGAATGTTCGTCCACGTAAACGATGACCATACAAATTCCAGAGAACCGAGACCCCCTTTCCTCCTTGATTCACCTTCCCCCCTCATCGCGACCACTTCGGTCGAAGTGGGTTACGGTTCTTGCAGTTTCCTCGTAAAACTCCCTACGTGCATGCTAGCACACTTACTTTACTTTTATAAGACCCACTCCGTGCCCACGTGTCCCCCCCTCGTGCAGTGTAGGCGCACGTTCGTGAGTGAATCCAGTGTGACGAGTCAGCACTGACCAGAATTTCGACATAAATCCCAAGGTATTCCCTGATGTGGTTACCGCTAATCGGCCACAGCCACTTCAGTTGTCCTCGATATTTGAATATATAATTGTAAATACGAAGAAGTACGTATTGTCGTACTTCTTCTCGTTATTTCACCGTTTTCATGATAAACCGGAGATTTCTTTAAATCCTTTCCGTATTTTAGAATAATTTTTAAAGCAAAAGGAAATATATATTCTTTTTGTAAAGGAAATAAATGTTCCATCCTTAATCCAGTGACTTGCGATACTAATTAAATTAGAGAATTTTACAAGTACATACTTCTTTTAAGATGTTTTGTAACAAAAATAGAAATCAATATGATTATAACCGATGTTTACTTCATTACATCGTCATCTAGAATTCTAGAACGAATTCCATGCACATCTTATTTTTCACCGCTTGCCACTTAGATTTTAATTCAAATTTTACTTTCACGCGAAATGAGTGTGTCAAATACAAGTATACTCGATCTTCGATTCGTTTTCGCGAAGTGGAGCAAAGCGTAAATGTATGTTACCGCTAGTCGTGTAAGTAGCGCGCGAATTATCTAACAAACCGCGGCTTACGCGAGAGCGAGCACACGAGAGTCGGGCGCTTTGCGATGAAAGGGAAATTCTGCCTTCTGCCCCGCTTCGCGAGATCACGACGCGGTTCCGGTCGTTGATCCTAAGTATTCTCCCGCCCGTGGTAGAGGCGATCAGCTGCAGTTTACCCTCCCCGGCCAGCGCGGCGCGGCGCGGCCGCGCGTTGTTGCTACTACTACTCTCGGCTTCACCGCTCACCTTCACCTCGTCTCTTACTCAACGATCGTGCGCGGGCCCTCAAGTCTCTCTACCCCCGTTGCGTAATCGCCGCGCACAATCATTACCGAGTCGAATTGTCACTCGAGCGGAATAAATGCGCACGGAGTCGAAGCCGGTGCGTTACGAGTGTCGGTACGAAGTTTATAATGGCCAAAATGAACACTCAACATTTAGAGCAGATAATAAAATTTTTTCGAATTAGTTAATTGAAAATTTCCTTCAATAATGTCCGAAGTTGTTTGTACAAAAAAAGTACAATTTTAGTCAGTTGTAATGACAGCGTTTTTAAACGTTTAGAACATTTAAAAAATATCACTTAGAAAACATTTTTTTAAACAAAAAAATGACAAGAAAATATGAAGAACAGAACTAGCACGTATCTACTTAGACACATGTACGTGATAAGATTCAGTTAAAGTATTTCAAGTCCATACAATTAACGCAATTAATGTTAGCGTATACATTTAAGTACCTAATTCATACGGTCCAAAACTTCATCATGTGACGAATTATCACGGAACGAAGTGTGTTTAATATTTCACGTGACGACAAATATTACACTATCTCTCGATTATCAACTTAAAAAATAAGTTTCTTCCTGTTTCTGACAATTTTCAGAAACTGCATACGCAGCGTGTTTGCTCGCTTATACGACTCAGGGTTAAGATCGCGTCGATACCGGAAAGTGACATCGGCATCATGCGCTTATCGGGGCTCGTAAGTGCCAACTGTCAAGGACCCGGCCTTATCATTTTTCCGCGTGTTATGCGGTTCATTAGGCTCGCTCATTCCGACAGAAAATACCAATGTTTTCACGTTCCAACTTTTTCGCGTATCTCGCGTATAGATGTTGTCGTCAACGGCAGTTACGTCCTTGCGCGGAGTGAACGTTGAACTCCGACGACGAGAACCGACCAACATAGCCTCTCGACATCTCGCATTTCCCGTGAATCATCCATCGCTTATGTATACTCGATATCTAAAACCGACTGCTGTTTATTCTTTCCGGGTAATAAATATAATAAAATAAGAAGAAACGCACGCACGCGCTTAAATAATAACAGAGAAATATTCGTCGCAATTTTTCTCCGAAATTAATTGAAACTGATTTGAAATTCATATAATAATAGTAGAAATGAGTAAAAGAAAGAGAGAGAGAGAATTAATCGCCTCATTAATCTGTCAGATTCTTTAGTATAAAATTAATGAGTGATGCCATGCGATTTAATGTAAGAAATATTTTATATAGAAGAGATAGATCGCGCACTGTAATATCCTGCATCATTTTATACCTCAGATTTGAAGAAAAGCTACTGATTTAAAAATGACTGTAATCTTATCAATGTAACTTTCAATCTCGAAACAATATATGCAAAAGAAATATGTTGATATCTCTCTGGCGTAAAAAAGCGAGGGGTTGAATTTTAACATGACAACAGTAACGAAACCCTGTATGAAAACATGTTTTGATCGGCCCATATGGTATCAATATACTAATGCTTTCTCGTTTGTTTCTAAGCACGATGCATATGTTTTTCGTTGAAAGGTCATGAGATCCCCTTAAATAACATACATTCAAATATGCGCGATCATTATTTCTATTATCTCTCCGTTTGCTTGCATTTAATTCTCAATCCACAGTTTCTCAATATCTTTAAATTTGAGCATTTTTATTAATATTATATCTTATATTAATGTGATGCATAGAAATATTTCTATATACATTTCTTTAATATGTATATAAGAATGTGTTCCTACAAAGAAAGATAACTGCATATGCAACAAAAAAGTAAATTTCAGTAATGTATTAACTTTAGTATTAACTTAGAAATTACCTAATTTATTGTACGTTAGCAGTTTAAACTTAATTACCTTAAAAAAGAAAAAAAAGAGAAAAGTAATTTCCTTTTTCCATTACATTATTTTTATATAAACACATTTTTAAAATTTTAATTAAAAAAATACAAATTATAATAGAGGCGAATTGTACCAAAGTTATTAGAACCTGTCGATCTAGGCAACATTAATTTGAACTAAATAATTTTTAAAATTTTAATTATATGTATTTAATTATACAAATATCCGTGATCTATCAAAACGGATCATTATACGTCAAACGGATTACTCGATATCACTCGATTGACACACGTGAAGAAAGAAATGAGTGAGATAGGTCGGTAAATGATTTTATGTGCAAATATGCGCTCTCGAATTAATCTCACGTACGTGTTACCCCATCGACCTCATGCACACAACCCTTGAAACCCGATAAAACACAAAACGATACATCTGATTTATTGAGCATTTTATACTTAGAACACAGTATCTTCGGGGATTCCGATAATATTTCTACGCATTAATAATTATATGTAATTAAAACGCAACATATCTTTCAATTAAATAACCAATTAACAGTTTAAGTGTAATTAGTTCATTAAATCTCAAATATTTCAACGTATCACAACAAAATTGACCCATCCATGTACCAATAGATTAAGCTGCTAGATTAAACTATCAAAATATATGAGAGAGATATATAGAAAAAAATTGTTATTATTTAAACAATAATTCACTCTAATTGATTAAAAAGTTAAATTCCTAACTTTAAATTAATTTTAACTTTAAATTTTAACTTTAAATTAATTTTAAAAAGTTAAATTCTTATACAAAATAAAATGGAAAATTCTTATAGAATAGAAAAGTAATTGTCTAAATCGTCTAAAAATGTGCTCTAAATATAGTTCTAATACAAAATACTTAAAAGCTCAAGTAAAATCTCTTTAATTTAAAGAATTGTATGTATTCTTATATAAAGAATTATATATTAAGAATTTCAGAAAAAAAATTTCTTTTAAAAAATTAAATTTATATTATGTATATTTATGATAGAAAATTTATATAATCTTTTCCTTACATTATTATTAACTTCTTGGTTTTTAATGAATAATTCAAAAATGTCTAGCAATTATTGATACATCCTAACAATGCTGACGACGACAAAGACGGTTTGACGGGTGTGACGGAGCGCCTTGTTATCAGCACACTTTTCGCTGACAAACATCGGTTAGTCGCCTCGCGTGAAAGTACACAATTGTTATCGTAGCGTATGAGAATAACGACGTTTATGGGTGGTACGATGGTAGCGTCGACCAATGGAACCCGTCGTCGTGATGCCTTACCCCTGTACACGTGACCCCACAAGCCGCTACTACGTCATTATCAAGGATGACCCCGCGGGGGCAAAATAATATGTGATATTTAATAACACGTTGGCCGACCGAAACATGCCAACATATTTTTTGCGTGCGCGCTATCGAAATGTGACGTGCCCTCGTGGGCCGATTATCTCGACGTGCTGTAAATCACCCGATACATGGACCGCCATCAACTTCGCTTCCACGTGGCACGGCGACTTAGGGATGGTAAAACGCTTACGACTCATACGACCCAGATCACTCGTCGACATAAATATCATTAAATCAAAGTCAAATATAATTAATGTTAATTTTTTTAAACTGAATAAAAAATATGCTCGATAAGAAAGAAATTTATCGCTGAGCGTATCCGTATTCACAAATTTCTTATCTATCTTACATTTTACGCTCAAGTTTTAATATGAAATATCAAATCGCGGATATAAATATATACTATATAAATTTATAGCTAAATACAAATTCAGGAACATATAAAAAAATACTTTTTTTTGATATTGTAATATTATTTTTTTGTAATGGCTATATATTAATTCATATCTTTCAATTAGATAGCTGAAGATATATAAGACTCACCGACTGATAAATTGTCGAAAAAAAATCCCTTTGAATCATTCGGAGGACTGAAACATAAAAAGAAAATCAATTATAAATCTAAAATAATATTTTTGCGAAATAATTACAAATATTATTAACTAAATACAAAATTTATGTTTATATTTATATAAAAAAACAGATTTTTAAAGTAAAGCAATAGTATGCAAATAATATACAATAATATACAATACAATTAAATATTCTACTAATTTTTAATTTCTTGCTATAATATAATCTTTTTAACATAAAATTTAACATATTTTACTACTGGGAATGGTTTTAAATGAAAGTAGAAACCTGTACACAGATGCCGCCATCATACAAGACTGCTTCGAAATGATTCTCACATCAAAGAAATAAAGCCGATAAAGTTGAAATCATTTACAAATTCTGTTTGATAATACATTTTTAGTAATAAATAAGTAAACAATTTTGTTAAATTCAAAAAAGTTATAGTGTCACATTCATCTTTTTCTTTTTGATTTTCAAATAAAATAATGTGCATTATATATATATATATATATATATATATATAATAAAAAAAAAGAAAGTAACAAAAGTAAGAAATCTTTTCACAATTTAATTGTTTTCAATTGGTTTTATTACACACACACACACACACACACACACACAAATCCAATTTCTTAACTTTACAAAATACTGCTTTATCAATTGAATACTGTTAGATTTTAATATTGTTTCAATATTAAGATATTTCAATATTCTCATATCTGAATTCAATGTTTTTTTAATCCAATAAAATAATTTTTAAAATTATCTTTTTATTTTTTATCTTTTCTTTCTGTTAAACAACTACTTAATAATTTTTATCAATAAAGTATGAAATCTGTTCTTTATACATTGTGATACCGCACCAACAGTTGGTCATATCAGTATCGTCTGGTTACATATGTCTGGACTACCAAAATCAACTTTGATATACACGAGTACTTTACCTATCATTTTAGGTTTGTAATAATATTTTACCAGAACGTAAAATTACTCTCTCTCTCTCTCTCTCTCTCTCTCTCTCTCTCCCTCTTCTCTCTCTTCCCTCTCTACTCTGAATACTCGATATTTGCAAATTACCGATTGAGTACGAGCACCGATTTCCAGTAGAGTTCTCAGACAGATAAGTCTTCAACATTCGCATCCTGGATTTAAATGTTATCCACTGTAGTTCTCTCCGAGTCATGAAAGTGGCGAAAAGATGGAGTGTGGAAGTGTATTTCAAGGCTCTTTATCAAAGCAATATCGACATAACTCTACGTCCCGTATACCGTAAATGTTTCAACTCGTTACCAAGGAAACTGCTGCCGTTTCCAGCATTTTCAGTGTGTTTAGTGCAGAACAAACCGTGGCACGCAAACGTCAAAAATTATCTTTTTCACTTGTAAAGGTAAAATTTATAATTTTTTACTAGCACGATATATATTCGTTTTTTTCGTGAAACAAATACACAACGTTCTCATTTCGGTTTCAATACTTGAGATATTCTTATTAAGAGATGAGATTATTATTAAGTAACAAAACCAAAGCATTATTTGTCATCGAAATTTTTAAAACATTAGCTATGTTTCTTGATTTTACTTAATTACAGAAATAGGAAATAACATGTGTATATATATTATTTCCTATTTCTATATGTTTATAATATTTTAAGACTAAAGTCAACAAATTTTTACAACAAACAAGAATTATATATTCTTCTTATTCTAAAAAAAATTATCTTAAAATATAATACAAAAATAATATTTTATACATATATATATATATATATATATATATGTGTGTGTGTATGTGTGTATATTCTTTCTTGTACAGTGCCGTGTATTTATGTGTGTTTTGTATAAAACTACATGAAGTTATATAAAGCTAAACAAAGAAATTCATGATTAGTAAGTTGAATCAGGCTTATGTAGTGCTTTTTAACAATAACATTGTTTTCTTATTTAACTTTTTATTTTTCAAAAACAAAACCTAAAATTCTTGTAAAAGTTATGTCTGACAAGTTAACAAATTTTATGTTTCAAATTAAAGACTTTGTCATCTATCATGCGAGAAAATTCAAAGATTGACGTCATGCACTTTCGATTTGCGCGCGTCATCAAACAGCATCATTACATGTATGCAAGAACCAAAAGAGAATTTATCGGCAACGATCGTATTCCTTATCGCGACTGCCACAGGCGTACAAGTCCCACAGGTGAAATGATCAAAGTTCACTAGGTACCGCGCCACTCGTGCCTGTCCTCGTCAATTTACACGTAATATGTCACGTAGAAGGTACGGAATTGCTGCGGGGCGTCTTTGATCTTGCAGCTCACGACCCCTTCGAATCCCGCCGTGCCACCTTCCAAAAACCTACCCTGCGAGTCACGCGCCACGTATGCGCCAAGGGGGTGGCAAAATCCAATTTTATTATTTGCACGCTTTAGACGCAGTCGAATTACATGATTGTAAGCATGAAAATTTGTCCTTTCGAGCAAAATATTACGAAAAAGGTATCAAATTTTCTCGTTTCTTGCAAGAAAATCTCAATTTGTATCGAATGCTTTTATTCATATAATGTAAAATGTATGAATAAAAGTGGAACATATATTCTTTTACAGTTAAAAATAATTATTTAGTCATGTATTTGTATAATTATAGTATGCATTTTATACCTTCTATCAATTATATATATATTTCCTTTAATTTGTTATACCTAAATAAATAATTATACCTGTGTTTATATCTTTTTTAAAGTTACGAAAATTTTTCTCTTCGGCAGCGAATAACAATCTAAAAGGGGTAATTTATTGATGGCAACCTGACTATAGAATGTCTTTATTCAAAAATACAACTTTTTAATCATTGGTTCTGGTTTTTTTTTCAAGTACTATTTACTTGAAAAGGACCAGAACCCACAGTCGAAACGTTCTATTTTTGAACAAAGACATTCTATATTTTTTAAAGTATTTACTTCAATAGAAACATAAGTATTTGTTTTAATTTATTTTATATTTTATATAATTCACAGTAATATTTTATCTGAAGAAAAATATGTTAAATACAGAAAAAGAAGAAAATTATGCAAAAAAATTATGAAAGATCTAGCTTGTACATTGAGATCGTATCGATCTCCTTATCTTGAATCAACGAATTTAAGGTTCAATGAAAAATTTTAATCTTTTAACGAAGACTTGAAAATGTGTTGTATCTAAAAATCTAGAGAAGAATAGAATGGAAACACGAAAAAAATCGTAGGACAGCACGAGTCCGACTTGTCGATTCGTACTTGCAGCCGTCATAGATCATTCTATTGTGCTAAAGGGGGTGTGTACACACATTATAACAGAGGCATAATAGCGAGATCGCCAATGTGTACACACAACGGGGACGGCAGCGACACAAAATGTGCGGTGTTTGGTCTCCATTAATTTCGGATCGACTGCAGGCCACCTATCTCTCTTTTTTTTTTTATGAAGCCCATATGTCTGCCGTGCGTCGTGTCCCCATTGCTCATTTGTCAGTTCGCAATCTGCCACTCCGTTGCGATTTGATGGCGACAGTCAAAACACGCCAACACGTTTTTCAGCAAATGGCAAAAGCGCAACGCATTCTCGAATCTTGAAATTTCAAGTGTCAACGAGGGAAAAAATGGCATTTTTATCGCGTGAAGTCGTGAGAGCACAATTCTTGTTCGCTCTTTTCACATTCGCGAATTCTTCTCGAGTTTATAAGTCATTCTATAATGAACTATAAATATTTTCGTTCGACATGTTCAACACGAATCTATTGACGCATTTACTAATCACACAGAGAAATAAGTTTCTTAAATAATAATTTTTTCAAACGTTTATGACGGTCACAAGATATGATATCATAGCATATCGTTAATTTATTCTATTCTTAAAGAGATTTTGTAGAAAGGACCAATGAAAGGAGATAAAAATTGATAAATCAAATTCAAAATTGCTTCCAGACATATTGATTTTAACCGTATGTATACATAGGTAACGTACATTTTCCTAAAATAACAAAATCCTCTCAATAATGAGAATAAAACGATATATCCCGTCGATATCAATAAGTCAATGAAGCATTGGACCATATCATCATCTCGCGAGCGAGAGATCGCGTAATGTACGAACAGTGACGTAGAAAATTGCGGTGCTATTCTTACTAAAAGAGTCGAGGAGGGGTGCTACGATGAAGGCAGGGTTGACAGAAAATACCGAAAGGGCGAGAAGGGTGCGGGCATCCCCACGATGTATAATATCAATGGACGATGGTTGGGTGGCGATGATCGCGTCACATTAGCAGTCGAGCGTTCTATGAGCCATAGAGCAGCTTATATGTGTGTGGAAACCCGTAGTCCACACACACACACACACACACCTTCGCGCGCGCATACACACACACACACATATATATTGATGATGGCGATATGTGTCACCCCAACGGCGTGTGGTGCCTTCAAATGTAAAATAAACGGCACCTAATTATATGCGGCCCGTCTGCGTGAAAAGGGCTGGCCAACGGAAGGATCCCGCAAGTGCGTGCGAAGGTGGCCGCCTGCTTAATGGGATTACAAAATTACAATTTAGATTGATCGCCCAACATGACGATATTTATGACCTACAGAGCCGGGAGTGCTCGTACAGCTCGTAGATATTTCGATATTGTTTCCGCCGTATCGATACCTCGCTACCGCTTCAACTCCTCTCACGTCAGATAACGTCAGTAAAATTTATGACGGGTCTTTAAATGCAATTTCTTTTGTTTCGCTGTGACAATGGCAGTTTGTTTTACATCATTTTTATTTCAAATATCAATTAAAGATTGAGAGGCACTTTTTAATTATCATTTTTCGCTAGAATTTTCGCGGAATAAAATCTTTTCTGATATTGACATTTTAGCTTCGGTATTAAATATCGGCGCTTATTAGATATTCCTTTTCCCCTATAAACACTTTTAATGCAGTTCAAAAGAAATTAATAAACATGTATCTTTTGTTATCGAATTTAATATTTTCTTGTGCGTCTACGTAAAAATCATGCTATATAGTGACGACTTCGACATCTGGATACTCGTAATATATGGAGGTGTCTGCGTGACAACGCTCGTATTTTTTTTCCCAGCTTCGTGAGCTACCAAGGGGGTGGTTCGCCGTGGGTGTGCCGGGCGATGATTAATTAGCGTTTGATGAATATGTATGAGAGAAAGGCGACCGCGACTCTGACGTATGTATACACGTATACCTGCGCGCAAGCACACGCGTATTATATGCGTATACGCTACGTTGTCGGGTACATCCCTCGCGTTACAATAACGTCCAACCCCCTTCGCATACCTCATTTCAACCCCCGACTACCGTCGCTCCGCATTTCACCTCGACGGATTCTGTGAGTCTTCCGTGAGCTGTTTAACGATTCGTTCCCCATGCGAGATAACGTCGGTTAACGTTGCGCGATGATCTACGTCGTCTCTATAAATTTACATGAAAAAAAATCACACCACCGAGAGACAAAAAATGTTAGAAAATAATGTCATCATATATCATTACTACTTCCGATTATTTAAATAATATCTAAATATATCTAAATAATTAATCTAAATTATTAATCTAAATTATTAAATTATTAATTAACTAAAAACTCTTGATATTAAAATTAACGAGTAGTAAAGAAAAGGATTTGATAGTCAAACATCAAAAGGTTAGTTGTGCGTAAGTATATAACATTTATATAGCATTTAATTAATAATTTATAGAATTTAGAATAATAGAAATTATAAATCGTACTGTTTCGGCTCTATTTTGAGTCATCTTCAACGATGATAGATAAATAAATAATCAAGTTCAACGAACATTAAAACGAGCATTAAATATTTAGAAATTGAATATACAAAGATAGTGTAATCTTCAAGAAGAAATATCAAAAAAAATTTAATATTTAGTCTGCAAAATATTCGGACTAAAAGTGAAAATCGAGGCTAATCGGTAAAGAGAAGTCAAATCCACTCAACCAAGAGAACGAGATTGACAAATTGAAGCTTGGGAAAGACATCGAAAATTGAAATGATTTTTTTTTAAGCAGTTTAAACTGTGATATATAATAATCGAGACAATGAAATTACGATTAAAAAATGGAGCTGGTTTTAAATAAGAATTGGTTTATCTAGCTGTCAACTGTTTTGACCATATTAAATAATATCTATAACAAAGAGTGTATCAGATATAATCCAGATAATAAATTATAAAAATATTTTTTACATTAATTACATTTTACATTAATTTTTACATATATCTTTACTTTTACATCAATATATATAGCATAGTAATTATTTATATACGAAGGATGTATTTTATATTTTTTACTATATATATAAGTACGAGAATACATTATACTGAATGCGATATATCATATTATTTCACTCTGAAAATAATTTAGTAATCGTTGCAATTAAAAATTAGAGAGTATATCATGCTTTCTATTACGCATATGTTTGAAGCGGCGGATTAAAAACTCTCTACGTCTCTCGATATGGATATTTCCGATCGAATAAGCATTCAATGGACATTCGTCAGCGAGATACGCGTTGTTTTCGCATCGGGGCGAAATATCAGGCGCGAGTGGCGGGTGAGAGGGGACCGAGGGGTTTAGATTTCGCCAAAACGCGAGGCTGAAAGGCAGCGCGGCGCGTGGATTGTTCGCGCCGCGAGGAGAACAATGCAAACAATGGCCGGGACGTAGCGCTGTGGTGAGCCCGGGCTTACGCGGCGAATACAATTACATTATGAACCCGATTACCATTTAAATGGAAACAAACGTGAAATGCTAAAATACATCGGCGAGCCCGCGCGACGCACGAAACTGCGCAAGCACCCCCCTCGATCATCGGTATGCAAATTGTGCACGAGCATTGTATACGGAATGTTCCACACTTACCCAAAAATATTTCACGCACGGCTTTTTTGATGAATGCACGAAGAATGCATGGACTTTTCCTTATCAATAATCATGCTCAACTAATTCCACTTACGTACAAGATTATTTTTCTTTCAAGTAGGAATCCATCGCGTGATAATAACTTATGTCAATTACCAATGTATATACTTACGTTTGCGAATGTAAATTTTAATTATTTATAGCGGTCCAATTCTTAAACTATGTAAATTGCGAAAATGAACGCAATATTTCTCTTGTAATAATATTAAATTGCGCATGAAGAATAAGTTGGCTACGTGATGTGATAGATCGTAAGACAAAACGTTTAACGTGGCCTATCGACACCCCGACTCTAATTATTATGCACTTAATTTCCTAATGAAGCGCATCAAGCGAGGGTCGTGAAAACGGTGCGCTCGTGCACTGATTTCACGGGCCACCTGTCGCACCGACGCCTCATCCGCCCTATTCGTTTCGTCGCATCGGTCACGCAGGGTGTAAGACATTATTCTACACGGAGGGTAGCGAACTGCACCGTGGAAACTAGTTCTGATTTATCTGAAAATTGTAATGGAAACTCTACTATAAATGTTCCTATTAACATTTTTTCATTGAAAAAACTATTTTCAGAAAGTAAAATAAAAATTGTTTTACTTAGAACTCAGAATAAAATGCACATGAACTAGCATATGATAAACTTTTAATACATATAAATCCATAATCATGATATGAGATACGTAATCAATGTTGTAAAAAATTCAAATTTACAGGCTTAATAGTTACATATGTAAAAGTTAAAGACGACATTAAAATATTCTGGATTTCGAATATATGCTTATATGATGGAGGATTGATGATGGGGAGCGTTTGATCGACTTACTTTAAATGTTTCTCAACAAAGCCATAGCCTTTCCCGATTTTCGTCATCATCATCTGCCGTTTGAACATAATTCGAAACAACAAATATGTCAGATCGCGAGGAAACAAAGGGAAGCGCGCCGGCCGTAGGAACGCCCCTTAGACTCAATCGATTAGAAGTGTCCACCTTCTCAAGAGTGAACTGCTCGCGCCACCAGTTCGACCAATTCGATCACTTTTTTTCTCCCAGTCCGACACCCAATTCGATCGATCTTTCGAACGAGAGACACCGGTCGACAACCAAGTTGGAACAATCGTGAAAAAAAATTAAGTGGAAGTAAGAGATGTTGACAAATCTCGACGACTACTCTTTCTCGACGCAGCATCATCGTGGAACAGACGGTCGTCGACAAAAAGGGGACGACTAGGGGGTAGGTGGATCTCTCCCTTAGATAGATAGGTAGGTGCGGTCAGTGTCACGGGGACTCACAAAGGCTGACCGCCGGTAGGGGCATTCAAATGGTAATCGGCTCGCGCGTCTAACGTACACCAACGCGCCCTATCCAACTCCGCTTCAAGGGGGTGCGAGAACGGGCGCACCCCTCAGCACACAGCAGAGCACATTCGCACCAGAATCAAGCCAAATATTGGCAATATCATCCCCTGGCATTGTCCCTCGCCGCGACCTGCCTCCTGCCGTCGGTGGGAAACGATGTCCATTTGAATGTGCGATTCCATTACCGATGCCGGTATATATCGACCCGAGAATATTACCGGATTAGGATTTAAAGGGAATCTCGACACAATCGTAGGAACTCGGTCATTTCTGTGCAATACACCGTGTTGCTGCACGGTGCGACAATAAACACGGTGAGGTCGAAAAAGTAAAAAGACAGGTTCGCGCTTTGTCTCTGTATTTTTTTTTCGTTACTTACGCAAGTAATTTCAACACGTAAATTTAGAGAAAGTATAAAGCTAGCGCGATTTGAAAAATATAAAGAGAATTATATAAATATTTTATGTAATTAAACACACCACTTTGCAAATAGAATGTAATATATTACATGTTAAATTTTTAGGAATTTTTTAGGAATCATATACTATAGAAATGAATCTCTCTTTTGTACATATTGTGAATGAAGTTTTATAAAAATTACATTCTTTTTATTAGCGGAACAATGTAATTGTAATATCACAATATCGATAATCTAAATAATAAGTAAAATAATAAGAAAGTTAATTGTTTATCTACTCTTCCGAAAAATACGGCAAAATTACGGTCATTACCGCAATCACCTATCTTGCTTAATTAGCGTCATTCGGTTGGAGTACACTTGATGCGCTTATGATAGTCGGCGGTAATCCGGTTCAGGTCGTTGCGCCGATTATCTCGTAAAACGCACTACCGGGATTCACCGGCCGGACGGACGGACGGACGGACGGACGCGTCCGTTTGACGTTCACGAATAGATCTGTGCGATTCGCGATCGCTGTTGATTCAGGGTGTACAACGTCGCACGTGCGCCAGTGTAGACGCACGCAAAGCTCCCGCAACCCGAACTTCAGCACGCGCCACGATTACGCGATTACGCGATTACGCGTGTCGTCTCCCCATCGTACAGCCCGGGCTGACGCCCCGAAGGAGAGGTCGAACAAGCAATGACGCGGAAGATGATTCGCTCCCTCCTATCATCCACGAGAAACGAATCTACGTGATAAACCAGCATCTGCCAAGAAAAAAAAGAGCGCCACTTATTCGAGGTCTAGTTTAACAATCCATCTAATGACATCGACGATATTTACAGCTAATGTGAAATTAATGCGTCTCTTTGTAATATCTTCGATGTAAAATTTTTCTAAAAATTCACAGATTGATGTATATGTAAATGGAAAATTAGAATAATATACATAACGGGAAAGAATCCTCCCCAACGAATTATTTTCTCTTCACGCGTCTCAGAATCCGAGGCGCAAGGATACATTTAAAATGACATGCGTGCGTACTGGCCGGGATTTTGCGGGTCGCCTACGCAGCACAGCGGGAATTAAAGGACAGGCAGGAGGGAGTGATACGTACCGTCGGCACGAGTCGACACGTGGCAGTAGCGCTTTATACAAACAGCATTATGCACGCTCGCGCTAACATAAATTACTATGGGTTTAATATTGGACGTCGACGTTAGCCCCGTGGCCGACCACCTCCTGAGCAAAATACGTTAAATGCGGGAAGAGGCCGGATACGCGCAACCGCGATTCACGATTTCTCGGCGAATTCCTCAAGGATCTAATACCGAGAGCACACAAATAGTTACAATTATACGTATTGTGCAATACTTTAATAAGATTTTGTATAAAATTGGTAGAGAATCGTTTTGAGAAGTTAAAAAGCATCTTCAGGTGACACTTCAGATTTAGGTGTCATTTTTCTCTATAACTTTTTTTTAACCATAGCTTAGTTCAGAACTATGTATTAGTATACCTCAAACTCTCTGCTACAAACCAGTTTACACTTATTAGATCCAATTATTCTACTTACATTTCTTTTCTCGTGAAAACTCATTTCTGCCGGCTGAATTTGAACAAACGCGAAAGAGAAGGCGCATGAATGGCATTATTCGTGAAAAACCTCGGCCGAATTTCATAGTAGGTTCTTTCATGAAAGCATCCGTGAAAGACTTCGAGAAACTTTGAGCTTAGAAAATATCCAAATACCACTACAAAAGCGAGAACGAGCGGAAGAAATGATAAGTGGACACCCCATGGAGAGTGATGCGATGCAGACCGTTAGCATAGGTTAAAGTCAACTTCGTTTATAGACGAGGATCGAAATCCATGCGAGCCACATGACTCGAGTGTTGCTCTCTGTGGCAGAGTCGTGTCTTAATCCCGAAGAAACAGATTGTAAGGCCGGATGCGACCTCTTAAATCCCGAACGGATTGGCATTGTTTACTGTAGATTTACGAAATAAGAGAGTGCTATCGTAAGAATGGTCACTCAAGAATAAAGGCATTTCCGTTTCGGTTAATTAAAATAAGTATTTTGTAAAGTGAATGAAATTGATATTAGAATAACACTGATGAAACTGATGTATGAAATGCAAATGAGGCAAATAGAAATAAATTCGAGATGAAAATAATGATGTATCGATTCTCCTTACTTCTTGCTTTCAATTGCAAATAAAAAATTCTCTGGAGAAAAATTAAAAATGTATAAAAATTTAACTCGTTAATTGAAATCTCTGAACATATGAATTGCTGAGATCTTTTTGCATACTTCTCTCGGTAAACTAGTCGAACGATTCACTGACAGGACTTTGCTCTTAATTCGTAACAATTAGGATTACAGCATGTGTCGATTAAAAAATTGACTCGTATATTTTACATTCTCAAGCGCAGTGTTGGCATAAGTCACGCTATAATGGCCCAGGCATTCTACGTTCGAAATCCTTATCCTGTGCCGGATATCTCCCGGGAAGGAGCATGGATACACAGGCCTGTGTTAGGAGATAAAGTCTCGCCGTCGGATAGAGATTGGAACGTCAAATTGAGCGCTCACGAGCGTCTCTTTGCTCATCATACCTTAAACAGCATCCGCAGAGATCGTCGACTCGTCAGGCCGCAGGTTTGATAGTGAAAGTAAAACTTGTAAAAACTCGTATTGTGTCAATGTTTATCGATATATATGCAATTGTCTTTACAGGTTCCGCGCGACGCCCTTGATCTAGCATTAAACAGCGTTTATACTCACAGTCGAGACACTCTAGTTTCGAAAATGTACGTGCCGATTCAGCCAGAAACGCTCGGCAGAGAAACTTGGCGTGTCTTGCGAAACGAGATCAGGGTGATTTTAAATACTTTGAATTAAATGTGCAAACGCATATCATTCAACAATATAAAATTTCAGTATAAAAAAAATAACTGGATATGTTTGAACATTTTTAGATTTTACCGGAACCACCTAAACCAGATAGACCGAGGCACGTGAGCGGTCATCCAGACGAGGAACTTAAATCAGTAGTTCGGGTACCTTTATCGGCGGATAAATCGAGGTGTTATAGCGGGCCAACTTTACCGCGGAGAATTCATCCGAGCAGCGTGAAATTAAATATCGAGGGTCCTCATATGGACCAATCGAATCCCGGATACAGTCGCAAAATCGACGGAACTTTTTACAGTATTTAAACACGGATTTGGACGGTGTTTGAGCGGCACGCTTGGAGAACGTTTGGATTAAACTGAAACCTGCAATTCGCCGAATGAAGCACCCGCTTTTACAAATACCATTATCGCTATTGGCATAATCTAGTGAGATTTACGTTTTGGAACACTCGGAAAAGCAGCGAATCGTCAACGTGACTATAACGGAGACACGAAATTAATCACATTAGAAGACTTTTATACATCACGAAGACACATGTGTCAATTGCCACGGATCGCCATTATTTCGCAGCATGACAAAGTATATAATTATCCTATCTATATCTGCTAATCTGATCATGTTGACAAATTTATCCAATGGCTCACACAAACCTGTTTTGACTATCGTGAGCAGAGATCTGCCGCTCGCATTTTCGCCCCTTTGACAGTTCGAGGCGCAGACAACTCGAAGATCGGCAGAAGCGTGAGTCAGTGCGTACCAAGTTCTCACTGCTCGACTCGGTATGGCAGCGAGCTGAAGGGACAGAATGTCCCATTACCCGGGTAATCCTTGTTTGTAATAAACCAGCGCCCCGCTGCCAACTCGGGGTGACAGCCACCCTTACCGAGGGCTCGCGCGAAGGAGGAGTCATCTTCGCACGCATATGCTCCTCATGAAATATCATTTATGTTTCTCACCCCGCGCTCAAACGTCTATCTTGCGACCCGTTTGACCCAGCTCGCAACCCTCCGACACCCTCCCCGCTAGGCCGGAGTAGGCAGCACGATCCTTATACATACGTCTAATCCGGCCATGATTGCCCCGCCGACCGCCTCGTCACGAAAACTCCACCTCAGCTATGAGATGTAGTTACCCTTCCTCTGTCTGACCCCATTCTCCTAGCTCCTTTAAAACGCTTTTGACGAACCTCGCAACGGCGCGAGGTGATGAATTTTCGCTTGCGCGCGTTCAGCTTTCCATCATCATTTTTATATTAAAAGTTAACAGAATTTTTGCTTTCGATGTATCATGATCTACATCGAATTTATTTATCTAAACTTTTGTTACAGTTTTGCGTGACATATGGACACATTATCATATCATATCATTTGTGATTGTTTCGATTAATCGTCAACTCGACGGTGTCGATAATAGTAATTTTTCTGCGAGTTTCGCGGTGCATGTCTATTGACGCGGATCCTTTTTCTTCCCCAGTAATGACGAAGAGGGGTACCGGGGCTATAAGGGTAGAACGATCTCAGACGGTCGTCAAGCAACGAGCGAGGTTACCAGTCAATTACTTGGCTGAACGGTTTTATTTGTATTTAATTCTTATTTAATTTACTTTTTACGGTCGTGCGCGCATATAGTTTACCGTTGCCATTAAGGAACTGGAAGGCTTCTTCGTCATTGCAAATTAACGACCGGTCGCGATCTATTCTGTCGAACACAATCAATATAGGTAAAAATGCAATCAATTACACAACATAGCGTTTGACATTAAAATTTGCCATTCATAAAAACATCAAAATACATATACGAAAGTAATCACAGTTTATTCTGTAAAGCCGATCAAACGGAGACGAGGTCAAATCATCTACCAAAAAATATTATCAACATTAATTGACAATGTATAACTTAAAATATTTAGAAATTTATTTTAGTCGACACAGCATCATTATTTTTAAAACATTTACACAAGTTACATTCACACAAGTAATGACTGAACAATGACATTACTATCGTATAGACCACGTTTGAACTGATTCCGCTCTATCTATTCGATTCTTTCACGCGCACGCTTTTCCAGAAGGAAATTCTGCGTGAAAGTCGAAGCAAAGTCGCATTGATCCTTCTAGGATGAAGCTGTTATTCCACTGAACTTGTTACGTTATATTTATCAGCACGGTGCACCCTGACACTACCCGTCGAGTTTTATCGTTTCTTTCGGATTTCGTTCTTCCGTCGTTTCAGCTAAATAGACAAAGCCGCAAATGACACAGAGAATAATAAGCAACACACTAAATTAACCAGACGTTATATATTATGTAATTTCCATTTTGATTCATTGTTTCTCTCTCGAATTAATAAAATATTCTCTCTAATTTCATATATATTATGCATAAAGAAATTATATATTATAAAGTATATAAATAATAATTCCAAGAATGTACTAAACATAAGCATTATGACATTAATCGATAAAAAAAATATTTCAAAATTTTATTATAAACTAAATTTTATTATAAATTATTATACATAACTTTTTAATTCTGTAAAAAATAGCTTTTCTTCTTTGATCGTTCCTCAACTTTATGATATTTAACTCTTAATTTTTACAAGTTTGTATTTATATAATTTATATTTATGTAAAACTTTATTTTTTGTACTTTAATTATAGTCAAAATAAATTTAAAATAAAATGTCAATAAGAAAATTATTGATATTCAATTAAATAGCGTATCCATATATATACAATCCTATAAAATTACTCCTTAATTTAAGTTTATTTGCCATTTTTTAGCCTTCACTAGCGATAGAGAAAGAGAGGAAGAGAGACTCTCTAACTGAAGACCTACAAAAGGGTGACAGTTTAGAAAGCTTATTTTTTCATTTTGATTCAATATGATTGCACGCGCTAGCGCATAGTGTTTACTCAACGTTTTAAAATTATTTTAAAACAACTTGTCCCTAAGGGAAAAGGGGGTATCTGGTGACGCGTGTCAGAATTGATATTACGTGTCGTGTGATTTCGAATGCAATGGGAACAAACGGGGAACGTTCGTTATATTATCGTTTCTCGTGCTCGCTTTAAAGGATACCAACTACTAGTCGAACGAAGATCAGCGTCATTTAAAATTCAAGAATATCGTTTTCGATTTACGAAACGCACATGCTTTATTACAGAAGTGACAATTTACAAATTCCCCACCCCCTCTCTCAAAATAGTTCCAAATAGTTCCCCACAGTATCAAATATTAATAATGATTTTAAAACTGCATTTTGAAATTTTTTACATAAAGATAAAATAAAAAAATTTAATAACATTTACTTTTGATAATTACCTAACACATTTACTATATATACGTTTCCCTTAATCTCGAAATAAAAAGAACGGAATAAATTTTAGTGCCGCGCGCAGCCTCCACTTTTTCTTGATGTTCCGCAAATGGGTAGACAGAGGCGATGAGGGGAAAGAAGAGGAGGAAGGCGGATTAAAACACGGGACGAGAAAAGGCGTCTAAACGATGGTGGAAGGTCAAGCCTGAGATTACGACAGACCCGTGCGACGTTTGCTCGTTAATTAGGGAGTTCTAATTATAGTAAATGCGTGAGCCCGGACGTAGTGGTGGCGCGGAGAGATCGTGCCACGGCGGAAGCTCCGGGGATCAAAATGCAACCCTCTGCGAACGAGCCAAGATTACCTTCGAGGGTCCTCGGCGCTTCCCTCGCTAAGACTCGACCCACAACCTGCGCGACGACGACCGTTCTCCGCATTTCCCTTCTGCCCCTCCTCAATCTATTCACTATTTCCCCTCCCATCTCCTCAGTCATGCTTTCAGATATCACCTAAAATAACAACGTCCTAGGAGTGCACCCGGACGGATAGATTTTACTGCTGGTGATGTATAACAAATGGATTAGTATTTCGGTAGACGTCTAATCCCCTCTCGTTGCGGACCCAAAGATTATTTCGATTATCCGGACCTGATTTTAGTTAATTAACGCGCTTCCCTCCCCTCCTCCCTACTTCGGAGATCTTCTCTTTCTTAGATTATCTTTGATCGTCACATTAATTGCAATTACCACCAAATATAATTTACGCGTTAATAAACATCTTATATCTTCTTATATGACAAATAAATTGTAGTCAATACGAATGTCATGTCAAATCAAAACTGAACCACGTTATTGGTACAACTACATTTTGTTTTCACGTGCGTGTTGTATAAATTTATAAAATAAAAAATTTCCTAAGTATAAAATAAGATATAATTTTGATGTATAATTTATATGCTGTAGACTTCTTTACGAAGGTCAAGATTAATCCCGCCTAATGAAATCATTTGGTAAACGTAAGAACGATGAGAATGCAAAGCGCACAGATGGGAGATCGTACCTTTACGAAACGGTCGATTATTTATTCAGAATTTCGAGATTGCTTGTCGTAGAGCGGTCGCACCCACTTATAGCCGCGAATAGGGCAAATATCGGTAGAATCCGCGAGAGTGAGAAACGTGACGGAACGACAGCATACAACGGTATACGTGTACGCCGATACGATCCCCGGCGTCGTCGACACGTGGGAACGCGGACACGCGTCCTCGTCGCCCCTATGTGCGTGTCCCGACGTGCCGCAACTCTGAGGGTTGTTTCTGCCATCTCGACTCTCTCGAATATTTGCGACACATCTCCGATCATGCAAATTATTAGCGAGAGGCTGCGGATACGATCAATTACAACAAATAAATCGAGATATTTTATAATAAAGTCGGTTTTGCACAAATTATTTATACAGCATATTAAAATTAAACAAATAAAACGATAAAAATGTGTAGGTGTACGAACATTTTTATCTTTATTATTTCATTTGACTTATATAATGAAATAATAAAGATATATGCCCATTTTGTATCATTTTAATTTAAATATTTTGTACCTATAAAACGTTTTGCTAAAATACGAGTATTTTCAATATAGTAGGGATTCGTACGCGCGAATAAAATTGCGAGGTATTTCGTTTTCAACCGCCACAGTGAGAAACGCGTTTCGACGGAGATTGCCGCCATCCCCTGCGCGTTTTCACCCCTAAAGGTTTCCCTATGGTCGCCGACGGGGAGCGTACGTCGCGTCGACTCACAGACGCGGAAAATCTGACGGATGCGAATACGCGATGCGTATAACATATCTATAGGTCACATACGTATAGTATTCGGAGGGGCGGACATGTAACAATTACCGTAGTCGCGAGGGTGACTGACGTATGTCAAGGTCGTCAAAATGAGTCCACTTCTTATCAGACGATTGTGGTTAATGATACGTAGCATAGAAGAATAAAAGGTAATTAAAAATCGGTTACTAAAAGCAAATTCAGCGATAAGAGATGAGACTAGTGAGTGAAATCTAATAAGACGAAAGAATTAATAAACTTAAAGGAAGACCGTTACATAAACTTCAAACTTTATTAATTTTTACGATAAATTTTATAAAGAACGATAAATTTTATAATAATGTAAAACTTTTAATCTAAAAAATAATAATATAGCTACAATTCGTTAAAATATTTTGAATGCAAATATAAGTCGTTGATTATTATTTTATATCAAAAGCTGAAAATATAATTTAATTTTGATTATTTTAAGGTCGTAAATGTGTTTTCTTTTAACTCAACGCTAAAAAGTAAGGTTTTCTTTTACTTGTTTTTTACTTATTTCTTGCATCTATGAATCTATGACCTATTATTATCATCACTAATATTATCTTTTAAAATAAGTAAATATGATTACTTGAAGCTTTCAACCTTTTTATCTAATTTTAACTTTGATGTTTATAAATTATTTAACACGTGTATTCTAAATTGTTCCGATTAATCATAAGAATTTATATCATAATAAAGTAATCGTATGCTCATCGCATATCATCTCGTCTACTTCGGAAATGACAGAAATAAATGCCTCTTTATCTTTTATAATCTTATCGTTGATCATGTCAATTGACTTGCGATTATCGAAAGTGCAGGAAAAAACATCATCATTTCGTACATCCGTGTTTCGTAACTATTTTTAGCGTTCATTATACTGATAGAATATAATATAAGATAATTATGTGCCACAATAAAGTCCATATTAATAAAAAAAATCTTAAATAAAAAAAATATAGGATTTTTTAGACTATTAAATATTCTGTTTTTTTTTTTTAAATTAATATGTTAATAGAAAAAACATGATAATTGATCCGATGTTGAAATATAAATTCAATTATTAATAAAATAAAAGAATTTGATGACAAAAATCAGCAAATAATCTTGATATATATAATAGTATACCTCACAATACCTTATTTTCTATTTAAAATAAATTTAGACATTTTGTTAGCAAAAGAATTTGTTAGCAAAAGAAATAACAGAAATTATGAATTTATGAAATTAATTTATAAAAATTTCGGTGGCGTACATCCATAACGTGATCATTTGGCGGACCGTCATTTGTAACGACACAAATATTTGGGAAACTGGCCGGCCGAAAGCAAGATAAAAAAAAGTTATGGCGCGGTAAAATTTATCTAAAACGGCGAGTGTTTAGAAGTTGCCGGGAGAATCGCTCGCATTTAATCGTTTCTCGTATTTACGTTAACCCAAGAGAGACGATAGCGTCGGGAGGGATTTTCGTTTGCTCGTGCCGAACAACAGACGATAAGGTTTTATGAGCCGTCAGTCATAGACGAGACGAGCCGCCGCGCCATGCGTCGTTCAACCCACAATGAATCGTTCACGTCACGTCGGTGCTCGCCGCCGAAGTCGTCGCAAAAATAAAAGCCAATCACAGAATGATCATTGCGCGATTACGAAAGGGGCCATGTCAAGTTCCTACCAAACAACAGTTTTTATTACCCGGAGAATTATGGATATTTTCCCCATTGTGGATGCAACATTTATTACACCTTGAAATGATAATTTCTCATGAAAAGCAAATTTACTTTACTTCCAATCGTCACAAATTGCCATAGTTGCTTTGTTTTTAAAAGAAACAAGCGCGTCCACAGCACGGGTCACGAATATAGTATCATGAATATAGTATTTTAACGTATATGCCATATCAAAATCTCCCATTCAATATACATATGTATAATAATAAAGTTGCCGAGGCTTTGCTCTCAAGAGAATCAATTACCTAAATATATAGACACTACATACAAATTGTGAATAACCATGTTTTGCTGTCGCATGCGCGATATCAACATTTCTCACTCAACCTAAAGTATTTATAATATAGACTATTTAAGATACTAACTTCTTACTATTCCATCATCGTTGTGTACTAAACATATTACTACTTTATATATTAATTTGCGTCATGATGACAAAATGTTCACTCCATGATATGGAAATTAAGAGAGACAGAAATTCAAAAAAAATGAGTACTCCGATAGACACTTTCAAAATGATATCAGTATGATTTCGGTGTGATGTTGTAACGACTAACAAAGTTTTAGAAAACGCCTAAATAGATCGTCTTAACGATTCCATCGAATGCGCGTAACATCTTCATGTAATTATGTCAGTTGCCAATAGCGGCGGCTTGATTTTGATAAATGAGACCGAGGGTGGTCCCGACGCTCGCGGAAGTTTAAGGAACCGATGGTACGGTTCGCATGGAGAAACCGCGGGAGGAAACCGAGCGTGAGGCTCTTCTTTTCGGTAGGATGCCGGCAAAAGGTGCGGGGTTGCGCGTTCAGAGGGGGTGACGTCGGACGGGGGTGTCGTTCATCATTTCATTGCCGGGGCGAACGAGAATATTCATAGACTGCCGTCACCCCTGCACCCTTGCAACGTCGGAATGACAGAGAGATGCAAAGAGAAAAGTAAAAAAAAAAAAGAGAACGGGCGAGCGATGTAGTGAAGGAGAGAAAGAGAATGGAAAGGGCCGTGATATATGAGCGTAGTGGAGCACGTGGCTCGTTTCACACCTTCTTACAATCTTTGTTCCTACTGTCTTCGTGGAAAGAACTTATCTTTATGTCGGTTCTTGAACATATACTCGCGTCGCGTGAACGAAGCACGCGGCTACGGACGACATAGTATTGGAAAAAATGCTGCGTGTATAGTCGCATTTTGATCGTGTAATTTTCTGATGACAAATTTCACAAAATATCTATTACATATCGAATGACATTTTCAACTCATTACTTGTATTATTAAATAAAAATATTCCAATTTCATTAAATATATTGCAGTTTCTGTGTTACGCATCGTACTCAATAAATTTCTGCAATTTTTTGGTTGTCTAAAAAAATTAAAGGGTACAAAATTTTAAAAATACAAATTGAGATTTGATCCTAATCTTGACCGTTTGAGAATTAACTCCGAGTGTGCGACATGATTATCTAGTTGGAAAATTCAAGTGCGAGCTCTTTTAAGGTATTTATAGGAACATTATCATTCGCGCAGATAGGACGGGGATAATTATTTTAGGCAGGCGCTGCTTAATCCGGGCCACGGTGGGAAAATAATTTGCGATATCACCTAAGCCATTATAAGTTATGCGGAGCTTCAGGCCAAATGAATTTTCCGCGGGTAGACGTACAATGCTTTTCCAGTCATTATTATCTACATGAGAGATTAGCCGTGGCTCGCGCCAAAACTCCGTTTCCAAAGTCGCCTAAAATCCTGTAATGATATATTATTGACGCACCCTATACGCTTGTTCGCGAAGTCGCGCGTACAGATCTGTGGAAGAAGTAATAAACATTTTCCAAGCGTCGACCGAGGGGTAAATCGAGCAGGGATAAAAATCGGAAACGCTACTTAAGAAGAATCGTTATGCGTGGCCATTTGCGATGACTAAGCGACTTTTAAGCGACTCCAAGCATCACAGCTTAATATCAGCACGGTGATCGCATGTGCTTTAATTAATTAAATCGCAATATCGAATCTTAATTGCGTAATTGCTGTTATGTAATCGATGGACGATAATGCTTAACTGTATTTATACTTATACTACATATACTTATATATATATATATATATATACACTATATACTTATACTATATATTTATAGATGTACTATTTACAGATTATAAATTATTATGTATATTCATTATTTTTAACATCAATCCTGTCTATTTGAGAAAAAATACTTTTTAGAGATGTCTTCAACATTGGAGATCTTCATATTGGTCTATCGACCTCCAAATTTTTGTCTAAAATTTATACAAAAATCACATATCTGTTACTAGCTTCGTGTTCGTTACTGCATCAATTTTCCCATTTTCAATCAAGATAAAATATGTCTTAAATTTACGAAAGTATTCGTATTAATCAGTTCTGAAGATAATCAGTTGAATTAAATTAATTATATCAGAATCACATACAAGAAGATTCTCTTCTAAGAGCCAGTATAGAGTAAGGAATTTCAAGCAGATACGAGACACTTGGTGACATTCCTCGCAAACGTCGAGTTGTAAATTAAGATCGATGCAACGGCCGTGGTGGTCGCTTCACCTGTCGCTTGCACTTCACCTCACGTCCGGCATTCGGCGACGTGGAGCTGTCCGGCCGGCCATACCTGGCGTTTACTGAAAACAATGCTATAGATGTGTCTATCCGGTCCGAATTACGTGGGTCACTGCATCGTGAAATTTCTGGCGGCTGGCTGGCGAGAGGAGACGTGGCTCGAGGCTTCGCGACAATGAAACGTGCGAGGAACAATAGGTGGAAACGGGAGTATCGACGAGAGATGTACGAAGTGGATCTTCCTTCGCACTGTGTCCGCCGGCGGGTGAGCAAGACGAAGAGCTGCCATGTTGGCCGACACCAAAGGCACCGCCCCGGACTCGCGATTCTATTGGTCGTCGGCCCGTTGTTCCGGAGTACGGGGAATGAAGGGAGGACTGCAGGGTATCCTCTCTTCAGCTTCACCTACGCTCCCCGCCGCTAGACTCTCCGGTTGCGTGTGTGTGCGAGACAGCGCGGTAGGTATGGGTGCGTGAGTATCGACGCAACTGCAGACGTGTGCGTGGCCGGTGGACGCGGTGTGCGTTGTATCGACGTACGCGATACGCGCCGCACACGTTCGCGCATTGAGTAATTTTCGAGAAGGACCGAAGGACTCTCCTTCTCGCTTTCTTAAGGCCAAATCGAGGGCAAGAAACGTCGGTCCCTCGGACTGGATAGATCGTAATTTCAAGTATATTTTGCAGCCTGACGGGTCATCCGGAAGAGCACGGTGGGAGACCACCGGCTGGATTATGGAAGATTTCTTCGATTTCGGTAGTGCTCGATGTTATTTCGTAAACTTGAAGCCGACTATGGATAGGTAAGAGATGGAAGTAGAGAAAGCGAGGAGGAAAATGTAATGATTTTTAGATTCGATCAGCGTATAATATAAACGAAATAATAGAGAATCCTGAAATATAATAAGTATCTTAGAACAGTTAGGTCAATTAATTTATAATTAGAATTTATCGACATAGATTAGAATAATTGTGAAATAGGGATAACATTGTAATAATTTAATGGAATTGTAACTCCTTTTATATGTTTTTTTATAATTATATGATGAACTATCATATTTTTTCTTTTCATTTTTAATTTTATAATTACTATTATTTTTAATATTAGTATAATCATTACGATACACCAGATAAGCCAACAGATTTTATCAACATTATATATCAAATTTCGGTACTGATCTTTGATCATCTGTTGTATTTTCCATGCACAGGATCAATAATCATGGGAAGATATCTTTATTGCCGAGCCGTCGGCGCGGAAGAAGATAATTCGTACAATCGTTAATGTTTACCATCCGTGTACATTTATTATCTCTATTGGTCATTAAACACGACCAATGCGTACTGTCCGCTTTCATTAGGATTAGTCACGCACGAGTCTCGAACATTTACCAATAATAAAAAAAAAAGAAAAAAACATTTGCTTATCTTGCACGCCTCTCTTTATCCTCGTAATCCCTTGCAGCACGCATTGAACCACGAAACACAATCGCGACAATAATTTTTATCGCGACGTTCGTTAAGGCAGTTTACCCATTTTACTTTCGTTTAAATTATTATTTCGTCCCGTTGTCTTCCATAGATATTGATATTTAAAATTGAAAATTAAACATTACGAACAAGGATTACGAAACTGTTGCTTATTCTTTTTTAAATAAAGTCAATACTGAATTTCCTGAAAAGTAAAAATTAATCATTTTTAATTTTAAACCTCATATGGAGGAATGATCATGCTCGATATAAGGGTTGACGTAGATTAAAAAATATATCTGCCTCTCATTTTTGTAAACTAAGACAGGTGAGTCGCGAGTGTGGAAAACAATACGAAGGAAGAACGAGTATATAGATATACTCGCGACCAAAGAAGGAGCAGCGATAACTGTGGCGGTGGTGGAGCAGACTTCTTTGTGATTGAAAATTGATGGAGTAGAATCAAGGAAGCTGAAGGAGGTTGGGTAAGGGGATGACGGTGCTCGCGGTTCATTTATCAAAACACGCAAAAGGGTGACGCAGTTTACACGTGCGCGTTGAATTTTAAAGTGAAAGAGAGAGAGAGAGAGAGTCTGTGTGTGTGTGTGTGTGTGCATGTGTGTATATACACAACGGAGAAAATAGAATTTTATGTCGCAATAAAATAGTAATTACGATCCAATTTCTGCATACATATGAATAAATTTATATTTGCAATGTGTCTTTTTGTAAACGTATCATACATTTCGATACACATGGTTAGAATGATGCAACATAAAATTTCGTGCTTTTAAATATAATTCAGAATCTTCTTTTCGCCAGTGGAATAAATGACACGTGTGGTAATTTAATTAACTCGAATTATTATTGCTGCTTTATATTTTATACAAACGACGTTTCGACCATTGATTTAATCATTTAAATATAATTAACTTGAAATCCATTTGATAAGAGTCAACGTGCTTGTACAACACATCATCTAATTATATTTGTTGTAAACGGAAGTGTAAGCGTGTCCTTTTCTCACAGCTAATTCGAGAAAGTAACAAAACACAAGAATCAGAGAATATCGACGTCAAGCTTATTGGGAATCGAATCCTGTGCTACATATTTAAAGAAGCGCAAAACGAATCCGCGAGCGAAATCGTCTGCTCCATTGAAAGCTCGTTAACGGGATCGTCGCTCCTAATGCCACTAAGCCGCACTATCGTCGAAAGGCTGACCAAGTAAGAAGCCAAGTTTTCGCCTACTTTCCGTCCATCTTAAACAGGATTAACCTTAAGTGGGAAAGTAATCCTCGCTGTATAATTGGGCAGTGAATGGCATAGTCGTAAAGAGCCGATCGATTCATCGCGTTGAATTATCATTTCGTCGTTCTTTCTTTTCAATTAACTAATTTAATCACGATATTCCGGTTCATATTTTTATATTTTGACTAAAACAGCTTTCATAATAAATAAAGCGAAATATAGTACAATTTTCAAAAATTATAAATTTAATAATAAATTTTTTTTAGATATCACAATTTTATATAATTCGTTTTTAAATTATTTTTAATTATTCATTAATTTTTAAATTGATATTAAAAAACTATTCACACATTTTGCTCCTTATATATTATATAATATATATTGTGTCTCGATATGAAGGGTTTTATCCACGAAACTCGATCATAAAACTCAAAAACTAAGAATGTTTTCCCAAAACTAGATATATTTCGTTTCACGAATGAAAAAGACGTATCGGTGATCGTGAGTTTTTTAACAAGACAAGACATGAAGCGTTCCTCGATATAGAGTTCGTCCAGCGAATTACAATCCGCCACCCCTAACGTGGCGTAGCATCCCCTTCTGTGTTGCCGACTTGCCCCGCTCTTTGTGCCCCACGCTGACGAGCGAGAACGAGGGAGTACGATCCGCTCCGCCCAGCCACGTGACTACAGTGTCGACTGGGGGGGAGTGATAGGAAACCGAGAGGGGTGATTTGGACCGAGAAGATTCCCCTCTGCCGCACCCCTGCTCGCGCTCTAACCCTCTCTCTCTCTCTTCTCCTCGGTCGGCTTCTCGACGACTTTATGCCTCATAAAAATGATATAAAATTTGTAAAGACGGTGCGCTGTAACGACCGAACGGCTTGGCCGTATGGAGTGGGAACGAAGGAGGTGAGTCAAGGGAAAAAAGAAAACGCACGAGCGCCCGGGGAGCAAAGAGGAAGAACGACTGGCATCAGTAGTAAACGAAATCGAAACAGAGAGCAACCCCCAAGGTACTGTTCTTGACGACAATCGATATGATTCCTCCGTACGAGAATAAACTCAAGACGACTCGACAAATGTGACAATACGCGCGTAAAAAAAGTACATGCTTCCTTCGTTCACTTGGGTCAAAATGTAATCGAAACTTGTTGAGAATGTGGAAATATCAAAATTATTTTAGAGTTACCCTGGAATGGCGAGCGTTGTTCGCTTACATTTGCTCGAATTACCGTCGGAAAAAAAGATTCTGTCCGAAGATAAATTGTCAGCACGTCGGATGGACACATTTTTACAATCGAGATAGATAGATTAGCCGTTTTTATCGTGCAGTCGACCGATAGAAGACAAAACCGATTGAAGATGTAAATTGCATATCTTTCAGCGAAGTATCGCTAGTCACAAATGCGATAGTTTAAATTGCATAAATAGGATCAGTAGAATTTGCACGCTAATTTTTTAGAAAGAAAGTTTTATTTATGAGTTACTTTTTGTGTACTAAAAAGTTAATTAGATTGCAACAGCCATAAGTATTTGTACATTTTTGTTATAGAAAAATTGTTTCGAATTGGTTAATAAGTTAAAATAAATAAATAGATAGCCAATAAAAGTTAGCTAAATAGAAAGTTTAAAATTTGAAACGCTGTATATACTTTTATATTTTATACGTACATAATATCTTTTTCCAAGCATTGGAAGTAATTTGTATAAACAGATCTAGCAAAATATTTCACACAAAACTTTTAAAAGAAAAATCATTTTTCATTCGAACGCTTACTTGAAGATCAACCTTGGACGACAACCTTTGGTGTGACTATGTCAAGGCGGATAAAACTGACTAATCGTCAAATCGATTACCCAGCAATAAGAATCATGAGATAGATATCGTTTTAAGAATTGATAAGAAAAGATTGAAAAAATACGGATTCTGTCTACTTCAAGATTTCTTTGTTGAGATTCGGTGATGGAGAAAGTAAATGCAGGCACAAAGAAGGATGTTATCACGATAGATAGATAGATACGAATTTCGAAAACGATATTCCGTACCGAGTATCGATTGTTTGCACCACGGACGCCTTTTACTTTACTATCGCTAGTAAAACACGAGCGAGTCACGTCGGCGGTGACAATTGATCTGCTCTCTTGCGGTCATAGAAACGCTTCGTGTCGTCAATAGATCCTTTACGGCGATCACATCGATCGGCTTATCCCGCTTATCTTACCGATATTTCGAATAAACCGAGGTGAAATTCTTTAACGTCCATATTTCTCTATCCGAGAGATATAAAGAAACGACTGAATCTTCGCTCATTCATAGAATAAAAAATATTTCACTAAAGGATTCAATGCAACTGTCAATTCCCTAAATTTGAAAAATAAAATCTTACAAAGTTGCAAAGATTAAATTTATAAATCTGATTAAATTGCCAGAGTTTTAAGATTAATTTTGTGAAAAGAGATAAAAATCGATAACATTGCTGTTGCATTTATAGACTGTTTTAATTTTTCCTTTTTTAATTAAAAAAAAATAAGATTAAATAAAAATTTACAGAAACGTGGAAGATTAATCTAAAATAATTGATTTGTCGATTTTATTTCAGTACCGCAATTTAAGCACCGGTATCGAAAGTAATCTATTGTATCTATTGTATTAATAAACCACAACAAAAACTAATCACCAATGATTAACACTGAAAGTCGAATAGACATTTCCTGAAAATATTCCGTACTTGAGCAAGAAAAATGATTTTTACAAGTTGCGTAACTCCGAAAGAAATAAAGATTTTATACGCAGCATATTCGTATGTTTTCAATAAAAACAACCATCAGTCAATAGAAATGTCTATGGTATAATAACAATTGCATCATGAGATGAGTAAACGTATTCCTTTTTACTAAAATAATATTAAATACTAATATATGTGAATATAAGATAGTACTTATTAAATCTTTTTTATACAATTTTTTACGCAATATATTTTAGCATTTCTAAGATTTAAAGTAAACACGATGTAACACAATATAATAAAAATAATGTAAATTCCTTTCATTTTTTATTTAAAAATGTTTTGCTTCCGAACTTATTTTCACGTATCTATGTCAATTGTGTATTTTGTATTTTGCAAATTAAACGAAATTTGCATAATATAACTGAGCTTTTTTGCGACGCATCGCAAAATAGTCATCCGACAGGTAATATTTAACGTCTGATGTGTGTGCTTGCGAGTCGAGTTCTCGTCGTTAAAACGAGCAACCGACCGCTTGTAGCTGATAAACGTCTATCTTATCCTTTTATGACATCCCGGCAATAACTTAGTTTATGGTTGTCGCCGATATTGAGCAAATGACAAGTACAAATAATAATCACGCGTATGACGTGGAGTAGTAATTAGAATTACGAGTGATAATTAGATAATACGAGGCTCTGTTTTTAGCGGTGTAAAAACCGACCGATAAGATTCTGCAATTTCAGCTTAATGTAAATAATTACATTTATTACAAATGTCAATAGCAAAAGTCAAAGTTTGCTGATTGAAATACGCATACGTCATCTTCGCAAGTTACATAAATTCGATTTGAAAGATCGTCTTCAGAAATGTTGCACGCGAAATAAGTTTGCACAACAATAAGAGATTGCCGTGAATGCAACGAATAAAAGACTATCAGTACTTTAAAGTGTATTGAGTTTGATTACTTTTTCAATAAATACTTTATACATGTTTCGGTTTCAAGGTATGCAGTGAATCTGCGAAGAGAAAAACAGCGCCGATAACATGTCGCGCGAAGTTTAACCGTCGATAGAACGGGCCGATTATCGAATCCCAGCCAGAGTTGAATGTCGATCGAAAGAGGCCAATAGCGAATAGCGGATGCGATCGCGTGGGCGACAGCCTCAACGTTGAGGCCAGCCGCAAAGCCGTGCCGCGACTCTCCTATACATACAGAGATAATCCGTAATCCTTCAATTATTATTGAATTACAATAATTATGGATGGACGTATGATACAAACGTCCGAGTCTCCCGATCATTTCTATCGTGTATTGACCAAAATGGTGCGTTCCAAAGTTCTATCTGTTCTATCTGTTAATTTATCTTGCTATAGTTATAGTATCAGTTATAGTATATAATAGATGTAACTTTATGTCGGATCATAATCGTAGACTATTGTTACTGCACTCGATAAATACGATATTTTGCCAAGTAGTTCCGAAGCAGTATGTTAATCTTTTATTTCATGTGTACCATAATCCATATATACCTTAATGTATTATGAGATATTACTATCTTAGTTTTTAATGGAATGGATATTAAGTTGCCGATACGCCTGACAGAACTGTCGAATCGCCGATACTGAAATACGCTTCACGCCCGGTATAAGACATCGCCGATGTATAAGGGTAGGTGAAAAAGATGGAGGAGAAAAGAAAGATACACGCACCCATTATTTACAACTATAGGAGAAGCCACATTTCATTCAAAGCCAGTGCCCAGCCCCGATCATCATTTTCGACTTTAATTTACCGAGATAGAGTGATCTCCACAGTTCGGCCGCGACATCGCACTCGCTGTACTTGCCCATATAACTTGGATGGTCGCTTCAAAAATCAGAAGACACCCTGATGAACACGTCCTACCCCGCGGCTGTGTCCTATGTAACCCACTCTCTCGTCTTCTCTCTCTCTCTCTCCCTCTCCCTCCTCATCACACTCTCTCTCTCTCTTGCGCGCGCGCTCCTGTCCCACCAAGCCGCCGTCGAGTCGCGCCAATGCGCTCCCACTCTAGCTCTGAACTCTGGGAAGTCACACGCACACACCAGCAAATAACGCCCACGCGGCCTGCACAGTAGGCGTGGCCATCTTGTCATTTGTCTCCTCTACTTTCCCCGAGGCGTTAGGGGATCCCCGGGATGGCGCTCTGTTCCTAGCTTGACGTATGTACTGCCGCTACAACCCCCGTTTTCGTATCGCGCTCTTCGTTTTCCGTGCGCCCGCCGCGTTCTCTTCCATCGAGTGCTTTAGAGTCGCGTCCCCTCCCTCTTGACCCTTCTGTACCGCCGGTAGTTACTCTCCGTCTCTTTTCGTTTTCCTTTCCATCCTCCCTGCATCCATTGTTTTTCTTCCACACATTCTCTCCCCCTTCCCCCTCCCTCTCTCGGAAAATGCTTCCATCCCCCGTCCCATTCGTTGCGTGACAACTTCTTGACGCCAGTCACGACGTCTACGGTTCCCTCTGCTGACGACGATTCTCTTACGAGGATCACGCGCGGCCCACTTCGTCTCTGACCCTTCCGGACCTTGTTTCCTGTCGTAATAAGAACGAGTTGGGCGCCGTCATGTCTACGAAGTAGTTACCGAGAAACTTGTAGGTTATTCGGTTGACGCAGTACGAATCGATACGATATAATACGCAAGGAACGACGACACTAAACGCAGCTTACAATTTGGTGAATCCTAAAGTTGGAAACCAATTGTAGGAACGTAGCTTTCTAACTACTTCGTTACTTTTCCAAATTTTCGAACTATAAAATTGTAAATGTAAAATTCAAACGCGCTGTAAAAATAGATGACATAAACTTAGACTTTGAAATTTAAATAGTGAAAAAGAAGGCGATTAATTTATTTAAATCATTGTCCGTTATATTCAGGATTATCTAAAAAAAAAAATTATTTGATACACCTAAAAGTTGTCATAGATTTTGAATTCTCTCTCAGATCAATCGCACATGAATGTTGCAACCATTTATATCATATGGCAGTAGAATAGGTAATCGGGAATTCATTTTTCCTTGGAAATACTCGCGCAGAGTAAACTCCGCGGTCGTAAACTCCTTGTGTTCGAAACATACCTCTCGAAATCGAATCGAATGTACCTCAATATAAACAACTCCAGACGTCACTGATATTTGCTCCGACTGATAAGCCGATAATAAACTGCGTACTAGTAATTCCGATTTTTAATAAAGCCGCAAACTTCATTTTTAGTTTTGCGAGACACATGATTGTTAGAATAGAGGGTTAGAATAGAAAGCACGATTATACCCGAAACAGCATAATAATTTGCGAATAATTGTTAATAATAAAATTCGTAAACCAAGTTGTAATTTCTTGATGCTCCTCTACTTTATTCTCTTCTCTGAATGCGCAAGAGGAACGGCAAGATTGACTTCTCGCAATAGTGCAAGGATACCCAGGCTGTTCCCTTCCGCTGTTTTATTTGCGCATGAGTTTTCATGTAAACAAACGCTGATATAGGTGTATATTTCTTACGAAGGCGAAGGGTAATCGCCGAGTACTACTCCGACGGTGGTGGGATCGCAATCTCGCGTGGTCAAGGCGCTACGAGGTCAACTGGGAGAAACAACAAACGATAATCGTCGTAGTACGGCAAGATCCACAAGATCGCCGGTAGAGTTGAAGAGAAAAGAGGAAATACCACGTGTGCGTGTGCGTTCGCTCGAGGGGGCAAGCACGCCGACCACCGTCGCTATCGTAGGAGGGGCAACTCCGGGTCAAAGGTGGGGTTAAAATCCGAAGGTAGGGATGAACCGGAAGGGATGTGCGTCGATGACACTGAGCGTTAACCGGTGTAACCGCCTCGGGGTAACTATGCAACGAAAAGAGACGCGAAAGATCGGTGGTGAATCGTGGAAGATTCTGTTCTAGCGATGTTATCGTAACATTACAGTGAGACGGTTGAAGATGTGGGACAAGCGAAGAGAGATGACAGACTAGACACCTAAAGAGTTGCCATTACCGCAGATTAAACCTCACATACGAGATGGGAATTCGACGCTAGAGATCGCGCGGGCAACGAGATGCGGTAGGAAAGGAACGCCATGCGATTTTGGAAGGAGGGATGCTGTGCGAGAGGAAGACGTGTGGAGGGGTTGGTCGGAAGGAGGAGGGACAAGATGACGGTGTGTAAGAGATCGCGAGGTAGCGGGCGAGAACCTGCGCGTTACGTGGACAAGGATGCACGCGACTAAAGCGGGAGGATACGAATCGCGAACGAAGCACCGAGAGAGAGATGGGGCGAGTTGAGGGAGGAAAGGAGCGAACGGCAACGCGAACACAGGCGTGAGAGATCGTGCCAAGGGGAGCGAGCGGTGCTAGAGAGCGAGTGACACCACTAGTACGAGCGAGACGTGCTAGGTGGGGAGTCTGCTCCGGGTGTGGAGGCGAAGAGAGAAGGAACGGATGGAGGGGAGTAAGAGCGAGCGAGCCGGAGGGAGAGGCGCAGTCAGACAGTCAGGCAGGCCGCCCGGCAAGCAAGGAAGGTAGGCAGGCAGGCAGGCAACCAGACAGGCAGGCAGCCAGGCAAGCAAGCTAGCAGCCAGTGCACCAGCCAAGACCACTAGATCCGCTCGGCTTACCGACTTAGAGACTTAAGCCGGCAGGCAGTCCGAAAGGCTCAACCGGCTAAGCCTGGCGGACCCACCTACCAACCGACTTACGCGGCACTAGCCACTACGACGCGTTTCATCTACTGGCGGGAAAATCAGGATACACCGCTGCGACCGGCGGTACCGCCGCCGCCGCCTTCTTATATTTTCCTCTATCGCCCGTGTCCCGCTCCGCGCTTCTCCTCTTTGACGCACGTTAAGGGCGAAGGTGCGAGTAGTGACGAGTGCTGCGCGATCATCATCATCATCCTCATCATCGACGCGCTCGTGCCGACGACGACGACGACGGCGGCGACGTCGACGTCGTTGCCCGCGGCCGCGGCGTACGACGACGGTCGCGGGTAGGAGACCTCGTCGTTCTCATTCGTAACCACGCGCCTGTAAATCGCACGTAAACATTCACGTCGTGGATTTCCGGAGTGGAGGACGAGAAGTGGTGATAATATAGCTCGTGGTGTCGCGTGCGTCAAATCATCGGCGTGACTTTAATCGGTGACAGGAACCGGTGGATGTTCGGCTCTTGGTGAACAACTCGCTGAAGAGAGTGGGTGACGAGAGTGGTGATCAACGTAGTGCTAGATATATTGCAGGAAATCTTAATTACGTCTTGTCCGTCAACTCTGAATCGCAACGAACCTACCTACGAACGTTTCGACACGTACGACTTGTACGACGAACATAAAGAAGCATGAAGAAGAAATCGTATATTTGTAACGATCGACTCCATCAAAGAGAAATATAGCAAAAGTGGAAGAGCACCAAAGGTAGACGAGTTCACCTACCTCAAGATATTTATGAAAGATATTTATGAAGATGATAAGATGAAGATGTGCTGGTAGTTTAACCTACTTAACTTGCTAAGTGACGTATTTTATAACTCTTTTCTTTTTTTCTTATGTAACACGACAACATTGAACCGATCCGGTTATCTAATTTATCAAGTCTCAAGTGTCATAGCGTGCGCGACGTGTCCCACGTTATTTTTCGGAGTCGGCATTAATTTGCGACCGTCCAAACCGTATTCCTATCTTGGATACCGCGTATCCTATTTTGGATACGCGCTTATTTCGTTGCCGACGCTGAAGAGAACCGGAAAGCGTCAGCGGACTGCCGACGGTATGAACACGCTGTGACCGTAAAATCGAACGAGTATACGTATAGTTCTCTGACAAGCATAGGTCAAAAAATCTATCTATATCGACCTCATTATTGACTAAATCGACAACCGTCGTCGAGCATCGTATTCTTGATAAAAACTTCGACGGGACTCGATACATCAAAATTCTCGTGAACTCTCTTCGAAAGAAACAAACCACTCGATGACTGATAATCGCCTCTAAGGAACAATCACGCGGATTCTTATTGACGACGTGTATTTCGATCTATGAGATAGACAGAACGCTTGAATGTGTCTTTAGAAGGAAGCAGTGGACAAACCGGCGTGATCACGCTGATTCGCGGCCTCTCGCGGGCCAGGTTGATTGTGTCACCAAGTCATAAGGAACAGTCAACACGACGTTAACTTTCTACAGTATGGAGCGGGGCGGCGGGGCCGGGGGGAGCCTCGAACTCGCCGGAGGAGGCGGCGGTGGCGGCGGAGGTGGCGGCGGTGGCAACGCGGATTTATGTCTGCAGGATCTCGTGATCGGACCGACGAGCGGCCTCTCGGTGCAGCATCATCAGCACGCGGTTGCGGCGACCGCCTCGATGGCCGGCCTACACGGCGACCATCTTCAGGGCGCGATGCACCATCACGATCTCCACGGTAATTCGCATCACGACACCTCGATGCTACACAACTCCAGCCACCAGCTGCATCACGAACCGCTAGAGAAACTTAAACGTGGTGAGTCGTTCACAATACTAAAGACTACTCGCCGTCATCCACGTTGATTGTTGACGAATTTGATCAAAAACGTGATCAGTAATTCATGCCCGATTTATTTACGGATCGTATTGTCCACCTACATCTATGAACAAATAAGTCTGATATTTTCATCAGAATTAATTTGTGTCTATTGTTGTAAACATTATTTGTTGTAAATATTATTTTATAAATTTTTAACTATTAGGTTTTATTGCTGTAAAAGTGAGGTAAAACAAAAAAGTATTATTTAACACGGAATATCAAATAAGCTTCAGTTAGAAAGAAATTATATTAATGTTATTTTCTCGTAGATCTTTGATATACATAAATCAAAATACCTCAAAAATAATTAATATAATTAGTAAATGTTATTTGCTTGTTTAAATCACGATTGAATAAATAGTTTTTATCTAAAATTGCTGTCCACCTACTCTTACAATATGATAACGACAATTTTTCAATCAGCATAATATATAATGTAGGATTTCGTATTGGATTATGATTTTATAAAAGAAATGATGAACGAATCTCGTGTATACTGATAACTTCTACAACTAGCTTTATTACAAGAAATACAAACTTGCTCTGTTCTAAGCTCGCGTGTTCTAAGTCACACGTTGTTGCTTTCGCGGAATCCGGCGGGCTCTCTCTTTCGACACCGTGAAAGGCCATTTATATTGCCCATCCGAAAATACGTGGGCCAATCAGGCAATGACACCCGCAGATTCGGTGGTCCCGAAATCGCGCGCTCGCACACCACATTCCCCAACAGGACACAAGAGTCACTCGACAAACAAACATATCTCGCGCAGAACATCAACATACCCGACAAATGATTTCGAAATATATTACGTTTTCCAATTCCTACATTCGGCCATTCTGCGCTAATATCTGGCCTCAGATATTTTCGGTTTCCTCGTCGGTTGTCATCTCGTCGCTGTCGTCAATCCAGCGCTTCATATATTCTGCTGCGGTAGATGTCTCGTAAGGCCCCTCATGCTCGCCCACTTTCTCGACGATATAGCGATCATTCCGCAATTTTTTTTTAATACGATACGGACCGAAATACTTGTGCGCTAATTTCAATCCGGGCTTAGCCTGCGTCCTCTTGACAGCAACAAGATCACCGATCGTGTAAGATGTAGCCGATTTTCTGTGTCTGTTAAATCCTCGGCGGTTTTCCTGCTGCACCCGCCCAATAGCATCCTTGGCTCGGGTTCTTACTTCGTCGCGATTCTCTTTGAACATAGAAATTAATTCCTCTTCTACTAAATCACGGATAGAAACATCGTCCCTCATTCTGATATCTGTCCCAAATAATAAATTAAAAGGCGTCGTTCCAATACTTCTATGTTGCGTCGTATTCAGATACTTCTGTGCCATACTTAAGTACTTGTACCATTCTTCCGGTCGAGGAGCGGACAACTTCGTCAGCAACGGAATTAACGTTCGGTTGACCCGCTCGACCTGTCCATTAGCCCTTGGCATTCCCGTTGTTATACGGACATGTTGCACTCCCTCTGCCTCGCAATATTCCCGAAAATCGTTGGACGTGAATGCCGAACCGCGATCCGATATGATCCTCCTCGGATTTCCAAAAATATCCGATTGTCTCACCAAGCATGCCAAAACCTCCGCCGTATTTGCCGTCTTAACCGCGTAAAGCCAGACAAACTTAGTGAATGCGTCCACTACAACCAATATATACCGATATTGCTTGCGCGTCGAAGGGAGCGGTCCCAAGTGATCGAGATGGAAAGTATCCAAGGGAACATCACCCTTTTCGATGGGATGCAACAGTCCCTCCTTCCTACCCTGCTTCTTCTCAGTCAGAATACAAGACACGCAACCCCGAACCACTCTCTCGACTTTAGCTTTCAGATCCGGTATCCAGTACTCCTTCGCGACTATACACTCGGTTTTGCCTGCCGACATATGACCTCTCTCATGTACATACCTAATAATCGGCGCCTGCATCGATCGAGGAATCACCATTCGCTCTTCGCCATTCGTCAGCTTAAATAAAATTCCCGCTCGCATTGCAAAGCCATCGGCTTTGTTCGCCGCCGTCAACTCGATTATTTCTCGCAAACAAGCGTCTTCACTCTGCGCTTTTCGAATTCGCGAGATTATACTATCTTCGCGCTCACTTAACATGCACACGGGTAGCGGACTCCTACTCAGCGCGTCTACGTGCATCATGGCTTTCCCAGGACGATGCTCGATAACATAATTGAACTCTTCTAACTGTAGAGCCCATCTCGCAACACGCACACACAAATCTTTTTTACTCATGGTCAGACTGAACGCCCTACAATCCGTTATTATCTTAAAAGAAATACCTATCAAATATACACGAAACTTTTTTAAGGCTTTTATAACCGCAAGTACCTCGAGCTCGTAACTGCTATACTTTTCCTCTGCAGAAGTTGTACGTCCGCTCGCATAATACACAGGACGCAACATGTGATCATTGTCATATTGTAATAAAATAGCGCCATAGCCATATTTCGACGCATCGGTATGAAGTTCAGTGGTCGCATTTATTGTATATATCTTAAGAACAGGTTTACTCACTAAAGCAGCTTTCAACTCGCTAAACACATTTCTCTCTTTCTCCTCGAAACAAAACTTAACATCCTTTCTCAATAAGTTCGTCAAGGGCCGCGCAATTAATGAATAACCGCGAATAAATTTTCTAAAATAACCGGACAAACCTAAAAAACTTTGTACTTGTTTTACATTCTTCGGCTCGGGAAATCTCGTAACCGCGTCTGTTTTCGCTGCCGACGGCCGTATATTACCAGATTCTATCTCGTGCCCTAGAAACTCTACTTTTGTTCTTAAAAATTGGCACTTATTCCAATTGATCATCAATCCGCATTCACTTGCCCTAACAAATATTCGCTCGCATTTTCCTAGGCCTTCTTCGTAATTTTTTGATGGCACAATCAAATCATCCATGTAAGTTAACACTGTCCCGTCGTTAATAAAATCTCGAAAAGTCGCGTTCACAAATCTTTGGAACACTGCCGGCGAATTACACAAACCGAACGGCATCTTCAGAAACTCATATTGTCCGTCTGGCGTAATAAATGCCGTGTATTTCCGACTATCCTCGTCCACCTCAACGTGAAAAAATCCGTTTTCAAGATCTAACGTGGTGAAGACTTTCGCGCTTTGCAGCCGATCCAGCTGATCGTCAATCAGTGGGAGGGGATAGCGGTCTCTCACAATTTTCTGATTCAAACGCCGATAATCAACGCATAACCGATACGCGCCGTTCTTTTTTTTCACTAAGACCACGGGACTCGAATATTCTGACAACGAAGGTCGCACAACACCGTCGCCTATCCATTCTTCTATCTGTTTCTTTATTATCTGCTTCTCCTGTTCAGAACATCTCCGCGCTCTCTGATATACGGGCTCATCGTCTTTAAGAATTAGTCTCATTTTTACATCCACATTGCGCATTTTATTTGGCGTATAATTGTGAATCATACTTTCTAACGCATTTTTGTAATTATCGTCAAGATGTGCAACATCTAATTTATTTGTTTCATACACGTGATCAATTTGAAATATTTCCGGTAATTCAGACAATTTCGGATCCGGACTCGGTCTTAAAATTAACATTTCACCCCTTTTTATCGTGATCTCTACGGTTCTCAGAAAATCATTTCCAATAATAAAATCATACCGCATAAGCCCGTCGGAAACTACACGAATTCTCATAGAATATACGTCATTATCAATACCAACGTCGACTTCGAACTCGCCCAATGTCTCGTTTTTATCCGAACCTATGCCCCGAAAATAGATTCTATTTTTTACCAACGGAACGTTCAGTCTACCATGGCAATCAGCACGCATCAAACACATATCGCTCCCGGTATCTATCATCGCAAGAACTTTACAATCATTAATATGCACGTCTTTATAATATTTTTTATCGCAAGCTTCGCTTATCGCACAGCTGTCTCTAGCGCTCACCTTCCCCGCGCACTTTGCCGCCACGTGCCCGCGCTCACCGCATCGGAAACACTTCACGCCGCTCTCCCTCGTCGGACAGTTTGCACCAATGTGATTCAGCCCTCCGCAGTTATAGCATCGCCTCAGGTTTTGCTCTCCTCCATCGCCTCCTCGCGCCCTCGATCCTCCGCGACACCTCGCGTCGCCGCTTGACCGTCCCGTCGGAGCGCCGACACCGTCTCTCGGTCTCCCCTCACCAGGCCGTAGGGCCACCTTCTCGAACGCTCGCAACAGAGATGCCGTCGTCGTGTATCCCTGAATCCGCGCTTGATTCTGCAGATTCAGATCCGCTATTCCATCGATAATATAATCGACGAGATCGCTCTCCTCAACAGGCACCTTATTCGCCAGGATAATTTTGTCGTGCATGTACGTGCCGAAGGCCTCGCCCTTTCTCCACATGCGCCCCTCAAATTCTCTCCTTCGCGCTACTCTATTTGGACGGTGATCAAACATGTTCTTCATTGCCAATAAGAGATCGTTTGTCGACATCTCGATATGCTCAGGTCTCGAGCGGAACCACTCAGCCGCCCTTCCTTTGAGTCGTGAGCCTATTAATATCTTCGTCATTTCGTCTTGCAGTTTGTAAGTAGTCACGAGTAGACGCACCTGCCTCTCCCACACCTCCCAGGAATCATTCGTCCCGTCAAAATGTGCTAATAACTCTGCAACAGCCGTTATGCCGACCCGCGCCGTCATCCCCATCATCTCCGTCGGATCCGTCACCTGCCCGGCCCTCATGCGCTCCGTCTCAACCTCTCTCCCTCCTCGCCTCTCCCGAAGAAGTTCTGCCTCCCGCCGCGCCACCGCAAGCTCACGCTCCAAAAGCCCTCTCTCTCTCCGGAGCATCTCTATCTCTCGCTGTGCTCCCTCCATCTCGCTTACGCCGGCTGTCTCCAATGCATCCTGCTCTTCATTGTGCGTTAGATCATTTTGCACATCGTCTGACTCATGAAGCCAATTGCCCGTCGGATCCGCCTCCATCAGACGATTTATTAATTCGTTTTTTGTTCCTGCCGTACTCACTCCCATAGCCTTTAGTTTTTCTTTAAGCGACAAGACCGTAAAATCGGCAGGGTTCTTCGTAGGACTCATAGCGTCTCCCGTTACCTTACCGCCTACTCTGCGTCTCACTCTGTCACAGCGTTTCCGCACTCACGGCCAGCGCTATCGCGCTCAGCGTCACCGTACTCCCGGCCAACGTTATCGCGCTCAGAATTACTGCAACTCGTCTACGTCTATCTCAGTTCAAATCCCGGACGAGCCCCCAAATTTGTAGGATTTCGTATTGGATTATGATTTTATAAAAGAAATGATGAACGAATCTCGTGTATACTGATAACTTCTACAACTAGCTTTATTACAAGAAATACAAACTTGCTCTGTTCTAAGCTCGCGTGTTCTAAGTCACACGTTGTTGCTTTCGCGGAATCCGGCGGGCTCTCTCTTTCGACACCGTGAAAGGCCATTTATATTGCCCATCCGAAAATACGTGGGCCAATCAGGCAATGACACCCGCAGATTCGGTGGTCCCGAAATCGCGCGCTCGCACACCACATTCCCCAACAGGACACAAGAGTCACTCGACAAACAAACATATCTCGCGCAGAACATCAACATACCCGACAAATGATTTCGAAATATATTACGTTTTCCAATTCCTACAATAATATATATCTATATAAAGATATTATTTTAAGAATAACACAAAATAATAATGAAATAGAGCCGTCATGTATCTAGTAATTTAACTAGAAAAATATGCCATTTATAATCCGAGTTGGACCTTAGTAGTCTAAAAATAATACTTTTAAATAATACTTTTGTGTGAAGATTTTATTTTAATTAAATTAATTTTTAAAAGATTTAATATAATTCCAATCGAAATGTTGTTGCATAAAATGCATGAGAGGCAATAAATCGAATTGCATTCTGTAAAGTCATGAAAGGGTTAAGTGCGATAACGTGGCTTCGCGAATAAGTTCGGTAATTACAATCAATGTGTTCTCTTGTGTATCGACAAGATATGAGATTTACCGTTTCCACTGTCGCCGCATCGCACGTTATCACGATGTAATCGCATGTAGCGTTAACTTGTAGCGCTCGATTTTATTGTTGATGATGCTATCGATCCTCATTTAGTCGCACGATAAGTACCAGACGTTTTTCCTGACTTTGCGCCGCGCGAGAGCCGTATTATCGTGCATCTCTACCGAAAATCTCATATCACGTATGTGTCATTTGCAAAATAAGATTGATACGTATGACGTTGCACAAAAAGTAGGAAACTTTCTTTATTCGTCATCGTTCGTCACACAAATGTCACGATAAACAAACACGCGACAATCGGAGTTAATGAAATAATTCGGCGAGGAAAACGGAAACATTCGTTCGATCAGCATGATTTAGCGCGACGAATCGCGACGTGACGCGTGATCTGAAATATTCAATTACATGCTACCTCATCGCCGATAAACCTCGATAAGAAGGCAAAATTTAATATTACGTCTCCCCTTGTTGCGTTTTTATCAAACGATCTATAATTCAGATGCGTTCATTGCAAACATTCCCACTCTTGCAAGAGAAAACATCGAAACCAAATGTTATTTCCATTGTGATCGACTGTGCCGACCAATCATAATTTATCATATTATCGTACACGCAAACAATGATAGCCGTTTGATAGATAAATGCAATATACTTATACATATAACCATTTAACAAATTAAAAATAAGAAATTAAACGGATTTCCGTGCGGATTTTCGTACTTAGAGACAAACTATTTGAAATTTGATTTCTTTCTTTCTTTTCAATCAGAAAAGATTCTTGTCTCATGAAATGACGTTGATTTTTGTTAAGTGCCAGACGAGTACAGATAAAATTTTAGTACGAATAGCTTTGATAAGAACCGCTCCCTTTATGTTATTCTATCCACGATACGAAGCACCAGATAAAACTTGCCCATTGTATATGGCGTCGAAAACTGAAAAACTCGAGAGTACTTGAATACTACCTATTTTTATAGGAGATAAATAATTTCATCACTATCTGTTAAGTATGCTATTTTTCATGATCTGATATAAATATTTTGGTATTATTTCATATTATTTGAGGATATTTCTCTCACATTCAATTTCATCACTATCTGTTAAGTATGCTATTTTTCATGGTCTGATATAAATATTTTGGTATTATTTCATATTATTTGAGGATATTTCTTTCACAAGGATAGTTCTCTCTCTTGCGCGATCTTCTGTTACAAATTCGTAAAATACTTAATTTAAGATACAAATAAACTACATTTACACATATAAGAAACTCGTGAAAATACGTCTTCATACTGCAAAACTTTGATCGAGGATATTCTTTGGAGATGTTCGTTCAAACAAATGAGTTGAAGTCGAGTTTCATAACACTAGTCGTTCATATAACAGTAATGTAGTGTCATTCGGGCGACGAGCGAATTCAGTCGCACGTACGGCGATCGTCGAAGACGACGAAGACGATCCTCTCTCGTGGCAACGCCACCACCTGTTTTGTGATTCATTAACTCACCGGCTTATCGGGATAAGGTAGACTTATCCGGGGCTCGAACCCGACACTGCGGCTAAACCCGATCTTATTCCAATGGCATCTCTACCTCTATCCCCGTTTCGGTTCCAGTCTTAGACTCGCGCCAACGGCTTCCACCATTTAGGATACTCTAAGAAGAGCTTCAGTTTTCTCATGAGTGTATCGAATTTTCTCCGTTCGCTTTTCCGACAATAAATCGTACTCGCGTCTACATATGTAAATGGATTCCACGAGAACCAAATCCGTATTCGATTTATGAATCCGTTCGGATGGTAAAACTTGATTCTATGCAAATTTATGTTAAATTTCACGATCAGAAGGATTATTCATAACATTAGAAAGATTATTTCCCTAAGCATTATGCATTCTTCAATAATTTTTCATTTAATTGGCCTATTATTCGAACTGACTCACTTTCGCATTATTTGTCGCCGCGCTTGATCGGTCAACAGGTAGAACATTGATAAATTCGAAGCGGTCGCGGGCGAATTAAAATTTCTATCGTGAACGCTACCCCACATATTATTGTCATTAATATCGCGGCGGGATTACGCGAACTCTATTAATATCGGCACGTCGATGGAAATTAATGCCAGCGTCGACCGCGATAAAAGCAATGTCGTCCTCTAATGAAAATGATGATGCGGGAATAGCGACGCGCGATCGGACGATCGGATCGAGATTGCAAGCGAAAATTCGACGAGAAGAATCGCTGCGGAAAATCTGTTTTCCCCGTTCGACCGACGGTAGGCTCAATATTTTGTCAACAGGGCGGCATACGGTCGGGTTCCGATCTGCGCAGCCCCCGTTAGTCATTAACTACCCCTTTATTATCGCGCGGCCTTGCGATCGAGCTAGCAGATGCGTCGAAGTCCACCCTTGGTGCACCCCCCGGACTAATGGTGTTGACAAATTGCTCGGCTAGCCTCTAGTCTCCCCGGAGAATGCGCCCGCAAAAGTCTCCTCGCCGCAAACTTATGGGCGTTTAGATCGCAAAATTGAACCGCGACTCCCGCAGACCGCGATTCTTCCATACGAGGTAAACTTTGTCGTGCAGTGATCTTAAGCGAAACTTGGAATTCTCGAATGTGACAAAAGCGTCCTTGTGAAGGGCGAGATATCACATTTTATTTGAAACTCTGTTTTATCGAAACGTTTGCCGTCCGTATCTAAAGCTTCAATAATAATAACAGCTAGTTTATTATGTGTGTATCATAAAATATAATCCATATTTATACATATATTAAACATATAAAAGTAACTTTAAACATACAAATTCGTTTTTAAAAAAGTTTTATTAGTAATGATGAGTCAATTTTTGAATAACGTAATGAGACAATTAGCAAATGTATACTTTTTTAGATTCTATACAAATTTCTTTGAACCGTTCACGAAAACGGGCACGATCGAGTTTTTCGATGAGCCATACTGATGTTCCGGTTCGATTTTTTCGATCAGCCAGCCAATCGTGGCGATCCTTTAAGCGCGAGGACCGAACTGGTGGGATCAACATAGAAATGAACTGATTTCCTTCCCATTATCTCAGCTGCTGCGGTAAGGCAGGTCCCTGTCTACCTCAACAACGAGATTTTGTGTACTCAGTGGGTTCCAACCGTCGGCTGGAGTAGGCTCATTCCCAAGGGTCGTTTCACCGACAAAATTCCTGTGCGTGCCGATGTGTGAGAACTAAGCGGTGATCAGAATGTATAACAAACGTCACGATTGTTAAAACAAGTGCTACCCTTGTCCCTGGAACTTATATTATGAGTCAAAATATTTTTACATTGTTATTCCTAATCAATAAATTATACTTTTTACATACCCAATTTATATATATTCTGATGTATTTATTCAATATATATTTCAATATATATTTCAATATATATGTATATTTCTATTTCGCACAATTTATTGAGTTGAAAAAAAGTATACAAAAATTCATATAGAAACATTATTATTAGGTAACCAAGGTAACCAGCTCGGATCGAAAATGATATCTTTTCTCCAGTTAATTTTTTTATTTTATTATAATTTAGTTCAATTGTGATTAAATTGGGATTAATGCGAAAATCTATGAATTATCTTTAAATTAAAAAAAAATGGTTAAAAAGACTCGATTTCTCATAAATCTTATATATATATATATATAGGAAAAAATAATATATCACGCTGAGTTCACAATTTCTCATTGTAATAGGATGATCATTCCCGATCATCTGTTCCCGGCGTCTTCTCAAATTCTGACACCAGAGTTTTCGGAAAGCGCCAGGCAGTCTGAACCTTTCCGTCTGTAAAATTTTTCGAAATATCCTCGTCACGCCCCCAAAGGAGCCACTCGTGCTCGAGTTACGCATTGGTTCCATGTGCTTTCCCCACGCGTCAAGATGAAACTAAACAAATTGCTTGACAAGCGATAACGAACCCCATCCGCAGAATCACTCTCGACGTTTCTGTGTCAGACAAACAAACTAATCGGTTGTACGGTCCCTCATGATTCTCTCTATCGCGAGGGAATAGATCTCCACGTAGGACAAAACACTCTAGGATAATCTCTCTTGAGCACTTTATACACAATTAAGTGATTTTAAACACAATGTAAATCACCATTTACGTTGTCAAAAATTGTAAAAGTATCTTTGATGCTAATGTAATATTAGAGAAAAAAATTGGGTACTAAAATTTATTACGAGTATCCTAGAAGATTAAAAATAATCTATTGGAATCTTGGTTTGCATTTTTCATCTTCTTCCAACGATCGACTCCCATTAATAAGACCCATCGGCGTGACGCGACGCACGAGTGTCTTTATGTATTTATAGGCAGAGTGATTTTAAGATTCCGGATACACAATACTTTGCTCCGGTGACGCCCGGTTGTGGTTGACTAATAAATGACTTCCTAAGGAAGCCAAGGATTAGGAGATTAGGGGCGGAGACCCAGCAGCAGAGACTAGGACTTTCTTTTGCCCGAGCAGGCTGCTGGGCCCGCAGGTGCTCTCACCATGCCGCTGTACCTTAACCCCTGATGTAACCCCGACGTTCATCCTGTTACGAGAATCGCACGCTTTAGTAATTATTGGACTCACGGCTGTGTTCGTCTGTCATTTGAGAAACGCTGTCCCCTATACGTGACACATTTTGGTTTTCTCAGAATCGAGAAAAAACGCGTGTTCAGAAGAAAAGACTTACATCTTGTTTTGTCAAGAGAATAAAAATGTGACAGGTTAATAAACAATCGAGAAAGAAAATTAATTAATTTTAAGTGATGATTAATTTGAAAGTTAATTTAACACAAAGGATTTTATCTGCGTTTGAATTATTATACGTTGTATGTATATTGGACATTAATTTTAGTAGAGTAATTTCAGAGCTGATAAAAGTAACAGCATAAGAGAATTTCGATGATCGAGCTATTTCATGTGACTTTTCAAGCACTTCGCAGATGTGTGATACGTATATTTCACCAACCCTCATAACCCCCTTTATTGTCGAATTACACCGGTCCACTGAACACGCACAATTTTTACGTCACGTGTCACGCATTCATTCTCATCTTCTCATATTCGGCTAAGCGTAAAATGAGTCCACAGTCTTGGAGAAAAACATTAGTTTTAATATTTATAAAGTACAGTTTACATAAATGTTTACGAATATTGATGAATATTAATAATCCGTTAATATTCAAATTCCCTATAACAAAGAATATTTTTTACAGTTATTTATATATGCAAAATAAAAAAACTGTTATACGTATGCACTGTAATCGTCACGGGTAATATTATATTTACATTTTAGCACGTAAATCATTTCAGAGATATTTCTGTTTGATTACGGCAATAAATTAATAACATCAGAATGTCAATTCGCCAAATATCTCTTAATGCCGCATATATTGACATTAGCTTTATTATTGCGCACGAGTAAAACTTACGAGTGATGAAAGCAACAGCGTCGAAATAACTGTTAATTTTGTATCGAAGATCGGACCACGATGAAATCGGCCTAAATTATAATCCGCGGCTTTTATAGTTTCCACGGCTTAACATCGGTGTGTACAGTTATCACGATTCGAATTATATTTGTATGTATGAAAAATTAACGAAATTGCATTATTTATTTGCATACAGACAAATATTAATTTTCAAATATAGCAACCACATGAAAATAAAGTTGTATAATATCAGAACTGCATCTTCATTATAGTTATTAAAACAAAATTTTGTTTGCACACGATTGTAAAAGTTAATTGAGTAAATATTTATCTTTGTATTACAACATTACAATTATTTCACATCAATCTCTAAATTATATATTGTTGTGGAATAATTATCAGTCTATGAAGAACGCTTGTAGTTTACTGCAGCGATTTTTATGCGAAATTTCCTGAAACTCCTCGCTTATTCAAAGGGTCTTGATAGCACGACGTCGGCCGACAGAGAGTTCACTGTAACATCGCGATATCGACGAAAGGGCGTAAGTCGACTTAGCCCGAGCGCAAACTCGGGCATGGCCGAGGTCATGGGATCGGGACGAGAGTCGATGGGGCTAAATGGAACGGGATGAAAACGGTGCGCGCGGTTTCGCTGCTGCAATCGTCGCTGTCGCTCGTCGTCTTCGTCGTCGACAATAACAACTACGACGACGACGGCGTTCTCGCATGCACAGCCGTCCCGTAAAATCCGTGTGGATTAGCGGTCTACTAATATATCTCGCGGGCGTAAAAACGCGCGTGACGAGGCAGTTAAAATATTCGTTCTCGTCGTCGTCTCCCCCTCGCTCTCGCAGGACGGGCCCGGTTTGTCTTTGGCATAAAATAACTTGAAGCGCGGGGAAAAGTAATAAATTTGTGAGTTACAACTTGTCTCTCCCTCTAGTTAGCATCCCTGTTCCCTCTTCACTCGACATCCTAACTCTCGCTTTTCTTTATTCCGTTCGCTCGACCGTACGTTGCGGTTCCTTTCTCCCCTTGTCATCCATACACTTTCACGAACCTTTCGGCCTCTTTTCTTCTGTGTGAAAACACGTGCGAACCGACGCAACGTGACACTTGGAAAGAATTCGAGGCGCCCCTCTCTGTTTTCATCCTCAAAAATGACAAAATTGAGAGTACTCTGGCTTTTTTTATATGAAATAATGCGACTTTACCCTTTATATCAAGTTCGCGTTTTAACGAAATTTTATTATTTGTGTGTGTGTTATGTCTCGCACGATATTTTTGACACATGTCCGACGTATGAAACAGTCTCGTCGGCTGCGTCGACGAAAAGAAAGGTCCATATTGTTTCGACGTTTTCAGGTCGAAGGATCAATATATGATCTCTCTCTTCGAGGAACGAAATGCTCGAGCGCGTGAACGGGATCGGGGTGTCGAACGTGTTTGACAAGGAGGGGTAAAGAGTGTCGGGGCCACATTCCGCCCTCTCGGGATCCTCTCTCGTATCCGCGGTAACTCCGCCACGAATCCATGGTGGCCGCCGGCGGACAAGTACACAGCCGTCAAACGATACGACATCTTAAGCCTCCGAGAACTCCGCAGGGGATCTCGTGGGAACGTGCGAGCTAGACGCGAGGAAAGTGTACTACGAACCCTGGAAAATCATTGCGCCACGTCCCACACACTATTTATTTATATTATTATCACTCGCGTAAAAATATATATATTCGCAACTTCTACTCGCACTCGTCGCATTAAATTCGAATTTCGTATTCGATTTCATGTTCGATTATTCAAAAAAATCAATTAAATTCGATAGCTACATTTCAATTTAACAAAAGCTGCGCGTTGAAATTATCGACATAATTTAAAACACTTATAGAGTATTTACACGATTAATTATTGTGGTAAAGACGCGTGCTTTCGAAGAAACGAAGTAGAATAAGAACTCGATAGAGTCATCAAAAAAACCTCATGTACATGCAACTGTTTGCGACATATTGAAGCGTGAGAAATGACGGTCTATAGTATAAATTTTACTTAGTGAGTAGGTCGCTCATGAGTAGTATTAGTCAGATCACGGTGTAGATCATGCGATTAACTCTAATCTTGAAATAATATACAAGCAACGGAGTAGGAGATTCTGTCGGTATATATTATCTTTATCGAAACGAGGAAGGCGAACGTATCCCTTGGTTAATATTTAAATACTTCGTAGTAAACAAATGGAGATCCTCAAACTCTCCAGAAGGATTCCCGCGTATTTTATTTAACTTCGATAATCCACGAAAAAGCAAAATATAAAAGATAATATAAACATTTTAATTTACATTGACACGTTTATTTATTTCTTGGAAATTAGTATTCGAGTGGATTAGCCATAATCCTCAAAACATTTAGAAATCATTTTCTTATTTATCGAGATAGCATCTATGATCAGCATTGAACAACAGCATTTTCACACGTTTGTCTTTCTTTGGGTATATTGTTCATTGAATAAATTGTTTTGAACGCGAAGTTATTCTGGTATGTCCATTCACAGGAAAACGCTTTTTATAGAAAACATGTGTTTTGTGGGTCACACGTGACTAAGTAACCGATCTGTCTGCGAACTGAAGAGTAGGGACTGCCTGACAAAACCTATATCAAAAGCATTCCTGAATTGTTTTCCGGATAAATTCAGTTCTGTCGAGTTGTGTAACTTCAGAAATAAATGTCAAAAGACATAAAGTTTCCGCGATGCACAGCTAAACTTCGTCTCGTTCGAAACTGCACCGCATTTTGCATAATCCTGTTGTCGACGCGGCTCATCTGCTCTCGCATTTCGTCGGCCGACGAATTAATCACGAATTCCGGCGGATGAATCGCAATCTCGCGAGTCGCGTTCGTGTATTTATACGATACTCGCGAGAAAACATGTTTGGTACAAACGGAAATGATTTGCAATGAGCTTGATATTTAAACATAGATCGCTTATAGATATATAAAACGCAAAGAAAGAAAAAATAAATTATATGTGGAAAGAATGTTAAGACTTATTTTGCAACAAGTTGTATTATTATGGATTTAAATCTCCAGATTCTAAATATACTTCAAACATATCTTGCGCTAATCGTTACGGATAGATTATTTCCGCAGCATCGAGAACTTACCGAAATTATACCGGTTTCCACCAAATACCTACCAAAGTAATAAATAACAGTAATGATTGTATAAACAAACATGATGCAGCAAATGCGTGACAAGTATCCGCACGCATAATCGCGCGACGGTATTCAGGCGAGATTGATTTATGCGACGCGAAGTGATATTCATCAATATCAATTTTCCAGGGCGGCAATTTTCACCAAAGTCCCTCCTGTAGGTATGTCTCTATGAATTTATAGTCGAGCTATAAATACAGAGTGCTCCCGAGAGAAATCTGTCAGTCTTGGGAACACGATATTTCGCACTAAATATTTCTCAATTTTTAATATAAAAAGTCAACAGTTGCGTGATTCAAAACATAAATTGCAAAGCAGTTGTAATTATCGAATAGTAAAGCTTTTCTCTGGAATTAACATTACGCTTTGATTGTGACGTCATATTTGAACACGTGAGTCACCACAAAGGCCTCATCCTCTGTTTTTAAGTGTTTTTAAGTTTTTTATTTACCCAGCTAGGAGTGATTAATAAGTATTTATGAAGATATTTTTAAAAAATTATAAAATATTATTAAAATAATACACTACATTTAAAAGTAGAATTATTTATTTTTCTATTTTTTGCTTATATATTTGCTTTATATCTTTTATTTCAATCGCAAAGAGGTCTTACACATTTCGGAATTACATTATTATATATTTATATAGATAATATATGATATATATTTGTTTGTTATTTATTTGTATTCATTTATTTTTTGTATATTTTATGTTATAAACTTTGACTCTGTAATTTATATTATAAAGAATTGCATCTCGATTTTGAATCTCCCAGAACTCATGCCGAAAGCAATCTTGGCAAAGTATTATATAACAAGAAGATATCAACAACATATTTGGTGCACATCCGTCGACAGTTTCGACGATTTCCTCAATTACATCGCGCGTTTGTAACTTGCGAACATGTAAATTAGTACTACAGAACGTCCGCTAAAATATCATACGCACTGACAAGTGCGTCTTCCGTTGCCACAAAAATTTTACACATATATTCGTTTGCGTGCACACCGAAACTATGATAAACTGTACTGAGTTGTCTACCGAAATGTCATAACTTTCTTGAGATAGGCGCGAGTGAAAACTTGACTGAACTTTTCTACAAACTATTTTATTTTTATTTCTCTTGTCTTTCCATCTTATATCTCCGATAGTCGCTTTTCTTATCAATTACAGAAACGATCCTTTTTCAAACTATTCAATTTAGTGGTAGAAGAATACAAATTAAATTGAAAGAAGATTATATAATCAAAACTTGTATAATATTTTAAAGACGCATATAACTTAATTGCAAAATATTTAATCGTATTAGGAAATCTTATTAGTGGATAAGAATAAAAAAAGCTAAAGTTTTTCTATTGAATTAAAAACTATTCTGTTTTAAACAAATATTTTTCCATAAAAATTATCCACCTACTATTATAAAAGATTTCACCTTTTCGCACAACAGCAAATTAATTTGAATCAGTTTAAGTAAGCTTGAGATCTCCGTCACTGAAAATATCGGGTAAGAAGTCTCTTTTATTTCGTACGAACACGTGTGCACACACTTGGCGGTATCGAGGTAGAACGACACACGCGTCTTCATGGTTCGTAGTAGGCTCTGAAGCACTAAATCAGCCCGAGTTATGCGTCGACTAATTGTGAACTATGTCCCTCCTCTTTGCCGCTTCCGTGGAAACCAAATATAACTAAACGGACCGAAACTAAACGACCGAGCCGATTAACTTCTCAGCCCGCCCCGCCTGGCTTCGCACGCAAACACGCATACGCGACACGTATGTAAGGAGCACACATCGACGATGAAGTGTGAAAAGGAGCAGCGAAGAATTCGTCTTTGCCTTTTTTATCGCGTCTACTTCGTCGGTAGATAAATAGTCGTTGATTGAGGAGCAGCTCGCCGCAGCGAGACATAACTTTTATTTGGGTGGGCGAGGTAATGTACGATTATTAATCGACCCATTCATGCGACATGTGCATTGCTATTATGAGAAATTACAATCTAAAATTTCTAAAATGACTGTGTTTTATGATAAACTAAAGGGTTTCTTAAGAGTGAAATTAATTTTCCATCCATTTGACATCTATTTGACATGAAAGGCAATCAGTTTTTTTACGAATTATTGGATTGTAAGTAGTAGTGATATTAACAATAAAGATTTATGCAACAGTAATTGTCCAATCATTACTAACTTAGCTCATTTATCTTGATTAAATCTGAAATAGCAGTATCCCTTTCTCTCTCTCTCTCTCATTCATTATATCGCGATATCACAAATGACTTAGCGGAACGCGAAAGGAAACCCTCCAATTAACGTGTGCGGCTGCAGCCAAGAATAAATAAGGATTACTGTACGCCTAGACGACGTTGCAAGAGGGTGTGATGTGTTTTGCAGTTTGGGCACAGAGTGACTTCGGGGACGAAACCAATGGGGGTCTCGCGAGGCTCGACGCGGGTCACGGCGCTCACACCCCCGGTGGTAGCAATCCTAGTACACCGGGGGCGACTCCTACAACACCATCCGGTGGATATTCCACCGGACAGCCGAGGAACCGTACGAATGCGACTCACAGGCCAGATATTCGAAAAGGTACGTTTTGACTGTGCAAAAATAATATAAAATGTAACCTTTTTTCAATTTGAATATGCCAAAATTTCCACGGGGTTGAAAATCATTTAATTCCATTGTATTAAAGCGTAACAAATATAACATCTTTCGTGTCGGTTATCATTAGCAGGTGTCATCACTATTACCAATTATTATTAAATCATATCAAATAATTTTATCAATTTCTTATAATAACATGTTTTTTTATGATATAAAACAGATATTGATATATCTCATATATCTAGAAGCACACATAATTCAAAGTTCGACATTAGATTCAGTAACGGCAGAGACGTATTTGCTCGAATCAAAATTTAGTTTAGAGAGGGAGAAAAGGCCATTCGGACGCCATTCTCTATCGTTTATACGGAGTTCTGAAACGAATGCGGAATGGTGGATGGCGAGTGGGAGGAGGAGCGGAAAAGGTCGCTTACGTTTGTTTGCACGTTTGTTCGGCACTTAGCTGGAACACTCTCACCCGCGTTCTAAATCCCCGCAAATTGAAATATCTCCCGGAGTCTTATGTTCCCGGTTAACAACAAACCTTCGCCGCGGATCTCACTTTGTCCGTTCTAATACCGGTAGAGGCGTCGGTTCCCGCATATGTTCTTGCTAGAGTCTACCGTATTTTCGTGACAAGATGCGCGGTGACAAGATTATTACTCGCGTAAATATTAAATACGAATTTTACTTTGTTCGATAAATCGAATATAAACGGTACTTCTAAAAGCACATAATTATCTTAAGGTTAGTGAAAATTACATTAAATCAGTAAATATCACTTTGCAATATTTTACCTATAGATAGATGAAAGAATAATTCAAAATTTTGCCAATTTAATAAGTGATAAATTAGTAAATACTATAAGTGATAACCTTCCTTATAATTATGTAATATTTCATAGCTATTTTAATATTCTGGAGCTTAATTAGACTTGAAAATCCTGATACAAAAATCGAAATTATAATGATCTGATTTTAATTGATTAAATTTGGTAAATCCCGTAGAACTTGCACGTTCGAATTCATATTTCAAAATTAAACATTATTGATTTATCTTGACCACTTAAAACAATGGATTTATAAAATATTATATCTATCTGTTATACTTTTTTAAATATATCTTGATACATTTACTTGTTTATCTCACGCAATGTGTCAGATACAATATTCATATAGATCCATTACTTTAACTTAAAATATAATTGAATTAAAAAAATAATTTATCACTCATCGCAATGCGCAGCAAAGTTGTAACTATGTCGTAACACGCAACACTCACTCGTGAGGTTAATTGTATGGCACTTCTGATATTAATTACACGTAACGCACACACTATTATGCTTACGGGAGGATAATACGAAAAAAGTATTATCATATGAAGTTGCAATCCGTTCACACTCGCGCTGTCTTGTAAATAAACACAAATTTTCAACGACGAAGGGTTATAACAAATAAGCGATGTATAAACGGTGAATTTATGCTACGCACAGTTGGTTACATAATTCCATATTAAAATATGGAATCAATTACGATTCACACGCGACAGTCGATTCGGAGTTGATGCGTTCCGTATTCGCAGCGTTCCATTAATGATCAAAAAATTAAAAAATGACACTCTGGCAACTTTACTCTCCAACATTTGACTTAATTAAAATTAATAGCTTATTAAGATGCAACAGATCGAAAATACATAATCAAAATTCAATATTATACAAGCATATACATCGCGAGATATATTCAACGTTAAACGTTAAACATTCAAACTTAACGTTATTAAATAGATATTATCCGTAAATATTATGACGAAACAATTGCTTATAACTCTTATCTCTTTTACTTTGGTTTCTATTTTTAATGGTTAAATCATGCAAAATATGTACTTTGATAAATAACTATTACTTTATGTTTACAAGATATTAAACATGAGATTGAAATACCATGTACTAATATTCAATGAATGTATTCCTAAATGATTGCGTTTATCGTTCTTTAGTACTTGTCACGTTCGCGTTTCCGAAAGTTATGAGAGACATGAAACGGCAAACGCATCTTTACCTGTCGGCTCGGGATTCGAAATACAAATGGTAGCGCGACGACGCGTATTATATACACAACTTTATATTATAAAGACGCGACATTGTAGAACTCTAACTAGATACTTTCGTACGAGGTAGCGCAAACAACCACCATTTGACCGCTATTATATCTTTAATACAAAAATGATAAGTAAATTGAATTAATGAAAAATTCAGAGTACATATAATAGTATTATATTATAATACGAGATGTATTCAAATCTAAGCATTGTTAAATGACTAGTTCGTAAATATTGAAAATATTTAAAATAATAATTTCTGGTTTCTTCTGCCATACTTCGATATTTGCTTTAACCCCTTGTACGATTTAAGTTCTAACATGTGGGCCCGAAACGAAAGACCGCCCGTAATGTATACATTTGGCCCGACCGATGTACGGGCCAGGCTCGTGATAATCAGTTTTGGCCCGAATACCTGACCACGAGTTTCACACGTGGTTGTAGGTTACAACGAACAAAATTATGCGTAAAACAATTGCTTTATGTTTAAAAATTTGTTATTGCGAGATATAATTCAATCAAGAAGCGTATTTTAATAAATCAAAAAAACCAAAAAATGTAATGGCAATTTACCTTGCGTTAAATCACAAGATTTTACTTTTTGACAATATATATATCGACATATAAAAGTGTGATAAAAATTAAATTATAAAGTATAAAGTATAAATTAATAAATTAATTTTCATGTTTTTATTAAAACAAAAATTAAACTTCATTTCTTCAAATTTAGACTTAACACAATTAAATTTAATAATTCTTTCTTAGAAAATTAAAATTAATAATTCTAATTTTTATTTAAAAAATAGTTAAATAATTTATAATGTATAAAAGTCGCGAAATATTATTAATAATTAACTTGTGATTCTGTTAAATATTATGTAATACCAACATATACATATAAAAACTAAGAGACAAAATCAGCTGAGTAAAAATCAATATCATATGAGCTGCGAAAATCAATAACAGATAACAAATCGATACGCATGTAAATAGTTACAGGCCGGAGTATGCAAAACTCTACTTTACGCAAAATCAAAACAGCAAGCTAATCATCTATAATTTAAAAATTATTGTAACTTTAACTTATTTTTATGTTAGTATTTTTTTATTCTAATTAATCTCTAGACAACACTAATCAAATTTATATATGATTTTTTATTTAGAGATTTTTAATATTTTTAGATGTATGTTATTTAATTACTTGAAAACCAAATAATATTGGTAATTAAAACCAAGGTTATTACTGCTAATATTTACTATTTAATATTACTTTCGCGGAAGACTTAGAGAAAACTTATAATAAGTCCTATATTCAAGATGCTATGATAGTCTCGTCGAAGATATGATACCTTAACACTTTTTAGGTGTACGAACACCACCAGAAGTGAAACACGAATTGGGTGCCGCTGGTGGAGTAGTTTCTCCTGGGGGAGTGGTCGGAGTCAACGATACCGACGACAAGGATGGTAAGAAGAATAAAAGGCAAAGGCGGCAAAGGACACACTTTACACAGCATCAGCTTCAGAACCTGGAGATGACGTTTATGAGAAACCGATATCCAGACATGTCAACCAGAGAAGAGATAGCTTGCTGTACGAATCTTACGGAAGCTCGAGTCAGGGTAAGAGAATTAACATTATAATTACATTGAAGAGTTTCATCGCGCGTTAGAATCATTATAAACATCTTATTCGAGATATTTGTGTGAGAAATACATTTCGTATAAGAAGATGATGATTTGAGTAGTGATTAAACGAAAACTTTGCCTCAAAGTTTTATGGTTTACTTAATAAGGTTTACTTACACTTTAATAATTTAAATTATTTAATAAAATAATAAAAATGATTGTAAATGATTAAGAAATTGACAAAAACTTACATATACAAATAATTCAGATTTAATTTTATTCTAATAACTTGTATAATCGATTCAATCGAACGATTCGCGTCGAGTGTCTTGTGAAATATTATCAGAGAATTATTTTCTTAAGATTCGTCTCGGAAAAGCGAAAAATGTAACAGCAACATTGAAACGATGCTTAAAAATTTGAACTTGCGATGAATGAATCAGTAACAGACGCTCTACAATGGGTGCATTGAAGCGTCAATGTATCGATTACAAAGGCAACAATCTGCTGACCACGGATGATATCTTGCATTAGTGAAATATACGAACGTTTTAAAGTAAAGACAAAACGATGTTTTAGATGTTAGCAAACGTTAATTCGTCAATGGCTCTATTAAAAAATTTTCTAATAATTTCTATACTTATTCTGTACAAATTTATATTAACTAGAAAATATAAAACATCAAATTATGATAATAAATATAAATTTGCAATTAGTATCATGTTCTTATACGTGGTGACATTACTAATAAAATCATGTTTACACATAATGAAATCTATATATATAACTAAACTAGAATAGATTCTAAACTTAAAAAATGTTTAATTAGAATTTCATATGCATCGCATTTTGACCGATTCATAAACGCTTACATATTACCATAACGACTCCAAACACGACAAACAATAATGACATGTATTTCTTCGACAATACTTTTCTAAGATTATAAAAAAGGTGCTTTTTATTGTGACGAATTAACGTCGAAGAAACTAGACCGTTAGAAAGTTCACAAATTCGCAAGTACTGCATAAATCCTCCTGTCCCCGCGACTTGATTCGCGAACAAACGACGGATCACGCGCAGTCCAAGTCCGAGTGACTTCGAAACGGATCAAGCGAGCGGCCAGACATGCTCTTTGAAATCCCGGCGGCCTTCTTGCGTTTCGTCGGGACGTTCCGGCGAGTGGTCGGCATCGCGAGACAGAAAAGCATGGGAGAAGTGTGCGTGAAAAAAGGCACAGCAGAGAAGGAGAGAGAGAGAGCGGGTAGATAGGAGGTCACATGGGGAAAGAGGTGAGAGTGCCGCGCGCAAGCCGCAGGGGAGGCTTTGCGCCAGTAAGCCCCGGTGGATTTATAGAACCACACATAGCGTGGTACGGTGTTCCCGCCACGGTGCTATACGCCATGTACCAAAACGCTGCAGATCCCCGGTCGTCGCTCGTTCGCAAACTGTAACGCCATTATGGAGATATTCTTCATTTTAAACCTGCCTGGGCGCGCGTTTACTTCAGCATGAAAGACATCTTTTTACGCGATCTTCATTAGCTCGGAGTCTAATTCGTGCTGTTGTCGTAATGGAAAATAATAGATTATAATCTCCGGTCCACGCGTATTCAAGTTTCATCATAGAAGCTTCTAGTTAGTTTAAAACAAAGGTTACCATCTTTTATAAAATCCCAGCGAATTGTATTTACAAATAGAAGAAATGTTGAAATTTTGTATTCAAATAGCGTTCTACGAATTGTTCCATGAACTAACGAGCGCTACCTTTAAACCTCGTTTTCTCAGCGTAACATAACGTCATAGAAATCCCTGGTACCGGATAAAAGATCCGAAAACGTCATATTGAAGAGAAGAACGGAGAGAAAGGTACAAAGAGTCGACGAGAGGAACTGGACGAGAGAGGCAGAAATGGAGAGAGAGAGAGAAACAACGAGAAAGAGAGATCGAGCGCGAAGCCGGGTACAGTTATCTGTAAAGAGGCAGGCGTATGTTTCGGTCGGTGGCAGCAGAGCGCGGCTGTCCGAGATAATCCGCCGGTGATTAAGACCATAAATCCATCGGCGGATTAGTATGGTTGCACCGCACACCTCGCGGCGGCGCTCTGGCTGGTGCACGAGAGTCGCTCTGTGCTCCAACCTCCAGTGGCAGTGCGCTGTTCTGTCTTTCTTTCTCTATTCTCTAGGTCTTTCCTTCTCACTCGCTCCCTTTCTGTTCTCTATCCAATTCCCACTCTCTCCCCCCCCTCTCTCTCTCTTGCTCTGCTGCGCAATCATCCACCCTCCTGGACCCCTGATTGCGGCGCAACCGACACACATCCAGTGTCTGTATATCTCAGCCCGATTCGGAGGGCGAAGGGGTTGCGCGAACGAGAGGAATCGAGAGAAAGGGAAGAGGGAGGGGAAAGAGAGAGAGAGAGAATGAAAGCGGGAGAGAGGAGCTTACACCATGGGAATGGGAAATGGGACGCCGCGGAATATAGGTGGACACTAACCGGTATGAGAGTGAGGATTACCGAGTGTCATCCGTATTCGGCCGGGTTAGCGGCTGTCAGCGGCCAATGCTATCGCTATATATCAATTATTACCTTTAGCCTCGCCGCACAACGCTCGGCTGCATTCCGGTACACACACTCTGCTACACCGCGATGCATCGCCCGCCCACCCGCCGTATCTCGTTCGCATCACGCGGACCGATTTGCATCGCGACGCATCGTATGCAAACGCGCCGCGCGACCGCGCCTCTCGCATCTCCGATTCGACCCGCGCTTCCACGGTTACGCGGGTTTAACGTCGAATCCGTGGCAGTTTTGCTGGTTGCCTGACTTGACCGTTCTGATGGCATAGTCAGCTCGTACGTTCTCGTGAACGCGAAATGTACTGCATTGTCTCGGGCTTTCGGTGCGAAGCAACGATTAATGGAGAAATAGATAGTGATAGTGCTCATGTAGTGAGCGTATTGCGGCAACAATGCTTGCAGAATGAATATTTAATGGCACTCATATAACGTTGGGTTATTAATATAGTAACGTTAGAGTTCGTATAATGAATGGATAGTAACGGCACTCGTGTAATGAATAATTTTAATAGCTTTTTCATATAAGTTGGTTTATATACACATTAAATAGATAAACCTTAATTAAGTTAAACATATTTAATAAAAATGATATGAATTTCATGATTCGAAATTTCTTTTCCGTATGAAGAATTTGAAGAAGAAGAGTGCAAAGATAAAATTAATCTAAATTTAATGTATGATTATATCTTAGATTCACAATAAAATTTTATAGATATGATTGCATTATGTTTAAAGAAGAAACTGGATATAAATCCCTCTGAAAGTGTATCTAAGCTATCTAAAGATTTAGTACTTATTCGTCGGTAGTAAACATACGTTTAACATGATACACGATAAATTGACGGTCAGATTTCAATTTAACGTTAGGCGTCGTAAGTTTTTATCTCGCAAAAGGCTCCCTTTGGCTCCTGCGTCGGCTTTAGAGCGGGTCGAAGCGGAGATCGGCTTTACGGTAATGTCCGAGAGTGGCCGTTTTCAAGTTAATATCACGTTGAACGAGATGAAAAATGGCAAAGGGCGAGCCGCGCGTACTCCACAGGCGAATCAGGATTCGAATCGACGGCAGTTAATCTTCTATCGACTATTGTATTTTTGATACAGAGTGTTGCAATGCATCCCGCAATTTTATCGCAAACACAGTCGCTTTTAAAAAATTGTTTAATATCCAGTATTTTGGATTGAATGTAGCAAAGTGTATTATATCAAGTGAGTATTAATTTCATAAATGAATCTGGAAAAATAACTCGAGTTTACAAAAAATATTTGTTTTATTATGCTTGAAAGGTATTTCTTATAGATTTTTGGATGAAAACGATATCACGAATTAAATTTCACCAACATATTAGATTTCCGAGATAATAATTGGAGTTTAATGCATTAAAAATGACTTTTTTGCGATATCTGAAATTTTTTTGTAAGAATAGTTCACGTTATCTTGACGAGTCTTATCAAAAGTCATATATTGTTCATTCTCTGTAAAATATTTTTTAAATCTTTGTATCTCAGTTTCCTGTTATATAGTATTATACATTAAACCTCACTTATCTCAGAAATCTGACTGGAAAAATTTGTAGCATCTAAAAACTTATAAAAAATATCTTCAAAATAATTTTGATTGTAAACTTGTGTAATTTTAAATCCATAAATATATTATAATACATATATATTTTGTTATTTGGTACGTCAAACTTTTACCAGAACAATATCAAAATCTTATGTATATCAATTTTTCCTAGTAATCTTCTGCAGTGATATTTTTATATCTCGCACGATCAGAGTCAAAGTCAGAGACTGCACAGATTTTCGGATAATGATTCGAAATTGATTAATCAGTTCTCGGTATTTAACACGATAAGAAATGTTTCCCGGGTTTTAACGGGGTCAGTGATCTTAATTCGCAGAAGGTGTATTCGGTCCGAAGACAGATACGTACGTTGCAAAATAAAATCGTTGCTTGATTATTCACGAATGCTATAGCAAAGTAAAAAGTACGACGAAATTAATAATTCATTCGAAGGAAAATAGGATGTATCAAGGAATAAAAAAGTGTATGCTCGGTATGAAATATAACGTGGATGTTTCTTTTCAGAATTCACTTTTTCATACAATAAAATTAACCATTAAAATTTGAAAATTAATTAATATATAAAAGTTAAGAAAACCAACAGTAACATATTTAAATTCAATAGAAAAATAAATAATTGTATAGATAATTAAATATCTTTTAAGTTGTCCTTTACTGATGCATCTATCCTGATATTTCCTATTGATAATTCGTTCGGTTAAACTAATGAAGGAAAGCAAGGAGAATGGATTGTGTAATACTCCTAATACTTTTCATGATAAATTCGTAGGCGTATTCTTATGCCGATATCGAAGAAGAATCGCAACCTAACGGAGTTCGATGTAACTAAACGATAAAAAAAGAAGGGAAGGAAAAAGTGTATTTAACTGGAAACGAATCGGCAGTGAACGTGGGCAATGAGCCGTAACTATTTATAAATTACAAAGAAATGGAGAAGCCTCGAGAGCCAGTAGGACGGGGACGGCGGCATTAAAAATCACGTGTTCCGCTTGAGCTCATAATCTCGTATAATCTTTTGCAAAGTTGTTAATACTCGCGGCTTACGGGTGTTAATTTAATATCCATACAGGTACGCCGACATTGAATATCCGAATCCCACCGGCTGTGCAGCTGTTACGGTCCACCAGCACAACGATAAAAAAATCCATAAAACTACTCACTCAGTACGGGAGAGAGAAAGAGGCAGAGAAAGCCCAGCTTCCCATTCCGCGTCGTGCGCGCCGGTTCGTACGCCGTTTGTATCGTTCAGCGCCGCCCTCCGCGATGCTTTAGCACGAACGATTTCTCGTTTCCGTCGGCTGTATCCTTCCGATCTGCGTGAATACTGCAAAGCACAATAATAACAAGACTAAGACACAAAATACAAGACTGAAACATAAATAGTAAAACTTTGAACAAAATTCCCACCCTTTTCATTCTTAGTTTCCAATTCTGAAATTGTCAATTCTCAAAATTATTTTTCATATTATTAAGATTGTTTCGCTTATTCTTATTAACAATATTGTATCGTATTAATATTCCTCGATTTGATTTGAACATCTACGCATCAATATATTGAGATTAAAATAAATATCGACATGAAAGAAGAATCAAGAAAAATAGCAAGTATTCAAGCATATAAAATTTCTTTCCTATCCAGACTGAGAAACAACATCGACTATTCCAATCTCGAGTTTGTTGATATACGTGTAAACGGGGTTCGTTGTCGCAGACGTGACGAATTTTATTCGTATCCACTCCTGATGGGCCGATGGTTTGCCGTGTTTGCTGCGCGTTCACTATTCCTACCCTCAAACACACGCGTGCGCACCGACCACGTATGCACGGCAGTGTATGCAACGATACAAACGCAACCGTGTCCCGTTTCCCCTATGTCGGACGTGGCCATTCTCACTGATCCATCTCGGCGTTATAGGCGAGATTTATGGAGACGCTACTGTTGGAACCTGAGACTGAGACCGAGTGTGGGAAGAGGTAAGGAGGAGAACGGGAAGGAGCAACGACCAGAAGACGGAGAGTGTATTTCGCGTGTGAGGACGTGTGTAGGTACATGTGGTGCCGCAGAAGGAAAGAAAAAGAGAGATCTATTCAGGACGACAGAAAAAAAGAGGATCAAAGCTGAAATCGAAAGAAATACTGTATGGAGGAAGCGAGAAAAGAGAGGGGCGAGGGAGGGAAAGAAAGAGGAGAGAGAAAAGAAAGGAAAGGAAGAAGAATTCATCCTGGCGGCCATGATGGTCGTGGTAAGAGAGTTTGCTATAAGTGAGCAGCTGTCTTCCTCGTGTACCGAAAGTATTTATTTTTTCACAAGTAGAAGCACTTAAAAATTATTAGGATTTGTTTCGCATAACTGTGAGTGATTAATTGGTTCTGGGCCGAATGGCAAGGCGCTCGAGAATATCGACACAAATTAGTAGTGTCACTTTTCCTCCGACTCCAGTAAGGGAGGCCGGCGCTCGAGCGAGAGAAAGCAGATGTTGTTATAAATCGCGGACGGTGTCGCGAGAGCTTTCGCAAAGAGATGTAGGAGTAGTTCAAAGTTACGAGTGGCGAACCGCTTATTCCCGACAGACAAAAGGTTTCCACCTTCGCGCCACCGTCAAATCCCCGCGAAGCCCCGGATATCCGGTGGTATACTTCACGGAATTTACTTTTAACGAAGTGGTGTCGCACTGACATCGCCGTCGTGTTTTCGGCGCGTAACTACCGACGTCATCGCACCTGTTTGTTCACCGCAGTAATTGCTTGCGCTTTTCGTAATCATGATTTTTGTAACCTGACACAACACAATGTAATGGTAATCACATCACAGATAATGATGGAATAAAGGCTATTTGAATAGCAACGATAATGCGAATAATGTTAATAATGAATATTCAATAAACGTCGATGATGATACATGCAATATAATATATGACACATGATGTAAATTTTGGAAAGTAAAAAATAAATTTTGAAATTGACATGTTTAATGTATGAAAAATTTCATGATTGTATATATACATATATATTCATTATATAGGTATATATATATATATATACTTTATTAAAAATATTAAATGTACGTTAATAATCCAAGGATACAACAGAATTTATCAATTCTTAATTTTGTATATATTTTTGAATATTCTAGAATAACTGAATATTCTAGTACATACATAAAACTTATTCCATATATTTCACAGTTACAAAATGCTCTGGTATAATATTTAGAAATATTATATATGAAACAAAATATCCAATTATCGATAACAATAATGCAAAAATCCACAAATTTCTACGATAAAAAATAGTCGAAGAAAAAAATTAAGGACGAGTTAAAACTAGTACAATGAAAGTGGGAAAGAAAAATGGGGGACATCGAGATAACGTTTACGAGACAAACGAGAAAAGCGCGTTCAAATTATGGATAGACGAAAGGAACAACGAATGAGACGTAGAGAGATAGAGCAAGAGAAAATGAGGAAGCGAGTCTGCAGTGTGAAATCCTCGTGAAGCCCTCGGATATCCGTCGGCTCCTTCACGGAATTTATTTTTAATGAAGTGGCGCTTTCGCACGCGCGCTGGTTCTCGCAAGATTTTCGGGAAACTTGCCACGAATCCTCCGTGGCCACGGCAACGCTCCTCCTCGAACCATTCTCTATCTCTTTTCCTCCGATATAAGAAAGCAGACGAAATAAGGAAAGAAGGTTAAGAAAGAGGATCGGCTGAGGAACACAATGTAAGGTGAACGTAAAAGGTAGCCTCCATGCTCCTTTTCTCTTTTTTTGAAAAGTCCCTTTTCAGGAATACAAGATAACGCGCGTGCATGGGCAGGATAGTTTCGAGAGGTCGTAGGTGTGCGATACGTCGGAAAACGGAGTCGGAGGGATGGTGGATAATATAATGATGGCGTCGGCTGGGCGAGGAGGGGCGGGGCTACGAGGGGATCAATATTATCCTCCTCCACCTCCACCTCCGTTTCCTCGTCTATGCGTCTCTCTTTCGCTCTCACTCTCTCTTTCACTCTCTGTCTCTCCCTGTCTCTCTACACCCACGACTAACCTTCCCTCAGACTCCCCCTCGAGTTTCCCCTCCGGCGCGGCCACCATCGCCATCTCCACCCTACGAATGTCAGGTTTCTCTCCCTTCTACCGTCTCCTGCAGCCTCCTCTTTTAGCTCGTCCTTCGGTTTCTCTCTTTCCTCCTTCATCTTGTAAAGGATGCGAATTCACACGAATTCACGCGAACATTTCGCACGGAATGAACGAGATCGTTAATCTAAACGCAAAAAAAACGTAAAGAAATTGCATGCTACGTCGAGAGATTTATATTTTTGGTGTTTACGTGTCGTGATGGTACTTGAAAATTTCTTACGTTTTATAACCAATGTGGTGTATCAAACTCTTATTGTAATTTATTGTAATATAAGTACCAAAATATAATCAATTATTAATAAGGCTCATCAATCCAGATTTATGTACATAAATTTTGCGAATGCGACCACTTGCTTTCGATTCTAACAGTTGATGTTCATTATAATTTTCATTTTAAAATACATACGATATGCTATATATTTATATTATACTTAATATATTATACTTAATATATTGTACCTGTATGTACACGAATGCAATCTATTCCGAAACTACTGATCTATTTGGCAAAAAATATTTTACAGAATTTGAAAGAAGCGGAAAGTAGTAATTTGATTTATATACATTTTATACATAAGTCGAGAAAAGTTTTTATATTAGTTGAAAAGTGGACCATACAAATATTGAATTGGTATTTTAAGTTTATTTTACCAACAAACAGCAATTTCAAGCAACAATATGTGTGAGCTCGTTAAAATCAAGATAAACAATAGACAAGAGGCCAAGATGAGCGAATAAGAGTTAAAATAACAGTTAAAATAATGTGAATAAACAAAATAATAATACAAAACTTTAAACATTTTTCACAGAACCTTTTTAAGTAAACAAAGCAATTTCAAGCTTCGAGAACTTGATTGTAAATTCATTGTGAACATATTTATAAATAGCACTATAAATTGGTGATGAAACGATGCCTCGGTATGATAGGTTATCGCTTGAAAATCGTTCCGCTTAAATAGGCCTTACTCAAGAGCCGGGTTCGGAGTAAGACTCGGCTGTAAGACTCTCTTGACCGAGCAACTAACGGCGCGACGTGGCGCGCAACTTCTGAGCGCAATGGAACAAATCGCGGTTACCCGGAAAGCCCAGAGCCCGATGTTAAGTCACGGGATTACCGCGGACGGGCCGGTGCAGTGTTCGAGGGTGTCTATGTAGTACGTAGACGTATGTGCGGAAGACGACTGTAGGGAAGAGCAACGCCGACGATGGAATGGGACAGGACAGAAGGGGCCGTAGGGGGTGTGATTGATGAGGCATCCCCGGTCACGGTCTCATTACATTTATATAAGCTTTCGTAGATTGAGCCGAACGTGCGCGCGAGCGAGAGGAAGAAAGAGAGCGAATGGAGGCTTACACGGTGGCGAGGGGTCGTGATTTGATGAGATTTTATTGCCCGAATGATGTGACGCGACCATTGTTCTCCGAGCCGGTTGCCAGGCGGAAAACAATGGATTCGATTTATCGCATCAACTGGGTTACCCCCGAGATCGCATTTCGATGCCATTGAGGATCGGATCGATGAACTTTAATAACATAATAATTTTTTTAGCTTATTAAAAGTTACAGGTAAACGCACAGCTTTGCATGAAAACAGATTTTACGTAGCTCGCTGTGTCAATATTTTGTGGATATTCGTCAAATTGGATTGGAAATAGCTATTAATGAGATTAACATGATATACCGATTAATTATATCATAAATTATTATCGGAATGTGATATACGCGTTGTTGATATATTTATGTCATATAAACGCGATTCCTCTCACGATTCGCAGATCGCTTGGTCAATAGCTAGAATTTAGTCAGTCGAGTGATAAATTCCCACTCAAGTTTTGAGCGTTTGTCGACGAGTTTATGAATCAAGAGTATTAAGATTCTTCTGGTCAATCCAGATGGCTTGGAGATTTCACGATGCTGTTAAACTTTATGGGCGCGGCATCTTGTATGTACATAGTGCGCCTTTGCGCGAGAGAGTTTATTGATTCTCGAGTCGCGGCATCTTTCGCCCGCCGTGCCATTCTGCCCTATCGAATTTACTCCCTCCTGGCTTATCGTCGTAGCCCGTAGTGTCGCGGCTACCGAACCGCTTCGTAAAATCCAATGATGTTTCGTGTGGCTTACGGAAAAATACGAATCTATACATAAATCTTCCGCGAGGATAGACCGAAGATAAACAATTCTTTATCAGCGGAAAAACGTATCTGAGGAACACACTGCAGTCAAGATGATATCAATTTGACGTCATATAATATTTGATCAAATTTACGTCATGTTTTCACGTAGTCGTCAATGACGTCAAAATAATGATATCATTTTGACGTCATTGACGACCAAATGTCATTTTGATTGCAATATGTTCTCTGAGTAATTGATCGTACTGTGCTATTGATTAACTATGATAATTAATAATAACAGGAATATGATATAACAATAAGAATAAAGAAAATCGATATAAAGTTATGTAAGTTAGTAAGCGAGATGTTTATTACAAAAATTCCAACTACATTTCACATATCTATCTGTCATCTCATTAAGATTATTCCGTTACACAATGATAAAGATTACTAGCAAATTCAGGCTGTTACACATTTCGAGAATAATCGTTGAGAGGAAGAGACATTATTCTTCATTAGCTAGTCTTCCGCCCCCACTTTCAATGACCCGTCGCGCCTCTTAGCGTTTCCACGGCGTGATCGTAAGGCCATCCATCTTACGGAGTATTCCGCCGACCTCCTTCAACGTTGCTTCGCTCTCAGTATCTTTCCCTCCTTTCTTCCTGTCTCGTTCCCTCTCAGCCACCCGGCCCTCTCTTCATCGAATACTTACGCCACGACCCTTCGTATGTCGCATTTTCCCGCCCCTTGCCTTACAGTTACGCGAGAGCGACGTGTATCTGAGCGCAACCACCCGTATAATTGTTGGAGGCGAACAGGAACGGCGGCGGGAGTCGTCAAGAAAGAGAGACGACATAGTCGAAGGACGTCGGGTAGGATGGTTGAAGGGTGAGCGAAGGGATGGGAGGAGTTCGCTGTAGTATTGAGCGTGGGAGAAGGGCCGCCTTGAATTAACGCCGTCATATTTCAGGATGGAGGAGCTCGCCGGGGTTTTCTTGCTATTTGTCTCGAGATTCACCTACCGTCTACCATGAAGCGGAGTCTACCGCCGCCCGTTGCTTTCTTCGTTGCGCTCATGACTAATAACCCGTGGTGTGCTAACGCTCGCAACGAAATCTGGCGAAACACTACGCTTTCCCTCTTTTTTTCTTTCCTCCGCTCATTCTCGATATACGAGCTATATAAAAACGAAATCTCTGGAGGAGTAACATTCGTATATCATAAAAAACTCACAGGGTTTCTTTCAAATGCTGGTTATTCTAAAGAGATAGAATATTCTAGAGAAATGGAATGTCGAAGTGAAGATAATCGATAGTACTTTAGTCTCAAATAATGTTCTACGTATTACAGCTAACAGACACATTTTTCTCGCAACGCTCCGTTTTTCTGTTTCTAGGTTTGGTTCAAGAACAGGCGGGCGAAATGGCGGAAGAAGGAGCGTAACGCGATGAATGCTGCCGCGCAGGCCGCGGCGGATTTCAAGTCTGGCTTCAGTACAGCCAGTCTGAATGGTTTTATCGCTCAACCGTTTCCGGATCCCGACACCCTTTACAGCTCGTATAGCACGTACAACAACTGGGCCAAAGTGCCGTCGCCGTTGAGCGGCAAGAGCTTTCCCTGGATGAACAGTCTCGGCTCAGTCGTGCCTGCGGCATCGCATCATCACCATCACGCTCAGGTCAGCCCAGTGAATCCCTTTAACGCCGCAGCGACATCGGTCGCGGGTAGCCACGTGAGCGGCATGTCGGTTTCGGTCGGCCAGGCGGCCACGTCCATGTTACCGGGCATGGGTTCCGGTCTCGGTGTCGCGAGCTCGCCGGTCGCTGCGTCTGGCGCAGCGTGTCCGTACGCGGCGCCGGCGGCACCGCATCATCCATATGGACCGCCAGTCTATACGCCCCACCATCGATCGCCCGAATCCTGCACAGTGATGACATCGAGTAGCATCGCTTCGCTACGAATGAAAGCGAAACAGCATAGCAGCGGTTACGGCGGTGGCGGTGGTTCTTTCGGCGCAGGCGGTAACACGGGCGGCACCACGGCCGGAAGTATAAGTCCCGTAAGCTCGAGAGCGTCTTCTGTTGGTGGTGGTGGCGGTGGTGGCGGCGGCGGTGGCGGCGGCGGCGGTGGCTTGAGCGCCTGTCAGTACGCGTTAACAACAGCGGCCGGAGCGAACCCTCATTCCCCGGGTGGTCCCGAGGCGCACGCCAACGCCACTGCCAGGGCCCAGGTCTGAGGCGAAGCGGGGGCTACGCCTAGCCCCCATCATCACAGCGTAGCGAATCCGAATTCCGGGAGTTCCCTCAGTGGCGGCAATAACCAAGTGGTGCCACAGTCTGCCGCTGCGACGGCCACGGTGTCAAGTCAACCGAGCGACAATCAACTCAGATCGCAAGAGTGACCCAGGCCTAGGTCCGCCGCCTCGCCAACGCTATCGTCGACGCCCTCGTCGACGACCTCTCACCCGCATTACCTCATGTACGATGAGGACGGGTCTGTGGCGGACCAAAAAATGGAAGTGGACGAACGAGGTGTTATCGAGACGAGTAGCATGGTGAATCCTGAACAGGTAGTAGCTGCCACCGCCGGTGGTATTGGCGTGGGAGTCGGTATCGGTGTAGGGGGACCGGGTACGGCCACTGGAAGTGGTACCGGACTGACTGGTTACTGGCAACATGCGACTACTGCTACCGGCTACTGGCCATCACTGTTCGATTGTTGGGCGACGCCGCCGATCGCGTCTGGTTCGCAGACGCTATCTTTGCCGCGGGATGACGATTGAAGCCAGTAGAATTTTATTGGCCCACTCACGTCAGCGTTATCCGAATTTTCCTAATTTATCGCGAATTTCCCTAATTTGTCTGGTTTTGTTTCATTAAATCTCAAATGTTTTATATCTAAGCAAATATGGTCGGAGACACCAGATTTATATCTCTGCCAAGAATTACAAAAATTTAGTTTGTGAATTAAAATAATATATAGCCAAAACAATGTCTTCACATGTCTTTATAAAATTCATAAAGGTACAAAGTTACAATGTGTTAATCAATAATCGATTCAAATTGAACAGGCAATATAAATTTTCTCAAGAGATTTGGAAATATTTCCTTTTTGTGAATTTCACTGACAGCTAATAATCTTCGATTTTGGGATTTTCGCGAAAATTGGAGGCAGGAAAAAGGGTAAAGAAGTAGTATCTATCATGATGGAAAAATTGATAAAACTTACAGTTGAAAATATTTAATTATGTTGTAAATATGATGTATTACGCGAATTGACTATGTCAGACGCGATCGGCGAACTATAAAGTTCGGTGAAATCACTTATATTCCTCAAGACAGATAAAAGTTAACGGAGTACAAAAGTTAAACTTTCGCCGCGATGAAAAGTATGTTTAATCTTCCCCTCCCCTCATTTTCTTTTTAGGGATTTTAATTTGGCAAATATATTTATTATTCGAGTACGATACTGAATATACATCGCAATGAAATAACGAAATAATATTATTTTGTTGTGTGAAAGAAACAAGAAGCTCTTCTTCAAAAGAATCTATCTGAGATATAAATGCACTAATTGTACGGCGCATATTTTAATAATTTCTTTTTCGATGCGATGTAAAATGGGGGGAGGGGTGGGGTAAATTTCTAAGAACGATGGCGTTAATAAAGATCTCTTGCGGATCTCGTACTCACTACTCTGTAGATATATGTATAGTAGAACGCCGGCTCTTTATGCCAAGCGTAACTGTATACCAAAAAATTGTTACATTGTAATAACGATAATAACGATTATTCATCAGAATACTACTAAAATATTATAGGCTGTAAGTAAGCGGATTATCCATTGTACAGTGTATGGAACAAAGAGTATCCTATCGATTAGGCTTACGTTATAAATTTGAATTAGTATTGTCGAATAATTACTAAAACAATATTCACAGTATCCTCGCGCGGCGCGTGCAATTGGAATTTTTCAAGTCCGTCGATTTCTCTTCCTCTACGTACTGTTATCGTTCCAACGACAGTGTTTATCTTATACGTATATACTCTTGATTATGTAACTAGAGAGGCGTTAACATAACCAACGAAAATGTCCTATTTTTATAAGTAGCTTATAAAAATTTTATTTGATAGACCACGCGTTGTGAGAAAACAAAACCAAAGTTAAACCCAAAAAATATCATGTATGTATAGTAATTATGCCGCGCGTTGAGGCCACGGAGATAATTGTATAAATTATTACATATAACGGGGGAGTGTGGTGGTGTGTCGGGGAGATTTTTCGATGGGGTGAAACGACGACGAGACACAACTCGAATCGATCGACTTCGGAAGTCGACAGCGAGCGGCCGATCGCCAAAAAAGCTCGAGGCATAGTCATGTAAGATAGGCGTATAAGAAACGACCGCTATTTTGTATGAATCCCAATGTCGTACAAATGTTCGTCGTAATCACATATCCCAGTCCCTGCGGTGAGTGATTCGTAACGTCACGCAGAATGTTCTTCATTCCCGTTTGTCACCTCACTCGCTACGTGTAAACGTTCCTACTGGGCGATATTGAGCGCCGTAAAAGGCCCCGTTTGTAATCTAGTCACAATAAAAACCAATTCTATTCTAAAGCAACGTCTCGGAAACTATATCCCTTACCCGCGCAACAATTCGTCGATAAGATTACAATTTTCGTTCCGTCAATTGTTTTATAAACTAGCAATTTCTCTGATTTTAAGCTTGATCTCTTCACATTTAACAGATATCTTGTAAAGTTAGATAATAATAATTACGTTCACATCGAAGGTCAGAATAGACAGTATGAAAATATATTTTGATATTGCTTCGCGTGTTGTCATATCACAAAATAGGCGGCCTCATTTCAAATGGGGAGATGTTGGGCAATGAATGCCGATACATGATCGTGCTATTTATAGGTAGTTAGTTATACCCCTCGGACATTGAGGGAGCATCGATAACCTACGCGGAGTTCACATGCATGCCGAGCGTGTAACGTATTGCATTACGGTGGTCGGGACGTGGCGATAAATTATGCACCCTCGGCTGGCACGCGAGGGTCGATCGCACGCTGGCTCGCAACCACCCTCATGTGCTAAACTAAACTAAACGTATATTACAATGATCGTGGCGCCATTAATGGCGCAGCAGTTATAAGATGTTGCCCGTATGTCTCCCTATTATATGCATACGGCAGTCGCGCATTAAGAAAGTCACCGGCTTTATTACGATCCAATGAATAGTAACGGAAACTAATGCACTAATTATATTAATTATTATATGGATTAATATTTAATATAATTTATTTTATTATCACGATACAATAGATATGATTTTACTTATTGTCGTTATTTTTAATTAATATTGCGAATACAATGTTATCGATATTTTTTCAAGATTTCGGTAAGATCTCATCGCGTTGCTTAAAATTCCTTCTAATTGTAAGTCCAATGTACAAGAGCGTTTTATCTCTCTGCCAACTTATCTTCTTCCGTAATCTTATCACTCGTACGGCACACTCTCTTCAAAAATCTCCGAGAGTACTTTAAACCTTTGTTATATCATTTACAACCAGGAAAATTTCAAAAAGAATTTTTTTCTCTTTATATATTTACTCTTCCAATATTTGATGATATATTAACCAAAAATAATTTTCTTTTGATCATACGTATCATGTATTTACTTCTATTTTTGATTTTACTGCAAAAAAGAGAATACAACTTTGTCTCGTACATTGAATTAAATTATTGAACGCGCGCGGCATCAACTTGGAATGTCGATGAAATTTTTGACCGTGTAACACTACATTTCGTGAAAAGAAGGATCTTTTCTCCACCAGAGGCGTCCTACTTTCTTCTCGCCTCCATAACAACGAGTCTACTCCGCTTCTTCACCAGTCTCCAATTCAGAGCAGGTAATTCGGTTCTCGTCCGCCTCCGTATATCCCCGACCGAACATTTGAATACGGACGAGCTCCAGCGAGACGTGGCAAGGAAACGAGAGACAGGAGATGAGAAGAGATGGAATGAAGTAGGCTAGGGTGGGCCGCAACCCTGCCATCCACGTTTTCCCAACGAAATGACCTTCGCCAGTAAAAAGACGTGCCGGGATCGTCATTGTCTTCGTCGGCTTACGAGCAGTCACCGTAACTCCCGAACTTCTCTTCGGCGGAATGAAAGCGTGGAAGAAGCGGAGGATTGAGGACTCGTCACAACGGGACGAATCGCGAGAGGGCGAAGTACGCAAAGACGGGAACGGGCCCGTTGAGATTCGAGGATTTACCCGCGAAATAAAATCCGATATAGCCTCGTGAATATGTTGTTCTTGCTTACGGCGCACTTGCTCTCCCATGGGCGACGCGATCTTTTCTCCCACGCCGAGATGCGTATACGACGTACGTACCCTCGAGCAGACAAATATTGCAGATCGGCACGTCACCGATAGTCTCCCTCGACATTCTCACGATTACGGAATTACACTAGATTTGCGATAACCTATTGGTGTGAATTCAAGACTCGTGATTCGATGGCTCATGTTAAGAATTATGAAACAAATACTTTTAGCAGAAACAAAAATTTAAGTGTATCTTGATAATAGCGATTTCTTTATGCAAATTTCAATGTTTTTGTAATTATTTATTTTTATTATTCCCAAGGATTAACATCGGTGTTTAGTTTAAACGAGCATTTTCACGAAGTTCGTCTCTCTCATTTACGTGCCGTAAAGTTTGCGCGGATCACGCGCTCAAAATATCAGGCGTCTGAGTGAGATAAAATGGCAATTAACATTAACTTGAGCAACGTCTCGCGAGGGGTAATAAAGATACGGGCTACGTATCTGCGCCATCATCGCAACCTTATCGCCGTTGTTACGCATTGGCGTAACCAACATATTTGGCAAGTTTTACTCCGCACCTTCGTTATTATCTCGTGTCAACTCGTGTAACCAAGGTCAGTAATTCAAGCAAAGTAAACGGCAATATTAATAGAACAAAAATTAACGACATTACAACGCTAATAATCATCGTTAAATACAAACTTTCAAAATTTTAAGAGTAATTCGCTTCTATTTTTATTTATTAAAAAGAAAGAATAATCGACATCCGAATTGAGATATATTTTTCACCGATTCTCATATTTAATATGACCGACGGTAATCATAAAATGTTGGATTTTAAATGTAACTCCTACATGACGTCATTCTCTTTCGCTCTCATTCTCTGTACTTATTGTAGTCCTTCATGCAAACTATTGCATGATACTATATCGTGGATATACTATAGAGTGGATCTCAGGTATGGTGTTATTTATTGCCGGTACGTGAGCTATCGCCCGTGGTGCTGCCGACTCGAATCGAGCGAACCGTTCTCGACTTCAACTTACTTTTAAAAAGTTGCTTCGACTAGCTCGTTCTTGTATCGAGAAACTCATTAGTGTGAAGATAAATATACTTTGTATTCTAATAAATCGGATGGACAAATTTTCCGACGAGTGATGTTTGTTATAAAATCTTTATTCGATTTATAAAACTTTTCAATGTCTTTTTATGTTGTGAATATTTAAAGCAAATTTTCTTTTATTATATTTTTACTGGGACTTGAAAGTCTTTTTATTGACACACATAAGTTAAATATTACATATTGAGTATTTTTCTATTATTGTATTTTTCTCTTATATTGCATTTTTTAACTTTCATAAAAAAATTCTCAAGTTATGCAGGAATATAATAGACAAGATTTTAACAGAAACTATTACATACTAAAGTCATAAATCTTTTGTTGAATAAAATAATGATTTTATAATTTAGACAATTTTATCACTATGCGGACAGACAGAAAACAATAAAAAATTACAACTATCATTTTAAAAAGTAAAAAAATGTGTACGATCAGCACTTTAATAAACTATTTCGCTTTGTTTTAAGTACTGTAACATCTGGAAACCCACGTTCCATTTGACGTTGATTGTTTTCGCGCATAGCAATCAGTCAGAGTGCGAAACGTTGTACTTACGTATGCACACTGCCATAAAATCGAACTGTAGTCGCATTTTCTCTCGAACGAAACTCGAGCGATCCGATACTTCAAGTGATAAAATGGCGACGTTCCATCTATAGAAAATAACAAATCCTTTTCTTATTATTAAATTTAAACGGTATAAATAAATGATATTAATCGTATAATATTTGTAATTCTACATATTGGTAGCGATAAAAATTACAATCATAAAACACGTCTAATAATTAATTTAAAGAGAAATATGAAAGAGACTTTTTAATATCTGAAAATTCTATAAATTAAAAGACATTAAAAACTAAGAAAAGATTTCTTACTGTTCAAAAAAAGAATATATGTTAGCCTCTTTTTGAGACATATATATGTGAATTTTACTAGCTACTTTTGTAACCAAAATGTTTATTTCGAGGATAAGAAAAACACACACTGATAAAAAATGTTTTTTTCTACAAACTGAAAGTATATTGTCAAAAGGCGTTTATGGTTACGTTAACGGTTCAGATCGCTGGTAAGTGTTGTAGCACGCCTATAAAGTTCGTACGTCGCGGAGACCATGCATAGATGCATATAAGGATCAGCGGGGATACTACATAATGCATCACCGCGATTCTCTCCTACCCCATTGTGCGCGTGTGTGTCTATCTGACGTATACGGCATCGACTAACGTGTTTCAAATGGAGCCCTTTGTGGCTGCGGCGTCGGCGTCGAGATTGAATATAAACGCGGGAATAAGAAGCCATTTTATCACGCTTCCCGTTGAGCTTTTACTCTAGTGAAATTGAGGGCTTAGGGCGGGGGCTTAGAGAATTGGGAGAATTCTTTCTCGGCTTCGTTTGCCGCGAAAATGAAATGACGTTGCTTCGTCGGGGGAGAAGAGATCCGCTCCGCGTTTCTGCCCACGTTTAATTCTTATGGTAATTCTATCGTTAGCCATGCGCTTCCGAATATTCTGGCTCACCCGATGTTACTTCGGTAAAAGCAAAGCGTTTTGCGAATCTCACGGAAATAAGCGCACATTTAAATTTGCTGATACTTAAGGAAGAAACGCTCTTCTAAAATCTGGAGGATAAATTGTGTTGACTTGGGGACAAATCGAATTGAATTATTGTTTTCGGATGGGGAATCGCAATTTCAGGATAATCTTTATTAATCCTTACTGTAAATCTGATTTAAATAATTTGGAAAACATATCACTTCAAAATGTCTGAAATTTTGTTTGTGAATTATATATTTTACTATATATCGAGTGTTAAATCGAAATTCCGTAGCGCAAGTTTCGCTCTCAATAGCGAAAGGAGGAAAGGTCGACTCAGGATAAAAAGAACACGCATTCGACAAGCACACACGAAACGGTGACGTTAAGCGCGACTGACGCATCATGATTCAACGTTTCTGTCGTGGAAGAGGATTCGAAACAGAGAGCCTGCACCTGCAGGGCACTTTGAAGTAAGGTAGGTAATCCCTGCTCGCACGACGGCGACTAAGCCTCCATGATTTAGAAGCTCTTGGAGTATTTTAAGAGTCCCCTTTGCTCTGCCACCCCCGAAAACAGTCGCTCGTATGAGGCGCGTTCCGCCTTGTGTTTAGAAATGCAACACTGTCCACCGTCTTGACTTGGCTAATCTTCCCATAGTCATGCTATCACTTTGTCGCATTCTCAGTATCTGCATGTTATGCCCTAATCTCTGACACGGGAGATAAGTTGCCATTCTAAGAGCGAAAGCTGTTTCAAAAATCAAACTTTAACTTTCCAGCAATGTCGACTCATAAATAAAAAAAAATTAAATTCATTCGTTGCTATTCGTACTTTTTAAATAAATTTATTATATTATATTATATAAAAGAATAATATTACAAAACAATTTATATTATTATATAAAAGAATAACAGAATTGTGTTTTTATATTTGTAAAGGTAATTATAGACGCGTGAAGTATCTGCATAAAATATCAGAAATTGTGTAACATTATTTATTTAATTTCATAAGTATATTTTTAAAAACTCATATGTATCCAATAGAAATAGGATATACATATAATAAGAAGTAAATAGTTAATATAATAATTTTTTAAAGTCAAACAACAAATATTATTTAATCTATAAGTTTTAGAGACACACAAAACAAAAAAAAAGTTTGTAATTATTGTCATACTAATTAACATTTACACATAACGAAATCATCTTTGTTTGAGAGAACAGCGGTGAATAAAGGTAAAACTATTTCGTAGGCAATAATAACATTTACTCGCCAAGCGAACGTGAAACCGAGAGCAAACGATTCCCAAAGCGTGTACGTGTACGCCAAAACCGACTCGTCGTAGAAGGCAGCTCGGGTAAAGAAAAACGAAGAGGGTTGCCGGGATATCGTGAGAGAGAAACGAGAGAAACCTTTGGCCATCCTCTGGCAATGGCCCTCTTCAGCGACGTACCTCGAGAGCAGGCTAACCTCCTGGGCTACCACCTTTTCCAACCTAGCAGCTACCCTCCGCCCTCCCTTTTCTCGCTCGTTGAATCTAATTACATCCGCCAAGACCCACCCGCCCTACAAAGTGAGCGGAAACTTACGGGGAGTGTGGAAGAGAGATGGAAGGAGGGACCAGGAGGACCAAAGCGAGGGAAAGAGAGATTGGACCCAGGAGATAGAGAGTAAGGGAGAGAAAGCAGAGGGAGAACGAGAAAGAGAGAGAGAAGCGAACAGAGGGTGAGCGTGGAGAAGCAGAGCGTTGCCAAGCGACGGGAGCCATCTTGGAGGGTTGCAGCCACTAATGGCCTAATGAATTTAATGGAGGCTTCCCGATATAGTAGAGTAGCAGGAGAACCAAGGTGGAGAATAACGGAGGCGAAAGAAGAGAAAAGGAAGAGGACTGGGTATAGAAAGAGAAGAGTGCAAGTCGCCGTCGTCGTCGTCACCGTCGTCGTCGTCGACACTCTCCTCGCGCTTCTAATTCTCTCCGATGTCGGTGAACACCGAAACCAACGAACGGTGAGATTCCAACGGAGAAACGTAGGGAAAAAACGATAGTGGAAAGACAGCAGGCAGGAAAAGAGAGGGGAAAGAAAATCGTCGGTTTTCCGGACTGCCGAGCGCGAGCGGGGTTTGGTGCATTAACCGAGCGTAACATTCGGAAAGCCGAGAATGGTCTACCTCTTGGATTTTCGCAATTAAGTAAAGAACGAGCGTCTGTCTGTCGCCCGTAGGAAAAAAGCTACGACTTGCGCCGTGCCTTCTCGCAAAAATGAAGGATGATGAATAGGACACAATTAACAAATAGAAGAGATGAATAAAAAATAGTAGCTATTATATTATAATATATATTTTTTTTTTTTTCAGATGTAGAAGAGTAATTATTTCTAGTTATTACACAAAATTTTGATTATATAATATTATAAATTGTAAATCTTAATTATACACAGGTTTGCATGGTCAAGTTATGGATCGGTACATGCTATCAAAGCTTGATTGAATTAATTATCGTCGCTGCATTGTCGATGTTGCTCACATATAATGTCGGTAGCGAACGCTAACATAAGCCTGTTTCCTCGCAAGGCAATTCGAGAGATTTGAGAGATTGATCGCTGCGTGCCTCACTCACGCGTGCGCGTGGTGCATCACGATGCAGCGCAAGAGAGTAATTCTCTGTTAAAAAGAAGAAAAGGATAGGCCGCGTTTATACGGCGAGAATGTCGTTTGCCGGTACGAGCGTGACGAGCGATCCGAGAAGGTGAAAAAGTAATAACGGTTACAGGTGGCTTTTAAACCTCCTTCCACCGATCCACCTGACTCTACGCTCGCAGAGGGAAGGATGTAACTTCGTTAATTATTTCTAATTTTATCCAGTTTCCCCTCCACTTTGACACTAATAAACGAGAAAATGGACAAATTAACGGATGCGCCACGACTGAATTATATTGACGAACAAATCCCTTGCGCGCGAATTCTTTTTAAGTTTGCGAAATTTATTTACAGAAATAAACAAACTTGCAAGATTCTAGATTCAACCGCGAATAGTATCTGACGCAATATTTATTGTCACTAAACGGTATAATGCTCTCGTCGGATTTCTCGCTATGATATAAGATTGCATGCGTTAGAAAATGATTTCTGATAAGATTGTACGTTGTATGAAAAATGCATGCACCGTAATTGCATACAAGAACTGTTTGTTCACTACTATTTAATGCAGTAAAAGAAATAAAATATCAAGAAATAAAATATCAAAATATTTGCGATATATTTAAATTTAGTTTTGTTTTTAAAAAAATACCGTATACCGCAGAAATACTTTTAAATAATTTTTGCACAAATTTTTTTTATGCTCAGTTTAGCAAGTGTGACTCAACTTCTATTAGAAATAAAACACTATAAAATAATAAAATGAGCATTATATAAATATGTGATACACAATATTATTATAAAAAGTATTATGTGATACACGTATTAACAGTATATATTTATATGTTAATAAATACATTTTTCATACAAAAGGAAATCATTCAGAGTATTGTAAAAAACATTCGCGATATCTAATATTACTTTAGTAATTATGTAATTTAGTAAAACCAAAAATATCTTATGTTTAAGACAATTAAATTGTAGGAAATATTACAATGCATATATGTAACAGTGATATCCCCCCCCCCCCCCCAGTGATAAAGTCAATAAGACATCGGGCTTTCTAACAATGAAGACACGCAGAAAACGGGGCGCTATAAGTGCTGCGTAAACACGCGCAAACGTAATTGAAGCAGTACGGAAAAAAGCGCGGTGATTCTCGTCGTTCTTCTATCTATGTCGACGTGGCGTAGGTTACAACTGTACGTTATATACGGTTTCCTATCTTTACAATAATCTCATATCGTATGCGCCAGTTATCAATGTGCAAACAACCCTTTCGAGGGGACCACGTGCGCACGAGTTTCACTCGAGATTTATACATATGTGATTCGTGTTGCACGTATGCGTGGGTCCTCGTACGTTGCAGCCCACGATCTTGTAGGCTCAATCAGCGTAATTGTGATGCGGGAATAAATTATGGTATTAAAATGTCTCATCGTTTGTAATCGCAATCTTCAGCAAGAAATATGAAATCGTTAGGAAATTGTTAAAGATAATAATTATTTATTCAATATGTCTGTAAAAAGTGAAGGTTATACTCGTACATTAACCGAAAATCATTAGAAAATATCGATTACTAATAGATTTATCACTGCAAACGTATCAGATAAAAATGAGATGCGTTATGAGATTGAAGAAAATCGGTCGACGCGTTACCGAGTTAGAAATGAATGAAAAAGTCGGTGGCCTAGGGAAAATAGGGCGACGGGAGGTCCTGGGTGACCTCGAGTAGATGAGACAGAATTGAATGGACGTCGCGAAGGTGCGGGATAAGGTGGCGAGCGGAAGAAAGAGAAAACTGGAAGGGCGCGAGAAAATGTGATGGAAGTAAAATCAAAAACGAAGACCGAGAGAGAAGGAGAAGGTAAATGAACAGACAACGAGAAAGAGAGGGAGGGAGACAAGGAAGAACCACGGGGGAATACACGGGCGATGAGACGAGACCGGATGAGATGAGATGATAGTGTTGCTATGTAGCGCGTGCGCGTACCGACTCAATAAACATCCGTGGAAGCCTTGGTAAGACCCGGGCCGCGCTCTGGATTACCGATGCTACTTTCCTTTATTTTTCCGGATGCAGTGCCCACCACCCCTTTCACTCTCTTTCCTTCCTACGTCTTTCTCGTTTACCCCTGTCGTTTCCATCGCATTACTTTCCTTTCAGAATCTTTCCTTACCCGCCCGTCATCGTTCTCCGTTTCTCTCTTTCACGCGCCATGTTGCAACTTCTCTCTCCCGTTCACACACGCCATCGTCTGTTTCGCTCTCTCTCTCTATTTCTATTTCTCTATTCTTGACCCGTCTCCACCCACGATTCCCTTTAGTAGAACAGATGGAGACTCGTCACTCTCGAATTGTTTCCCTGTTTCGAATTGTTATTCCCTCGGCCGAAATGGAAACTATCTCGGTATCCTATTCCCGGCTGCTACTCCCGTACTCGCGAAACTGAGCTTTCGGATAATCCACTGATTTGTCCCGTAATCACAAACCACCAGCCGACGTCAATTTGATACCACAGAACTCGACGCGAATCGTAAGTTGTTCGTTTTAAACCGCAACGTCACACTGTTAAATAGTGTTAAAGTCACAGATATTTATGACAACAAATAGACTATTATCTTTTCCATATCGCGATGGATGAAGAAAAACGAAATGCAATGACGAAGAACCTCTTAATACAATTTCATATCATGAGAGTTTCTAGAAGCTATTTCATAAGCACGAATTAATTTTAATAGATTCCTTGGCGAATTCAAGCGCTATTATATTTGAAGAGTATAAAATAAGATTAATCTCATTATTTGCACATCTACTTTAAACAGAATACCGTAAAGTCAAGATGATGAGTTTTACGAACAAAAGATTTACGTTATTCCGAATGCATTCTACCGCGATCGCTTAATATTCAACATTGGATCTTCATTAAAACTCCAACTTGGTCAAGGAATCGGAAATTGAGATCGGTGGATTTGGGACACCTCGTTGAAGTCCGTGATATAAATCGAGCTACAGTATATAGGCGCTACTACTAGGTGAAGCGATTTCCCTTCGGGGCGTAAAGCCGATAATCGATGAATCGAACCGCGTTTAATCATTCTTTCGAGCAAACGAGCGAGCAAGCGAGCCTGGGTGGTTTTTAGCGCGAGCGACGCCCGCCGCGCCGGGCGAAAGACAACGAAGAGTGCCGCCTAAAACCGATAATTGGCGACCGAGATTAACGTTTCTGTTGTCTCTGACGACGGAATAATGTGTACACTCGTACCGGCTGGCTCGCTCGCTCGCTCTGCCATCGGCTCTGCCGTGTGACTGCCATTAAAATCTCGGAAAGCAGCGAGAGCGAAGCACCCATCGTAACGGCCGAGCCGAGCTTCCGGTAGATGGGTACATAAAACCGCTTTTACGGTAGAGAGATTAGCTGACGGATTTCGGCGCGATCGCGGGTGATTACGCGCCTTATAATATTTTAGTACTGATGATTAAAGGATTGGCTTCGCAGCTGATTCGCGAAACCTTTTCGCGGGACGTTCTCTCGATACTCACCGAGAAACGTTCGGCAAAAATGCTTTTCTATTCAGACGAGATTCAAATATCATATAAGATAAAATGTTTAATTCCACATACCGACAACGAGTTTCTTATTATCTGAATACGTGCTAAATGTTTGATGATTGTCACGCGTGTACAAATTTAACATCACGATCTGCGATACTGTGGCTTTCTTCGTTGATTTATATTTCTCTGCACATGGATCTTTTTCATTGACAGCACCACCTCGGTGCTGCCAATGAAAAAGACACCTATGTAAGTATTTTCGTAATTATATTTTATGATAATAATAGGGAGGAAATATAAACGCGTTGCGTACAACAGATCGACTAGATTAGAGATCAGTGATTCTAAAATTTATTGTAGATTATTAGTCTATTTCATTCAATTCTGATTATCTACCGTGTGAAGAAGCTTCTTTGTTTTATTATTAGTCTATTTCATTCAATTCTGATTATCCACCGTGTGAAGAAGCTTCTTTGTTTTATCTCTTAACTAAGAATTTTTAATTACTCCGTTTCGTTTTATTTTTCGCAATTTGTACAAAGGAATATATGAAATAAGAACGACGCGAAAAGTGATATACGCTGATAAGGTACGTCTTACGGGGATATCGCTACTCTCGGCAGCTAATGAAAAGCGCGAGCGAAGGCCCTCGAATGCGAAGCAAGGATGATGAGTGGCGAAGGACGGGGCGTAAAGGAGCGGAGGAATAGAGGTATACTCGAGGATGTGAAGTAGGGTGATTTTGCCGAGGCTTTCTAAGCGGCGGGATTAAGTGCTACGTAAATTCTACCGCGCGCGCTCCTTATTTCTTGCATGGATAAAGAATCGCCGGTTAGACGCATCGTCGACGGAAGGAAAGTGAAAGTTGCTTCACCACATAGACGGATTGTGGAAGGGATTACAGGACTCTCGGAAGGATATTTCGTAGCGAGATCGTTACTTTGTCGTAATAAGTAGAAATTGTTACCTTTAATTGTCGGTAAAGTAACGATCACCCCGTCACTCCGTGTTTTTTGTAAAAAGAAAGTAAATTATAATAATAAACACAAATGTTACATTCTTTTTGACCGTAAATTAGATAATAGTGAGTATAATAATAAGATCTTATCGATCTAACGAAATGATGTAAATTTAAACGGCAAAAGATTTTGAAAAAAAGGGAAAAGGCGATTTGAGAAACTTTATAACTTTTGAAAAAATAATAAAATAATTTACACTGATTTATTCGCTGATGTACTACGCTTTCAAAAATCGTTAATGTTTTTATAATGTGTGATACACAGTCTTTATAATCTCGTACATTAATACCGCAAATGCAAATTTTCAGTTACAAGTCAAATTTTCCCCAAAAATTAACAACTCAGATAGGAAATTTTACATTATTATCTCTCGAGTTTAATTTTTAATAAGAAGAAAATACTATTCCTAAAATTATTTTCAAACTCTGCGTCAGAATAATTGCTATAAAATTAATAACAAAACTAGTAATTGTTATAAAATAGTGAACGAAATATCGAATATGGAAGGGTATTGGAAAAGATCTCGGATTGATTATTTCGGTTACCTCGAAACAAAGTTCTATTTGCATCAAGATTAATTACTATCGGTATAATTTCGCCAAGCGATGATGGCGCTTACGGCACCGTCATTCGTGAATAAAATCAAACACAACGTCTAGATTCCTTCTCGCATACTCGCGACGTTGAAGCATCGAACTCAACGAATTACACCGGTATTATTTTAAATCGCGACCTCCATATACGTGATTTCATGCATAAAATTGCGACATAACATATTACGCAACTCCTACGCATCGTATTGAGCATACGATGATATCAAGTGGCGATCAAAATTGCACGCTACGCAGCGGAGCGATTAACGTATAAATCTCAAAAGCCGGTAATGGCGGAACGAGAATCTTTCTAATGCTCGTTCCGACAAAAACGCAACTTGTCGCCTCAGGAACGCGCGCAAGTTGGAAATTATAGTGCATCCGTCACGTACCTGATACGTGCTGTGAAGAATCCCCAATTTCTGTGGTATTTCCGCCGAATCTCTCACGAACGATCGAAATAATTTCGCGGCGAAAAGTGCGAGAAGTACGCGCACGATTTACGACTCGCACGGACTAACTGTCGTACGTTTTGAATTTCGTGAAGAAGGCAGTGGCGCCATCTCGCGTCAAAGTCGAAAGTTCACCGGGCCTATATCGGGTGAGTAGAAGTCTGATATCGGAGAAAGTAGAAGATATTACGAATTGCGAAGGTAAGTGCCTAATGAAATCTACTCAATGGATAATAATAATTTTGTGGATAAATCGAAAAAGATTTAAGGAAATTTTATGAAGGAATGTTAACAAAATATGTAGAAGAAGCACTAAAATTGTGCTAGAATAAATATGGTGAATGTATCACATCCCCCCTCTCTGTCTCATTTTTGCTAATTTAATAAATAATTAAAAAGAAAAATAATATCAATAGAGCAACTATACATAAAAAATGGTTATATAAACAGTTGGCTAGAAAGAAAGGGAAATGTTTTTATTTAAAAATAAAATATTTATTTTTTTAATCGATTTATGGAGCAACATTTCAAAGTTATGGCTATTACTACTTAACTGCTTATTTATATGCGCATATTGTGTATTGTGTAGGGTAAGGACCGCTTCAAAACGCGGCATTTATATTGAAATCAGTCAAATACGTATTGCGTTTGTTGTGTAGGTTCTATTTCTGCGCGCAAAATGTGCAGTTACGGGAGTGTAAAAAGATTTTGTAAAGTTATTTAATATTCCGACTTCGACTGCGTTGCAAAAACAGCTGTTAATGTCACAGCGCACTTCGATTGATCAATCGCCGACATCTTAATAATAGATATCGGCTTCTGAAAGAGGAAGGGTTTACTTTTACGCCAGAAATAAAAACCTACGGCTCGATATTTCTAATATCGTTCACAAAAAGTGATACAACAAGAGAGAAAGGCACACTTTTACATCAAAGATAAAACCCACGTCCCGATATTTCTAAATATCGTTCTAAATATCACCAAAAAAAAGTGTCGTGAAAGACGCTGGATTTATTAATTTTATATCGAACAGTTTGAAATCCCTACTTTCCTTGGAACATAACAAAACAGAAACTGTAACAAGAATATGTAAAAATGAAAGAGCGTCTTTAATCCTAGCAGGAAACGGTTACGAAATATTTTTATAAAATTCCATCCTTCATGTTGTCATTATAATTGTTAAAAATTTCTTTTTTTATGGGTAAATTTAATTTCAATTTGTTCATAAATTAAAATTTTTTCAGTTTTCGGGATTAAATTTACAGAATGTATTTCTATCAATAAAAAAGTTTAATATATTAATCAGTATCATTTTTAATCCTGCTAGAATTAAAGAGCAGGAAAGACAAAAAATAGTTAGTTGTCACGAGACAAATATAAATAGTCATGAATATAAATAGAGCTGCAGAAAATTGTGACTTATACATTCACAGCGAGTCTCTTTCCATGCAAAACGTCACAATGTGTATTTCCTAAAGATGTACGTGTCACGACTATCGATGCGCATACACACGTAGTGGATTTTGTATCTCGCAAGATGTATCCTTCAAAATACTATAAAACGGTGGTTCCGCAATCCACGACGACCAAACACCTCTCTTCATCATGCAAGAGCAATCCATAGCGAGGACGGAATCTACAACCAAATGTTTGCAATCTTAAATCTTAGATTCGTCTTAGTGATTCGATAGTTTTCATGTCCACCACACAAATCATAATTTGTCATGAAATTATGTTTTAAAACATTTTCTTGGATATATATGCACATGATATTTTTAATTTTTGTTTTTTTTTTTAATAGTAAAATAATTTTAGAATTAATATTTTTACTGTGGCATACTTGAAGCATCCTAAATATTCTTAGGCATGACCAATGGTCATACTTGCGAAAACGTGATATGATTTACAGTATCAATAACATCATCGGTCATAACTGGCGTTGAATTACGACCATTATCTCACATACCTGGTTGGTCGTCGGAATCCGTATGTCATAATGTCATACTGCTCGGACATCCGTGATTCATTCTGTATTCCACGTAAAGCATTCCAGTGTTGTGCCAATAATAGAGGGCAAGCACAACCAACGCGTGCCACCATTGATGTGACGAGCCGACGTAGTCCACCCAGCCTAAGAAACATCGCATGTTGTGAGCATTTATTTAACAACAATATGCAATCATACCATTATTCAGTACAGTATGAAACAAGAAACATCATTATGCTAGCGTTATGTTGAGCTCATTATTAGAGCGATATAATTGACCATTACCTGGATAAAAACGTTCGGGTATTTTGAGCATATAGAACGCGAATGCTATTGCATTAATAATGTACATTCCTATCACCCTCGGAATGAGCATTCTAACGATCGGGTTATCAAAGCCACCCATCGCAATGGTCCAATGCAGCGTTGGCAGTACGCCATATATCGCCCAGCTCACAAATACGGCTAGTTTAACATTGCTATTGATGTTCAGTCTTGGTATTTGCAGTATCATCGCGAAAATAAAAATTGCGAGTACGGTTGAGAGGTAAAACCGCTGTAGCTCCTAGAAAGATTCGCGGTTGATTTATCGAGAATTATCATATAATTATTTCTTTTGAAACTATTGCGTGTACATAAATAGAAAACTTTCTTCATATAAGCTGTATGATATAGAATCGTTGAAGTTATAGCTAGAGAAATCAATGTCTCCTTTACCTTGTGACACCAAAAGGCATAGTATACCCCCGACATGTATATCGACAGCATGCTCAAAGCAATACCGAATAAGTCGAAGGATAGAAAGCACCAGTAATCTTTTTCGCTTCGACACGAAAACGTATGATACACGGATGATAGGATCATGCATATCTAAAAATAATTTCATTTATTTATTTTATTATATTTCAGCAGAAGTAATAGTTAGCAGAAATAACAGTCAATTTATCACATTTAAAAGACAATTTATCACATTTTATTATAAGACATATCCTTTTAGATTAATGACACAATCTGGTCATCGTTTAATCAGTGTTGTAAAGAAAAATTTTTATAAGTCATGTACTTGAAAAGGACCAAAATCCATGTGTGTGTGGTCAAAACATGGTAATTTATAATAAATATAACTTATAGCCAGTTATATCGACTGAACTATTATGTCTGTTATCTATTCGCTGGCAAAAGAAAGATTTGTTCTATTTTATTATACTTTAACAAGTCGTGTATATTGCATGCTATCGAAATTTTTACCTGGAAACAAAGAAGTAATAAGGACACAATCACTTTGTCGCTAAACGGCGCGTGAATGTTTAGTAGACAGAGATCGTATAAGGTTAGACCAAAGAAGAGCATCCAGCCAAAGATGTGGCTCCATATGTTCACGGTCTCGTTCGTCCACCAAAATATACTAAAATACGCAAAATTTTCGTAAAGAAGAGGTATGCTGTCAGATTATACGCTTATCTCCGAGATTCGGAGTTCGTTTATCGCGAATGTGTGGAGGAATGTTAAACTCAACCTTTCGAGACATAGTTTGGTGGTCAAGCAACCTCGGTAACCACGCAATATGTAGGGATTGTGCTGAAGGAATTCAGGTGCCTCCTCGAATGGAAGCAAACGTCTCAGCTTTTCTTCCTCCTCTGGTGTAACTTTCTTCTTCGAATCACTGCATACCTATTTTAAGACGAAAAATTGAAACATATTTAACATATCCGAACACAAAAGCCTAAAGAAGAATAGCTAAAATTTTAAATATTCGCATGATACTTTTATATTATCTAAATAGAATATTCAAAATATGCAATATTATATAAAAAACCGTCAACCTTCTTTAGTAATATTTAAAAACTGCTATTTAAGCATCGAATTAAATTAACATTAATAATTAATGAAAAAAATTGCATAAAAAGATAATTAAATAATTTAACATATTTTTGTAAATTTGTTATTCCACTTTCTCTTTTCTCTCTTTCTCTTTAATATATAATAAATATATTAACTTTCTCTCTAATATTATAATACATATACATATATTAATAGATATATTAATAGATCTATATATTCTTTTGAAACAATAACTATATAAAAAATAAATTGCAGTCTGTCTTGCACAATCACGAACTGAATTGAATAAAAATGATATTTTTTGCTTCGTGCATGTAATTGCATCTAAATTTCAACCATAAATGTGCATAAGTCACTTATATAAGTCCGCGTAGTGACGTTCTATTGCACTCGAAGTATTCTGAACAATACGAAGTCCTTTCATTGCTTTCATTTATGACATTCCTCGACGATGTAAACTCGCCTCAACAACAATGAAATGATGTGATAATACGATAAGTTCTTTTTTTAACTTGGTGTAATTATTAGACAGAGAAAAAACTGTTCATGTTAAACAAAATTCTCATAGCATAAAAATTATCTTCACCACTTTTAATTATATCTTTATGATAATTAAGAAACAATATAATAACCAAAAAATTTTAATATACTAAGAGAAAAAATCAATCACACAGACTAAAATATTATAAAATATTCAACTTTATGATATTTGTTGGAATCCTTATATATATATATATATATATATATATGCCTTACAGATAAATAATCTAAATAACAAACAAATTTTTAACTTTCAAATTTTCATTAGTAACAAATTAGAAAACAATTGAAGTTAATGACTGAATAATAATTAATTAATTTATTAATTTACTTATTAATATAACTCCATATGACGCTATACAAAATATAATTGTTTTATCAGTTGATATCCTGTGTAGAGCAGCAAGTTAGAAATTATTTGAGGAATGTAAAAGAGAATTTACAAATAAATTTAATGTAATACGCTTTTAATGATCAGATACGCTTTTAATGATCAGAAAGAGTTACACGAAGATGTAAATAAGAGAAGTGTTTCGCTCATACATCTTTCACAGATATATACGCGAATGCGGTAAGTAGGCCACAACGGGACCTGCCTTTCATCCGAGTGTGTCAAGTTTACGCCATCCGTTTTCCTCTCATAAGTTTATAACTAGTGAAATCGATTCTCGTTACTACGCCAGCACAAAGTAATATCAACTGCGATTAGAGCGAGTACGAGAGATGAAGAATAATTAGCAGATAATGTCAGATTAAAATACAATTTCAGAAGATGTATATTTTCGCATTATAATAAGCACTCGTCGAGCGATTAATATTTGCACTTATCTATTATGACGAATAAATCGTTAATATTATTATCGGAAGCCGCAAATTATAGATGCATTTTTGCAAAACTAGAATTTTCATTTCCCTAGCTCGATGGAAAAAATTATTAATCGCACTTGTAACACACATGGAAAAAAGAGAAATGTAAAATTACAGAGTTTATCACATAACCCAGAAAAAAGAGAAATGTAAAATTACAGAGTTTATCACATAACCAGAAAGTCGTAGTCGCGTATCTTGGTCTTATAAATAGCGGAAGCGGATGACTTTAACAAGAAATAGACCATATCAACTTTACAATGTCTTTTGTGGAGCCATTTTCAGAATCTAACCATCGATTTTATCTGTGAGATTCTCACGAAAATCTTTATTATCTGCAGTGATGTGCAGATTGATTATCTATTCATGACGAACTGTATAATCACTCAGCGTTTATTTTACTTTTGTTTTTTATTTCTTGTTAATATTCTTAACATTTTTTCTTATTCAATTTTAATCAGCCTTAATCTATTCTGAATTTTAAAAAAACCACGTGATAAAAATAACGCGTATGCAAACGTTGACTGACCTTGTTGACGAGCGGTTTGTTCGCTTCTTGCGCCAATTCTGTCGTAGATTGCTTTTCATGACTATTATTGTTGTGCAGTTGGCTATTATTGATGTCTTTTTCACAGTGGTCGCTAACCTCCTCTACGCCCGCAAGTAGTTTCATCATTCAAACAGCGTAGACCTTTTGTGTACACCTGAAAAATATAATGGTAGAAAGATTGGAAACCACCGTTCATCGTGTTATCCGTGATAACATTACTGTCAAATAAGACTTGCCTTAGCGCGTAATTTTCGTTTAAAGCACATGTGGAATTTCAAACGCATGTAAAATGTATTCGAACGATCAATCTCGGGGTTAATTACATACGGAACCTCTGCATACTTCGAAATGCGTAGAGTAAATTTATGTATGAAATTTTATACATTATACATTTAGATATTCTAACGGACATCATAAATATTCTCACAGAATAGATTTGCAGGAATTTTAAAGTAATCTTTATTTTTTAAGACAGTCTTTGTCATAATTTAGAAACTTTGTAAATTGAAAATCTAGATCTAGAAAATCACGCGATCCTTTTAAGTTATTCCCATTAGGGAGAAAACGTATTTTTCAGACATTCGGATTTTTCTTCACCTGGAAACAAGGTTCCTTTCAATTCACCACAGTACATAATTATATTATGCAGTTTATTTTATTCCTAATTGTTCGTACGATGATAAACGATCCATTACATTGTACGGTACTTGGCGCAATTACTCCTCATATCAACGAAAAGATAAGAGTAAAGTTACGAAATTTTTATTTATACAAGGCAATGTTTATACATTTCGTAAGAAATACTTTAACTAGAAATACTATACGATATGTATACGATATATACGATATATAAGGTGACGTTGATACACGTAACTTTCTCGTGAAAGGAGATTGTCTCGTACGTACGGAAAGCAGCAATACCGTTGCAAGCAGCGGAATGCTTTCTTGCGTGATACCGTCTAATTGGGAAGTGAATTTTATTTGCAATTGCACAAAGAGTTAGTGTACCATTATTATGATGGTTAAGCAGAACAAAAACTGCACAAAGATTATACAAGGGGAAAATTGAGAAACGCTTAACTTTCGAGCGAAATCGACCGATTAGAAACCTCACGGTTGAACCGAAAAGAATTTATTCGGGTCGATTTTATGAATTTTCTAATCGTAAATGAGAAAATAAAAAGTGAGATTGTACATACAATGTACAGGTAGCGTTAGCAGCGAAAAGTTTGCCTGTGTAAAATTCGCGGTGTCCCAGTTGTCTTTTTTATTTAGACTCTGTGAGAGGAGGAGATTTCTGTTCTCTTCACTCTCTCTACGTCACAGCGGCTGCGTCTAATCTGCGAGAAAGTCGAAGGCGCACTTTAGACTGTTGAGAACGTACGTCTACACCCGGTGAAAAGTATGATTGCACATAGACTATATTTTCACTATATATATACATATATATGTGTATATATACGAACAGGAAGTAGGAATATGTAACTAGGAATATGTTCGCGTAACGATTTGTGTAATTCTGAAATGGCCGCTCTTCCTGTATTACAGTATTTGAAATTGTAATTTCATTGGTATATATCTTATTGATCCATAATAATGGCGCAATTTACAATATTTACAATGAAATAAATATATAAAGTCGATACACGAAAATGTGATAATTCACATTGCATGAATATGGGCCACGAGAGTTACAGGTAGACAATATGTAATTAGCCAATCTTTTACATCTTTAATTTATTCTGCGTAAAAAGATAAATAGATTTATTGTAATTTGTAATTAAAATAATGTGAATGTATTTTCGACATCGCAAATAAACAAATATGTGATAAACAACTAAATAATTTTAATATCATATTACGAAAGAAATAGAAAAGTTTCCACATGCATATAATTTTTGTGGTAGTATCTGTGCATTCATTGCTAATGTTTTCATAAATACAGCATTATCTAAATAAATAAAGATTTCATTGTCGTACTTATCTTTTTGTTGATATGTAAGGAGTAATTGCATCAATTGTGACAATGGATAGTACACTTATCATCATGCGAACGATTAGAACAAAGGCAAACACACATATAATATAATATAATATAATATAATATATTCTACATTTTAATGATTTGATCAGCATAATATTCATCGAATCAATAAATTTAGTTACTAAAATTATCATTAAATACATATTTGTTATTTTTTTAATATTTAAAACTGAAAATTTTAGTAATATATTCAATTTAATAATATAATAAAATTTTAATAATTATAATTAAATTTAAATTTAAAATTTTAGAAAATTGTATGTAATTATATATATATATATTAAAATTTTCTAAATTAAAAGGTAAACAAATTAATCTGTAACGTTCCACATCTGACATATTCTTATTATTTACGTTAACTTTCCAATTCATTAACTGATAAGTGATTGTGATACTTCAATATGCATTTCAAATTGATACCACATATCAAATATTATTCAAAAGGTCAAACTAATGACCGATAAAAATATCAGTTATTAAACTTCCTCAGTAGATACGATTACTATCTTTTCTCTTGATTTGCGGAACAAAGTCCCACTATTATCATAAAACTAAATCGAAAGTAAGGTGACATTGAATCCATTGACCAGACGAGTCCAGTACTAACTTTGGCACGAAATTCATTTGTCAGTATCTTATTTAATTAACCTCGCTCCAGAATGTAATTTAAATGTGTACGACATTTGGGCAAAGACGCGAGTTCTCTCAAATGCGGATCAAAAATCACATGTTTCATCTTAATCGTGATGTACAAGAAAACAAGTTTAATTTATCTTTTTGCCAGCAATATTCAAAAAGATAAATTTTCTCATATTTTTTCATAAATATCGACAATTAATATAATTGTCTTGTTTATAACTTTCTGCTTATAAAATTCGTTATAAAAAGCGATACGTATCTTGTATGATGATATCGGTTGACAATATAATTAGCATGTTTATCGTAATAATTAAGCTCCGATAACATATAAATGAGTTGGAAAATTCTCAAAAATATTATTATACAGCTAGCAAAATCTAATCGAAAATAGCATCATAATTAATTAAGCTTCGCTTTCCACTTTCGGACGTTTCAAGCGGTAATCACATACCTCGTAGAGCGATGACCAGCAATTTTGCGGACTGGTCGAGAAAACCGAGTCATCAACGTCTCTCGTGATCGGACGTCTACCGATACATCGGCGCACTCTTCGTGTATGTAAGTCTTCACTGCGAGCCGAGCCGCAATACGATTTAATCGACCGCACCGAGCGCGCCGAGCAAAACACTGGCAGCGAGCGAGCGCGTCAGATTGCGAAGCAGCGACGGAGGCGACGGCAACGAGGATGACGGCGACTAGCCAGGGTCGCTCCCGATCGTCCTGCATGAGGAGACATGCTCGGGGATCAACAGTCTCCCCGTACTCGAGATACAAAGGGGGGGTACTTTCACTACACTTGGACGGCGAATGCTTGTCCAGTCTCCGCGAAATTAAAAATTGCCCGAATGCTGGATGGCCTTCGATGTCGCCACACGTGTCATAATGCTCGTAATCACGAATAAAATAATTTCGAAGTAAATAATATTTAAATTATTTTTTTCTAGACCAGAAAAATTAGTTTTTCACTATAGTTTTTCACTATGTATCAAATAATGTATATATCAAATAATACGTTATACATAATGATTTATAAATTTACATTACAATTTACATTAATTAATAACTTGCTCTATAAATCTGGTATAATCCTAACTGAACCATGAAATTAGTTTTGAATAATTTTTGAATTTAACATATCGATAGTTGCGTGGTCAAATAATTATACGTTCTCTCTCGACATCTTACGTTCCTATTTAAACTAATCTCGGTTTACAATTGCAATTGTAAAAATTTCAACCTTCGTTGCTTTCAAATGCGAAAAAGTTTCTTCGTCGAAAACGTAACGACAGCAATAAAATTTTCAGAAGCACAAGTCGGATCGTGTTACTTTCACATAGGTCACATCGCTGACATTGAAAAATTGAGAAAGATGACACGTGGAGAGACCACTTTCGTACGAGAGATCGATGTTGATATGACAATATTTTTGCAGCTATGGCACGAATCTTTAGTTACGCGGCTTGTATGATAGGAAACGTGATGACTGTAATGCGAAACGTGACCGATGTATCGTGATACTGTCCACTTATCGCTCGTACGCTTGGATTTGTGGCCAGCCGCGCGAGGAAAAGAAAGATTGATCTTTTACCTTATCATCATGTGGACTTTATTATATAAAGGGCTAATGCTAAAATGTACACAAGATAAGTTATTAAAAATGTTCATTATTGCGGTAGTAATAATTAATTATACACATGAATAGTCATCTTCTACTAGAGAGTGAACGATGATCAATTTTTTTTTCGAGGGCTATAACTTTTAAATACCAGATTCGACGCGTTTACTCGTAATTAAATTACAGCAGATACACGTTCGTATGAGACAAGGTCGGCGTAAACAGCGAGCCGCCGCATTACATACTAATCGATTTGTCTTCTCTAGGTTCCTTTAGTCGCCCCATCATCTTGCCATATTTAAGCACCGATTACATTGAGACGTTTCGCTCTAACGCGCGCTTTACACATGGTTCGTAAGACAAAATCGTTTTACTTACGCACTAATTAAGTAATCGTAATCTTTCTTTTTAAATGACATATCAGATTTTATTTATCTATGATTAGAAGCCAAAAACACACTGCTAGCACCATCAAACAGTGCAATTATGTAGTTTCATATATTCTTAAACAAACTATCGCGCTGAATGACATTTCGCAATTTAACGATACATTTTGTTCATTTTGTATACAGCTAGATTTTTAAGAAATAATATGTAATCACATCGCTTTACCCTTACAGCCACAATATACCGGGGATACAATATTATAATCGCAACGTTTAAATAACAGATTGTATTTAAGTCTATCGTTCGTCCAACAATGGACAGTCATGCGTCACAAGTGTACGCGTTTATATTGTGGATGAAAGGAGAAACACCTGGTCGCAAAAAACTAAATAATAATTTAAAAAATTCGCTGCTTAAAGAAATATCTGCACGCAAAACAGCAGTAAAAGTATTGATGCGAGTAAAAATAGCGTCGCGATGGACGACGAGTAGTGCGAATTCCTAATTCGCAAAACACGACGCAAACTTAATAGCGTGCATTCATGTACTATGAGTCGCCAAGATTTTAGCAATCCAGTAGCGATCTCGTCGCGCCGTCGACATATTTGTCGCCTAATTTATAACGCGATTCGTATATAAATTTAAATAATCGGAATTGTTCTCTTACATTTAATGAAATGACCCATTGACTGTTCTCCGTATCAGCATAAAGCCGAAAGGATGACACGGGCAATCTGCGTTTCCAATAAATTACGTAGCAAACCTCATAAATTGCGAAACTGCAGGGTCATATTCCAGGTATCAGATAATCTCATATCCAGTGTTTGCGGAAACTTCCGATTACTTAAAGTTTCATGGTTGCCACTTGCCGAATAACGATATGCATAATTAAATTACTACACACACACACAGGAACCAAAAGCACAGATTTCGAGTTACTCGTAGAATTTGTCAGGTATAAGGAATTTTAATAATTGAACAAAGCATACACGTACAGTTTCAGTAATATTTATATATATATATATATATATAGCCCAGTCTTACAAAAGAGTGACCACATCGTTTCAAGGGACGGGCAAACATTGCTCACTTGCGTTAAGACTAACAATCGATGTGCTGTCAGTTCAAAAGTTTTTAGTTTCACTGAAGAAAGTAGGTATCGGTAATGTTACAATTATTATAAGCACATAATTAGAAACCAATCTATTAGATTCAAATACAAATCCTACTTTCACTCTCCTATATGTTATTTTCATTTTTTATTTATGAAAAACAAAGCGGACATGTTGTCTGATTCGGTATATATAATGCTGGGTGACCACCTTCAAAATTGCCTCGACTGCCATTTCGGCAACATTTTAACTACCCGCGGACTTGCTAAACCACGAGAAGTTCAGATCGATCACGTTTGCCTGAGGATTCCTCGGGCCCGAATACTGGCTTAAGTTTAAAAGTATACGAGCCATAGCTAATTTCAATCGGTGCTGATGCATAAGTGGCAATAGGCTGGGGCTGTTTCTTGGTGGTGTTTGGATGTTGAAGTCAATGGAGATTGGCGCATCACATGGCATACTTGCGCGTCCATTCGCGTGCCAATTCATTATACTTCTCCCTGTCGGTTTTGTATATCCTGGCTATTTCTGGTACCAATGGGTCATCTGGATTTGGATCGCACAGCAAGGAGCATATTGACAGTAACACTGAAAGATAATCGATAATGTTGATAATGTATAATTGATATAAAATATATTTTTCAAATGCATATAAAATACGTACCCTTTGATATAGTGAGTGCGGGAGACCATTGAGATCGTAGGATATCCAAACAAATACTTCCATTACTGTTGATATTGGGATGATAGATTCTAGTCGTGAATGCGACCTGTAAATAAATAGTAAATAATTATTTGTGATGAATTTATGCATCTTTTCTTCTGAAAAATTAAAAATTTTGTCTGTGCAATGTGACGTACTTTAGGTGGTTTGAACGGGTAATCTGTTGGAAAGTGTATTGTTAGGAAAAATACTCCTCCTTGATACGGACTGTCAGGCTGCAAGAGAAAATTGAAACATATAATTTATTTTAGTATAAACATACAATATATCAATATATGCAATATATTACTTTATTCTATGACACTCTTTATATCAACTCTTAATAACTCTTACCAACAATTCAATATCATTTATCACATTTTAATATAATAAGAAAGAAATATTATATAGTTAATAATTTATGTAAAAAATTCTTATATTTAAAAAAATGTTTAAAATTTACAGAAAATAATATATTACTTACTGGTCCCATGATTGTTGCCTGCCAGTGGAATACTAGAAAAATTAGGTTAAACAATTACATATAAATTGTTATTAAATCACAATACAACTTATATTTTTATAATACGTTGTGATAATAAATTGGTAATTCAAAATATCCAAATAAGAAATTCCAATTAAAATAATTCTGGCTTCAAGTTTATATAACTTAACTATAATATTAATAATTACTTCTAACTATTTACTTCATATTTTAAGAATTCATTATTTTAAGAATTTATTTCTCTGAAGGAAGAGAACCAAGAGTATCTCTTGCCATGAACGTCCCTTTATAGAAAATTGTTCAGCATGTCATCGTAATGACGCATATTAAATCAGCATAATTAAATTGTAGATTCTTTACAGATATATGTAGAAAGGGTCATAAGGCTCGAAATCGAACAGAATGATTAAAGAGAGAGTATTAATTTATTTTAACGCAAACTTAATACTTACAATCATCTCCTACAGGTCCAGCCGAGCATTGTGCTGGCGGATCTCTACCAAGGTCCTGAAGTTCCTGGAATTACAAACATTGATAATAGTATTATAAAAATTTCATACGTAATAAAATATCTGTTGATATCTCCTTATTTAAGAAAATAATATAGCGTGTAGTATCTAATTATGAATATTTTAACGAGAATTTGACGAGAATAGAGATTTATATTTAAAATAAATAGATCTATTTAATTTTTAATATTCTATTGCGCAACAATTTCAATTATATATTGTATCATTATTCTAAGCTTTAGTTTTGTAGTTTTGTAGCTTCGTAGCTTTAGTTTTTATCTATAAACATATATACATAATTCGACAATCTCTTGCCGATAGATATAAGCATAGAATCTTCTAGATAATTCACGTATATATATTAGAGATATTACTGCATAACGGAAATTTCCAAGACAAAGTTATTTTGTTTACAGTTTTATGTATGATATCTTTTTAACAAAAAGACAGAAATAATACGTAGTAATGCTACAATTAGTAATACTAATTGTAGTATTACTAATTGTAGCATTACTAATTGTAGTACTAATTGTAGAACATTATTCATACAATTCATGCAATCCTACTCTCGTATTCCTTTGTTATTAATATCGTCACAATACTATGATGATTAAGATTATAGCTCTTCGCTGGACTTCACAGCCTTGCTCGTATAAATCAAACTCTATCTTGCGCTCCACGTCATAGTCTATTCCAAACTATTATAAGAATGACAAATCAAACATTATCAGCACTCACATCGTGAAGATGCACCACGTCAAATGCTTCACTTTACTTTACTACATATATATCGCATGGCTTTCACAGTAGGCCACTCAGTCGGGAACACCATGAGGTAAAGGCACAAAAGACCAGCGAAAGAGCACGGAGGTAGGAACGATCTCTACAAATCGGATTCGACGTGCGTGCTCGCGCGTACATCGACTCCGCGGGGTAGACGATCGTGCGTTACTCCCGAAGATGTTGCGGAGACACGAGCACAAATTCACCCGGGTTCTCACTGTCACCGAGTCCGACTGGCGCGGAGCGTCGAGGGAACGGTTCGCGCGACTCCTAGGTGCGCACGGCGCGCGGCCGCCATCTCGGCGACGATCGTCGCGGTTAGCGTCGACGACGGCGAGGATGGCCCGCTGACGCGTGGCCAGGTGTGATTCGCTCGCGCACACCGCTCCGTACCAGCTCAGCAAAGGGAGAGAGAGAGAGAGATCGTCGAGGGGCGTACGGCCCGGACGACGCGGCGCACGACAACGCCCGGCCGCGTTGCCACGCGGCACGAACGACAACCGACCTCCACGTACCTTATTAATTCGCTTTAAAGCCATTTGACGAACTGTGTGTTGATATTAACTGGCCGCAAACCAGACAGCGATACCCGCTTGCCGTAGATCTTTGATTAGGGATTGCAAGATGGCTGCCTTCTAAACGTAGCCCGACTGCGTTGGTCAAGCGCGCTGCTGCGTTCCGCGCACGGCGAACACGCGACGCGTCTCACGTACGTACGGGGGTGTCGCGCGCCGGAGCTCGCGATGATGGCAAAATACACGCTACGCTCGCTACTTGTGTATCGCGTGTGCTTCCTCGTCGCCGCCCGAACGCTCGCGATCTCGCAACCGGGTCACCGTGGATTTCCTTTTATCGGCAATCAGCGAATTCCCAGCGCACACGCGCCACCGCCGACAGATGGCGCGGCGGGACGATCCGGTTCCGGCACGCGCACACCGTGTATCTCGGTATACACGGTGCGTCGGAAGTCAGTCGGAACTGTCGAGAGAACGATTCCTCCCCCCGGCCGGGGCGAGGTGCGGGTGCAGGGGAAAGAGTTGAAATTGGAAAGTGCAAATAATAAACTTCTTCTTCTCACCCCTCCCGATTGTCCATTTTTAAGCAGCGTTCGAGATGTTTCTCGATGCGCCAAGCATAGACAAAGAAATGACCTTGTCCATTTATTTGCTTGTCATTGTAGCGAATGCTTCAAATAGATTACTCATGCTCGCGAGCGTGCCTCGGGGATATTGTCACGCTTTTCGATGAGGAATGACGAGATGTGTTTTTCACGAGGAGACAACAATCGGTAAACATTGGCAAGAACGCTCAACTTGTCTCTTCAAACGTTAGGGATATTCTGATTTGCGTTGACAAGCCCAATAAGCGATCGCACGAGGCAACGTGCGTCATTTACACGCTGCTTACTTCAGGTCACGACTCCAACCGGTTTTTTTTTTTTCGAAGCCGAGACCAAAATCCTAGAAAAACAGAGAAACGTTTAGCATTTCTTGCATGTTTTTTTATGCTATTGAGACATTAGGGCGATATCTCACACACACACACACACGCGTTGCTTCGCAGTTTTAAGATACTGACGCACACACTCGAGGCCTTCTCGATAAATCTATATAGCATGATGTAACATTAAAACGCGGTGAATATTCATAACGGATTTGTCTTTCGAAACGTATAATTATACATATAATTACAATCATCGTATGTTATCATGATCCAAAACGGATCATCATACGTAGATTTTAATCGTCTACATAGTCAAAATGTAAAAAAAATTAAATAATCTAAATATAAATAAAGGTACAAAATCGAAATGGAATAATTTGATCCGTACAATACAACTTCCACACAAGTCCATTATAGACAAAAAGCTTGGTAATTCCATCCATGTAATAAACTACCGAGTGATGGCTCAGAGCCACGAGCTAATAAACAAACGTGCCAATTGAAGCAGCTTGCGCCTACATTCACGTCGATCGTTCCCTTCGCTCTCGCAACATGGGGGGTTGGAAAAGTGAAAAGGCGTAAATCAATGAGTACAAGCTGACGACCACGAACTCGTCGCGACCATGCCGGGGCGCAGCAGACTCCAACAGCTGTGCACGTGCCGCATAAAGGTGTACGTGCATAAAAAAAAACCGATCAAGGATCCTTGCAAGAGGAAGAGACAGGTCTTCGTATACAATCCGGAAGAGGAAATCTGGCATGAGCCCTACATGCAAACGCTCCGACGCGAGTTCTCGGACGAGTCCGTGCAGTGCGACTCTAAAATCGAGCTACCCTGGAGGGATATCGCCCTGCCGACGGTGGGTATGAGAATTCGTCCCAACGTGACCTCGACAGCCGAGACGGACAAAACGGCTGAAACAGAGATCAACGGCGAGAAGCGAAAGTCCACCGGTGCCATGACGCTGCCGTGGCAGGATCTGATCATCACCAAGACCCTGCAGAGCACGTTGGACGAACCGGGAACATGCGACTCTTTGGTGGAGATACCCTGGGCTGACCTGGTCCTGGAGAAGCCGATGACGATAGGCCTCCCGCCGAGGGAGGAACAGACCTGTGAGACCGACGACGTCGAGATCCCTTGGGACGAGATTCTGGTGCCACGCAACATCGTCATTAAGTCCGAGAGGAAGCGGAAGCACCCCTCGTCCGATCGACCGCCGCGCCCACGTGTCGACGCGACGTGCATCTCCTGCGGCGCGCCTACCTGCTGCGCGAAAATCCGCGCGAAAATCCGCGCGAAAACCCGCTCGAAAATTTGCGCGACAATCAACCCAGACGTTCCGGGTTCCAATTGGCTTCTTACCTGCATGTAAAGCTCCGTGTAAACATTTATTTGCCCTGATTTCGATTAAATTGTCACCCAATTTCTCACCCTGAAAGAGTTGCGCCTCAGTATTAATATCGTGTCTTTTGAGCAATTTCACTCGTTTTGTCACGAATAGTACCGTTCACATCCAACATTTATAGAAGAGATACAAGCAGAGAATATTATTGATTTAAACAGAAATGATGCCCATACGACAATGCAAAATCACACGTTGTAAAAATTGCCGAAAAAAACGATTTGCATTTTAAAACCTTGACCCATTCATTTTGCCCGTCGGATCTTGCGTTATTATTATCTTTTTAAAATCCTTACAACGTAATAGAAAAAAGTAAAGATCTTGACAGCGATTTGAGAATGTTTTTTTAAATAAAAACACGGATTTGATTTATCATGGAAAGATAAATGATAGAATGTCCTTCGAGAAAGATTCAAAAATTTATTTACGAAACGTCTATGCAAATGAGTACAGTACATCGATTAAACGTGAAAAGTATTATTTATTTATCGTTTAATGAAATTAATAAAAAAAATTCTTGTTTATTCACGGAGCGAATTTTACCAGCGGAGCGAAAGCTGGCGCCGCGAGCGCCGTGCAGTTGGTGGCGCCACCGCTCTTCGGCAGCCATCGGCTTCGGTCGGCTGAGTCGGCTCTCGCCTCTCGTGATCCGCGGCCAGTCGGCACTTGTCAGTGAACGCGCACGGTGGTTTCTCGCACGCGAGAGAGATGCGATCGCGAGCGTCGTGCGCACAACGAAAATGGCGTAGTGATCGAGCGTGAGTGTTAGCCGTTCCGCTCGCGTTTTCACGAACAACACGGTCCGCCGTTGGAAACACCATCGCCCGCGACGGTTTAAGTTCTCCCCGCGGAGACAATCGACAACCGAGAAGTGCGCCATGATCGAGTCGGAACGACGAACCCGGCGACGTCGTTAGGTGATATCTATGCAGTGTACCGCGTGTGTGCTTTGGTGAGTCGCGCGCGTCGAGACAGAAGATCCCCGACGGTCGATGTGTTCGTCGTTGTCGCACGTTCGCCAACGACGACGCTGACGCGAACGACCTGAACGTCGCAGCGCGACGTGACGTGACGTAACGCGACGCGGCACGGCGTGACACGCGCGTACGTGTATCCGGCCGCGACGTGCATGAACCCCGAAGAAGCAGGCGAGGGATGGCCTGTGCGGCCGCAACTAGGATTCGGTGATCCAGTCTGCTCGTGACAGCTCGACGACTCGCTCCGATCCGGGCGAGATCAAGATGGCGCCACCGGCGTTTTGACACTTGCCGAAGGACAATCCGTCAGCTGGACTTCACCGCCGCCCGTAGGCGAGCCGACTATTATGAGCAGAGAATTCTACGTACCCTGCACGCCTTACGTCTATCAGGTAAGACAATTGTTCTCCGTTGCCGATTGTGTTTTTCGATCTTGTCGAATTTTGTGTTCTGTGACGTTTTTTCCGCATCGTTCGGTTTTCGGTGCCGAGTGATTCAGGTTTATTTTCGACTTCTTTGCTCGAGATTTGAAAACAATCAAGTTGTTTTTTTAGCATCGATCGTTACATGTGTAAGGAGAACCGACGTATACTTTGGGAACGTGTCTCGTAAAGGAAAACAAATCAATAGGAAATCTGTATAAACGTGAATTCTACGACGTTTAATTATAATTATGCGATAATCATAAACATGGGGGGAGGCTTTAAAATATTTATTTTTATTATATATTTTTATTACTTTAATTATAGACGTTCCCTTAATTTTTTTCTTGCAATTCCTCGTTGATATTAAAATATATCCTACATATTCTAATTTAATGTCAAGTCTCTTCTTCGTTTGAAGTTGTCACATTGAAAAATCTTATGTTATGCAAATAACAAACGTTTTCCAATTTGTTTATACTGCAGTGTCACGTTGAAATTAAAACATGTCTCTATAAGTATTCTATCTTACAATATCGAATCTCTCTTTTATTTGAAATTATTCATTTGAAATTATTGCGAAACCGTGTAAAATGTTACGCATATAATATTATTATCCAAGCTTTGCGTGACAAATTGTAAAATGGGCATTTCGAGGAGAAATATATATATCCTACTTTTTTAAATTTAAATCTCGCTATTATAACTGTCTTGTATTGAACATATGTGTTTAGTATATCTGCATTACAGTATAATTGATAATGAACAAAAGCCGATCTACCGTATGCAATAGTCGATATCGAAACGTACGACGTTCAAATTGATAAGTAGGATTGCACCGTTGATTTGCTCCTTATTTATCGACGATATGATTCAGATATGAGTAATACAACAAACAGGGAAGCCTCGAAGAGTTCGGATACCCCGAAACAGCCAGATTCCGTGGATCCCGTGGATACACCTGTTAATCATACCGATCGTAGAAATTCTGATAAGAAATCTTTATTCTCCGCAATGAAGCAGAAGGTGAGAATATAATTTGGGGTCTTGATGGAAGGATTGAAAAATGAAGAGGAATCTAAATGGTTTGAGAGAAATCCAGACATTTTGGGCTAGCAGTTACATTTCGGAGCATTTCTCGAAAGTTTCGGTCGTTGTTATATACCGATTTATACATTGCAATATTATTCCAACAGTTGATATTTTTTTATCTGTAGTATCTAAAGAACATTTTACGTGCAATATTCGTACTGAATATCTATAGCGTTGTACGTTTTAAAATAGTGATTAAGTGAAGCTGAAAAGTATTATAGAAAATATAAAAGTCCAGCTATCACCAATCTCGCTGTTTGAAGAATTGATGGTTAACAAGAGAGAGAGATGTGAAGCGTGGAAAAATCCTATACACATTCAGCGTTATAGTTTTTCGTATTTATGTGTATTTTTGTCATGACTCATTCTTTTTATGAAAAGAAATAGTGTTCAAACGGAAATTTTTAAAATGATTTAAACTTTCTGTTTATTACACTGCGTAATTATTGTGGTTATACAATCGTATTAACTGTAGAAAGTTTGACTTTATAAATGTTCAAGACAAGATAAAAATGTACTTTGAGTTGCCATAATATAAACTAGTTAATAAAATGTTAATTAAATTTAATCGGTTTTGCGATATGAGGGAAGGGCGAAATGCGTATTGGAGGAAACATCGTCTAACGAACACAATGCACAGATTAGATCGAAGCTGCCCACCTTTCATAATCCTTTGAAGCGTTTTATGAAATCGAAGAGTGAGAGGGAAACCGATTCCGAAGTAGGGAACGTGAATCACTGCGAAATTCGTCCGCGTGTTCTTGAGAAAATCGACGAACTCGCGAATCTTGGCAGTGGTAAATATCGCGTTCGATGTCAATAAAAAGAAATATGTGTTTTACATTTTTTCTAAAAGGGAATATAGATTTAAAAGCATCTCTTACAGTTTCTTCGTCAGCTTCCACGCTAAACGAACAAGATACGGCAAAGAGCACCTCAGATTATCGGTCCGAGCATCATCTTGTGGATGCTGCAAGGACGCACGAATCTTACCAAGACCTCGCCAGTTATTTCTCCGAAGTCGACCCCAATGAACCCTCGACCTCCGCTACGAACACTATCGTCCTCTCCGCGAGTACCTTCGATCGCGAGAGAACGGAACCGAGTAAGACCTTATGGAATTCAGTGCTGCACTGCCAGTTTATTTATAAGATAGATATAGACCACATGTAAAATATTTACGCTTGATATTTTCGGAAACAAAGATTTCTAATTTAAATTTGCTTAAATCGACGGTATTTTGATTTATTATGACAAGGAGTCGAGAATTATAAAAGACATTCTCAGATCTTTATTTAACTTGATTTTAAAATCTTTATGAAAACACGCAACGTGTTTAATAAGTTATAATAAATCCGATTAATTGGCATTTAGAAATTAGAAGGGGTGTAATACATTTTTTTTTTTTAGATATTTTATTTCATCATAAAGAGTTATTTTTTATTTGCAATCGAAAAATAAAAATGATATATCTCCGATGTGAACTTGGCAGTCGACTTTAAAAAAGAAATTAATAATATAGTCCGTTTGTTGTACCACGCTTTGTATCGTTTGTACTTCAAAGAATAAAAAAATATGAAACGATTAAAAAATGGTCAGTGTTAAAGATATTTTAATTTTACTAACGCTATTAGATAGAAAATCGTTCGTATCTGTTTATACTTTTTTTCATTTCGTTTGTATCTCAAGGGGTTGAAAAATATTACATTTTTCAATTTTTTGAAATTTATATTTATAACTCTAAAACGGTATCCATTATTTTTATTACGGAGAAACGAAACGAGGTACAAACGGACTATATTATTAATTATTTTTATAAATTTGGGTGCCAAGTTTACATCGGTATATGTATCTTCATCTTGAATAGTTCGAGTATCTTCGTCATCTTGAAGGTTATTCTACTCCACTTGTATTATTCTATTCTATTCATTGTCAGTTATGCAAGTTAATAAAACTTAGAATCAAGTTGTCTTTAACTTTACAATCAAGCGTACGGTGGGAAACGCATAGTCAGTTGCAATGTCTTACTTCCGTCTATTTTCCCCGACAATGCAGGCGAGAATCTACAAAGCACGACAATGACGTCGACGACTTCTACATCGTTCGGAAGCGAGATAACCGACACCGTTTCAAATTCCGTGAACACCGAAGAAGCGTCGGATGTGGATTTCATAGACACATTGCAGCGTGGTACCATCGTCGCGACTCCAATGGGACTGATATTTTCCGCTCAATTAGGGTATTGCTGATTCTTCTTTTCATTTTTGTAATTCGAAAAAAAAACTTTTTTTTACTAGGAATTTCAGCTTTTAATTAACGTAAAATAAAAATAAGAAATTAAAATAATTTTTTTATTCTTGAATTTTCGAGCAAAAGCATTTAAAGATTATCTCTAAATTTTGTACAAGATACATCTGCATTTTTCACCGCTTATATTCTTGTCAGCTTTGATCTTCATCGCCTAGATCTCTATGCGAACTCTCTTTTTTCGTAGCCCAGATTTGACATTAAATATCGGTGGTTTGTTAGCTTAGATATCGAATTTGCAAATGCACATAGACGCAACGTTGCGGCTCGAATCCGCAAGCCCGTTCGCGTGCTAACCGCGCTAAAAATCGGTAACGGTATCGCCATTGCGGTCGGTTTACATTCGACCAACGCGTCGACGACACTCAGTACGATACCCGCCGGAAATGGTCTCGACTGGTTGATCAGCTTGACCCTTATTGGCCTGTAAATGATGTAGACGAATAAACTTTCGAATGAGATACCTCATTGCTTAAGAATTGCACGCAATCATATTTTTTTAAAAATGCCATTTTCTAGTGTGTCTAAAATTACAAATGCTTATTACACACTTAGTGGTAATATTTAGATTTTAATATTATCAGATATCAATATTTGATACAAGAGCGAACCAAGCCATTAACTTGTAAAATGTGTAATTCTTAAATAAGAGATATAAAATAATAGACTTACATGTAGCAATATATTTAGTCGATCTTTGATCTGGATTTTGCAACTTTTTGATAGTAGAAAATAGATGTTGTAGAAATCTGTCTTAAATATATTAAATTTATGTAACTTTTCCCGTAAGTATGTTTTGAAATAATTCTTCAATAATAACATATAAGAACAGTGTTTATCAAAGAACATGGAACATTGCATTTACACATATATGTCTTTACACATATATGCATTGAAACTAGTCTGTTTAGGTTGTAAAGTACTTTTACAGGTACGTCACATCCGCGGATTTAAATTGCAATGAGTTTTGTGAGTAACATGGGGTGTAGGACTACACTTTCACGGCTTTGCCTGAAATCCTGCTCACTGGATCGTATGGAGATCCTATTTGATTACAAGCTATGCTATATGCGAGTGGCGGTTACGTCTCTCGACGTGACTCATTCGCTTTGCGTACATGCGTGTACACAAGAGCGTATCTATCGATCACCTCATTTGAGAAAGTTGCGTGAGGTAACGTGTATTGAAACATTACTTTTGCTGTAAAATATGAAATCAACCGTCGCCGGTGAGTCAGGCAGTCAACAATTTCTATTTCACGCAGAGTCCTTTATCTTGTTTTTATCGCGATAACATGTTTCTGTTTGTTATTGCTTAGCTCAAAGTCTATAAGTGAAGTGAGTTGTTACTTCATTACTTAAATGATTTTAATTTTCGGAGATTTAGAATATAAAATAGAGATTTATAAATTCATAATATAAGATTTCGGTAATTCTTTATGATAATTTTTCAAATAATTGTATATGTTTTAGATCGAAATCCATTTATTTTGCGGTCTAAATAGTCTACTTCTAATTTTATAGTCTATAGCGTTTCTGTTATTTCGATGACGAACATACAAATATTATGGCCCCACAAGGCAATTATTTGCGATGTATTGCTTTTTATTCAGTACCTTCTCAGCTACTGACTTAAAGAAATACAATCTGATATCTGATGAAGATTAATAACGTCGCGATGACAATATCAGACAAAGCGATCCAGCTGTATGAAAGCGGGAAGAGAAGAACACTTTCTCTATGCGCGATATAGATAGGAATTCGAGCAAATTTCTCTTTCCGAGCTTTACTGCGGTTACTTCTTTATAGTCTCGTCTTCTGTCCACCGCAGGTTCTCTTTAATGAAAGCTTAAATTGCACTTTGCCGCGAAATAACTTCGGTGATTTGTCGGGCAGGCAGGTGCATCCTGGCACGGAATATGGATTCGAGACATCGTACCACGGAGCGATCGATCGGTTTATGTTAATATACAGGGTGTTTCTTTGCCAAGAAAATTTTTATTTACCAATTTTATAAATTTTAAAAAATTTTTTAAATTGATCTTACTAAATTATCTTTTTATAAACACGTGTCTCAAAACATCTATCACACCTTACTTTTTACATTTATTTTTCAACATTAATGAACATTAATGAACAATTTGGTAAAGATTTAAATAAGATTTCTGTAAAATATAATAGAAATTAGTCAAAAAATATTTTATAATCTATTAATTTGTGAAAGATTTTTTTGCTTGTAGTCACATAATCTTCAAATTTTTTTAATGGAATAAGTTGTAAAAAGAATTGATTAGAATGTGAATATAAACATCTATGATGTTTACATAGATATATAATCTGTGGAATTTGGTGGGATTTGGTACGATAAACATGAGTCACTCTGTATACTGGTATAAATGACTGTGGCGTGCCAACAAACTTCGAAAAATTTCGATCGCGAGTAAACGAGGAGTTACTTAATCGTTTCGCAGTTCCTTCCGATACCGATGATTGACTTCCGTAACGATTTCCATATACCGTGACGATAATTTTGGTGAACAGTCGCTGATGTCACGCGGCTCTATTTCAAAGCATGGAAATTGAAATTGTGTCTACATAAGCTGTGTTTGTGAAAATTTATTCAAAGTAAACCGCAGATCACGTGAAATTACCAAGCAAGAATTTTAATGTTAATTCCCGTTCAAGCCGCAAATTCCTACTAATCTTTCGACCTTGTGAAAATTCCTTGTTTTTCGCGAAATGGATATGAGTCACGATGCAAGAATCATTTTACATCAGGGAATAATAAAATAGCGAAGGTGCACGTGCAACAGTCGGTGATAGGCTATAAATACGATTTCGTGTTATTAATCGACATAAAATATGAACGCGTACGAGTGAGTTCACGTGTACGCTGAATATAACATCGGGTTCGGTCACTCGTGCATTTCATAGGCTCCTAATGCGGCTTTTACCCCGACATACGGATGCGTACGTGCGTACACGCATATGCGTACGCGTAAGTTTACACGATAGCGTCTTGTTGCTTTAGAAAGTAAAAGTCGTCGTCGTCATCGTCGTCCTACAATGTGTCACACGCACGCAACGTGATGTATCGATGCGAGATTCTTCGTGAAAAACCACGCTTTTGCACGCGAATATTTATCGACTTGTCCCCTGTCTTTCTTCAATCACATTTCGAGCTAATATACATAACTGCAGATAAGATTACAAGTATAATGGAAAGATAATTATTTTCAAAGTAATAATTAGTAATAATTAGTAATAAATGTAGTAATAATATTATCGTGTAGTGCTTAGAGAAGATAGAGTAGATAACTCGTCAATTTTAAATTCAAAATACACTTTTAATTTGCAATGCTACGTTTTTTTAATTTCTTGTTATCGCTAAAACTTAACGTATATTTAAGAATCGAAAATTTGTATTTAACATTTTCTAGATAGAAACTGTAAAGATATTTCGTCGGTTTAAGGATTTCTTTTAAAAGCCTAATTATTGGACTAATATTAAACACTACAATTTTCAAAAATATAAGGCAAGCTAACAATAATTGAATCTCAGGAATGAGATTATCAACGTGTCCGAGACGGCGGAGTCAAGAATGCGGGATCAAAGAATAGGTCGGGACGAACCAATTCCACGGGAATTTTTCAACAGTTCTTTACGCATGGTGATTCGTAAGCCGATCTGTCCTCAAAACGACGAGCCAAGTATATACTGAAGTTACATCGAATGTTACAATCGCGACTTGTACGAGGAATCTGTATTTTTCACGAATGTAGATTAATGAGATTTAAAGATGAAGTTTTTTTTATTATTAAGATTTTTGTTCTGACAATGTAGATCAATGAGAACTCTGCAAATAAAACTTTCGTTCTAAATGCGTAAGTTGTTCATTTTTTTGGGACAGCGAGAATAGAATCATTCGATTGTGCAAAAGACGATAGAATAACTTGTTGGAACGTTTCAGCTCGCAAACTTGCGAATCCTTTCAAATTCGTTGCACGTTTTACGTGTTACGGTCGTCGCACGAGCTGTCTCTTCCACTTACATATCATAGAAGAGAACTCAAGCGGTATTTCTTGCACGAGACACGTGTGGGAAATATCCATGAACGTGTCTCGTGCACGTTTGTTGTACTAAGCCAATGCAAGCCACGCGTGATCGATAAGAAAAGTGTTTTCTCGCAAATATTTAAGATTACACATTCCGCAGTTGGAGTGCATCTCCACGCGATGCTGCATAGCTAATAATTTACGTCAGCTTCCTTTCGTTATCCTAAGGAGCGTGAAAGTCTCCTCATTACGGTGATTTGCCTGAAAATTGTGCTTGTTATGAAAACAGTTACTTACAAATCGTCTCAACTTTTAGGATGAATAAGCTTCTAATCTTCTATAGACACTTTGGTCGATAAATTTGATTATCGAAGATTTCTATTATTCGAAACATTTATCAAGAATAAACGAAGTTATAATTTATAGATTTTAACAATGTCTATTTCGATAAATTGATCTCGATAATGTATCGAATATCGATTTCTCTTAGAAGTATATGTGTCTTTAGAACAACAATAGTGTGCTTATTGACGTCGGTGTTATTAGGCACAATTATGTGTGGTTAGCGCAATCAGTGTATGCAGTGAGGTGTAACATTCATAATTAACTGCGCACTAACTGCGCACGCGTGCATGGCGTGGATATAATCGAGAATTGCAACCGGAAGTAATCTCCCGGCGTAAAAAAGAGCAAAAAACACCTGCTCAAATAATTGACATTGATATGTTTGCCACAGTTATATATTTTTCTGAAATCAATTGTTATTATTTATTACTGTAAAAAAATCAAAGCTTGTCATTGACTACATTCAACGGAAAAGTTTAGAGGTGAAGTTTTTTTATTATTAAGATTTTTGTTCTGGACAAAAGAACATTTTTATTTTCGAAGATATTTATTTGAGTTTTATTGATATTTAGACTATTCATGTTTTAGAGATATTTTATCATGCATATAAGGAAAAATCGTTGAACAAACAATTCTTCCCAAAAAAGAGAAAGAAAGAGAGAGTTTGAATACACTTTCGTGCATTAGGTCCAAGTGCCGATGTTAGAAAGCGAGTTACGCGAGTGCGCGTACCTTTGTTCATTATCAATGTGTTGACAATGATTCGACGGTAATTTCGTTTTTTTACCTATCCATTTACATAAACATGTACAACGACGCGAGAGACACCGAGACAATTACTGAGGTTCCAGCGTTTTGACGAAGCCTTAGTCAGCGTTAGTTTAGCGTAGTTTAGCGTAGTCGACGTTGCAACGGACTGCGATGTAACTCTATTATTGCGAAAAGTACGATTATATAATCCGTACTTTAGCTCATTCATTGTATTTTTTTTTTATTTACAACGAAAAGTATATTAATTCTTTAGTTTAAAAAAATTAACTCCGAAAATTATCTTGCCATTTTCTGATTCTGCGAGATTGACGAGATTTATTGAGAGAATCAATGTTAAGAACAAATTTTTAATTCTGTTTGGATCTTTTTTTTATGTATTTTTGAAGTGACATTCGAAATAGGCTCTTTGTTGTATCGTTAGACAAGCCAATTTGCAATTGGCGAATTCACTTCGAATGAATGATCGAAATTATTTCAATGCAGTTAAATCACTAATACCGTACCGACCACGGTTAAAGAGATTTTCGTATAATCAATGATTTGTAACTACGACTTGATTCGTAACTAAACGATTCGACATAATTACACATTTATTGTATGTCTCTACATATATATATATATATATATATATATATATATATATATATATATATATGTCTGTATTCTATACAGTTTGTAATGAAATAGCGTTAAATGGAAATACTGCGGTTGTTACATAACAGTAACCATTGTTCTCACAGAAAACAAGAACGTTCTTGACATTGAAAATGACTCACGTATCGACGGTATGAGACTTAAGACCCATTTTTCGCGTAACACTGAATATCGTGATAATATGTGACTTTAATTTCGATGACATTGCTGATAAATTATTAAATTATTACATTGAATTTTTGGTATACCGTGACTGAATGAATTGCATATGCAAAGGTATGCAATTTGTATAATACATATTAATTATATGTTTGTATAATATATAATTATATGTAATCGTAAAACTATAAAAATCTAACGTTGTTTAAGATGTTTAATTTTATCGTTTGTTAAATACCATAATTTTCTTGTTGTATAATTCATACATTAAAATATTTGACACTACTGTTATATTCCTATCGGAGACTCCTTACAGTGCTCACGACAACCAGGATGTATGCACAGTAATGTTTATTGGTAGAAGTCCAGGAGGTTTCACCGCAACGCTTTCAACAGTATATCTGCTGAGTGTAAGAATGGTTTGTATTTCACCAGAGAAACTTTTGCGGGGAGCGAGTCGACGAAATCGTCTTACATTTGCTATCCTTTTCGATGGTTTTGTCTTTACTCGCGTCATGCCCTTCGCTCATGTTAATGCTTCTTTTTCGGAGATTCGCATCTTCTCAATGCAACATGATTTTACAACATGACGCGCCATGTGGTCTACAGACGAAAGTACTTCTTCTCGTCTTACATATGTAACACTAGCCCTTTCTTTTTTGGTGTCATCATCTACACGTTTAATGTAAACCTTTTCAAGAAAATCTCTTTCTCTCTCTCTCTCTCTCTCTCTCACACAGATGTGAAATTAGCCCCCAGCACAAAAAAATAACTTTCTATAGATCTTTTTTAAAGATAGGAGAGCTAACTTTACACTTTTTCCGCATTTTAATGACTAATTTGTAGAAAAACATCTTATAGCCTTGACCAAAGCAATATTTTTGTCAATAAATTGCGAGAATACATTATAATTAATATATTGACAACAATGGAGAAAAGAGAAAGAGAGCTCTAGTTTTGTTGATAAATATACTTCGCATTCATTAAGAAGAGAGCGAAAATTACGGCAAGTTTATTTTATTATCTATCTCCCAGCTCATCTCGCTCGACACGGTTGGAAAATTCATCGTCAGAAAGTGTGTCAATAGCAACTCTTTTTAAATCACTCTTCCCGCAGGAACGGAAACGAGAGTGTTTCTAAATCCGCGCGAACGTGATTGAGATTGTTGTAAAAGAGTATCTTATCAAGATGATCCGGGAGTGAAGATTGGATCTTAATGTTCCATAAAGAATTTATACACCCACTTGCGGTATAAAGCATATTTAATTTTATTTTTTTGAAAGTCCGTTATCGATAACTGTCCGTGTAGCGATGCGTTAAGAACCGAACACGTTATTATTTATCAGCACGTTACATTTAGTTATCAGCAATAAATTTGCAATATATATATGTACTTGTTAAATAAATATGCACAACGATATAATTTGCTGTATTAATTTATGTCATCTATATTATAATCTATAGAAAAATTTTATAGACATACAGTAGATTATATTAATATATGCTATGGACAGATAATTTTCTAAGATACTTTTATTTTTTTATTAAATCGTGTGAAATAATAAATAGATATTTAAGATGTATGGAAAATTTATTACGTTTTGAAAGAGACTTTTAGTTATTTATTATAAAAGAAATTATATTATTTGTATGCTCTTTTTGTCTACAGATTAAAAATGTATAAAGAGTTCAACTTTTATAGCAATTAATTCGAAAGTTGTGCCCATATCAAGCAACGCAATTTTAATTTGATTAAAGTAAGCTTCTCGAGTGTCCGACACGGAATCTCGTTCTTTTTTCCGCCGTGATGAAGAAATTTCCGCTTGCGAAATTACGACTCGAAATCGCTATAATTAAGTCTCTTTTCGTCGAGTGTCGTCGCACGACAAGAAGAAAGTGGAAGGTCTTTGAAGCATCGAATAAAATTACACTACTTTTACGGGGTATTTCCTAGTTACACACATACAATCGTGCGTTAAATTTCATTTATTTTTTATATCCGTGCGAGTCAACGATTCAGTATACTTTCTCTCATAGATAATAGTAATAGATAGACATTACTTTAAGGAAAATTATTACTACATCATATGCAATTGATCTCGATGATTCTCAATTATAATGTGTTCTAAAAATGCTAACCACACAGACATCTCCTTTAATTGATATTTTCTTAAGTTACCACAAGATAAAACTCTGCCACATATTTTATTTCTTGATATACCTCCTATCGATTTCCCATAAGTAACTACTAAAAATTATTTCATTTTTAATATTAAATATATTTTAGAGTAAAAAGAATTTAATTTGTGATATCAAATCTTAAACTGATGTTATAAAATTATTCTGAAATAGAGTAAAAATGTTTTTTTTTTGTTTGTTATGTCTCTTGAAATTTTATATATGTGTTAAGTCAATATGTGTTTTTATATTAATATCTACTACGTTGTTTTCACATTTAGGAATATAGATTTCTCTTTCTCCGATCTTTCGCTCGTAAAAGTTCGCAGTTTAATTTTATTCTTTCTTTATTGTAAATAGACTTTATGTGTGTACTCATTGATATGTACCATCAACACAAAGAAGGTTCTGCCAGAACGATTAAATTATCCGGTATTATCGAAGAATTTTCCGACCGAGAGTACGTCGATCACGAAGCATCTCGATGATAAATATCTTCGAACCCGTCGAACCCAATGTGGCGCGACGCCCGACCCCGTGACAAGTTCCTCCTCGCGAAGCTTCGTCGTGATATGTGTGTCAGCATGTTAACTATACGTTCGTCGTGTTGTGCGACCCGTTTTCTTGTTTTTCAGAAGCTACTTTTAGCAAATCATTCTTGCATTAAATATTCCGCAATTTGTGTTTCACGGAATCACGCAACTTGTTGCGTGTTCAAGGTAGCCCGCAATTTTCATTTATAGATATTAAATGATTTCCTGATTTAATTCGCACCTTCAATCATATGATATACAAAAAGCATACTTCCTAAAAAATCGCAGCTCACAAGAAAAAGCAACGTGAATTCTTTTGAAAGGCAGGCCACGGCTCCTTCACGCTCTATCGCCCATCCTTGATTTCGTTCAGCGGTAAAATCGCGGAAGAAAAAATATCCTTTATCCCGAGTAGATCCGAGTAGTAGTGTCTTTATTCACTGCGTCGTTTCTTGGGGCTAAAGAACGCAGGTGAATGTCGAGCGATCTCTGCGAATGGCGGAACCAGTGCTCGCGCATTAACGAGAGCCCTCGGAGATTTTCTCTGCACACGGCGCGAACTATACTACTAATTCACTCGCATTGCCATGACGCACCGTGTTGCGATACGAGCGAATTTATCGTTCAACGATAACCGGCAGCAAATGCGGAATGCGCGTTCACGACCAGCGAGTCGAAAAGCCGGCAGGCCGATAAATCGTGGTTAATAACGGTGAACAGGCGCGTGTAAGGTCGGCGGTGTCTCGAAACGCTTTCGATCTTACGATTAGTAGCCCGACCTAGCGATAGCAATGTACTCGTGAATTGTGACCAAATTGAATAATACCGCCGGCTCGATACAGCCACGCTGAGGTGGAACGTCACGTGAATTATTAATCACGTACATATTGCATGCGAGCCGTGTGCAATAATTTCTAATTAAATTGCACAAATCAAGGTGCACTCTTGACCCGCGAACATAAAATCCACGGCTCGGGAAAAACAGTTTTTTAAAAATCGCTTATATATTTTATAGCGAAGTTCTTAGCTTGCGTTGAATGATGTTTACGAGATTTAGTCGCGCTTTTTAATTTTGATCTTACCTCGATCTTACCTTCCTCTTTCTTTTAGATTTAACGGTCATTCACTGTATCTATTCTACTTTTTTTCTCTCTGGCGCGTTGTTCACACTTCTCTGCACTCCTTCTGAGTGTCTTCTGAGTCCATTTCGAGGTGGTTGAACGAGAGAATGTTCTTGCAGCATCTAATCTGCATTGAACGCGGAAGCTCGTTTCGCACCGCCATACATCGGTCAGCCATTCAGCGGAACTGGTTCTGTCGTCGGACAAGATCAAGGCTCGATCGCTGGCAATCTGTTGACGATCTATCTCAAATACGTGTCAACAGCGATCAGCGATTGACCGATCTCGGCCCGGATAGATTTTTCTGCTCTCGCATGGAGTAGCGGTAATACGAGATCCGCACGCGATTCACGCATTCCTGAAGCCTAACGTATCGATACCTTACATGCCTCTTAGCCAGCATGATGGAATTTTATAACTAGTGATTATTCTATAAATGCGAATATTCCGCTACTTCCTTCATTTTTATTCCTTGCTATAAATCTATTTCTTCTGAATGTATATGCAATATATACATAGAGCAAAGTTTAAAAAAATATTGTATATACACATATACATGCACACATATATTTAAAGCTTTGCTCTATGTAAAAAAAATGCTAACGATTTTAATAATACCTTTAAATATGCGTTTGATAATGAGATAATTTATACAAAATTAAAGATAAATCGAAATTAGATTTTTACATTTTAGAGCAAACTATTTAGTAGATTTTAATATCATATTAGTATTAATATTATATTAATATTATATTATCCGAAATTTTATTTGCCTAATATAACAATTGTGTTCAATGGAAGGAAATGAGTCAGACACATTTCTTACATTTAGAACTTGCTAAAAACACGGATCGCTGTATATATCTCTAAAATTATTTGTTACAAGCCATTCAGAATAAATTGCTCAAATCAAACAAGTTCTAACTCACAATTTTTTTATTTACGCGGTAGCCTTCGGAGAAACATAAAAATATTTATGACAATAGACATAATACCCTACGTGATCGTAAAGTGGTAACGATAATTGTGACTTTTCTTTCTCTAAATAAAATTTGTAATAGACATTTTATCTTTGATTTAAAAAACGTTGATTATCTAGAAGATGCTAAATGCGTTTCTTCGCACATTGTCATTGATTGGAATTTAGAAGGTACTCATAGTCGATGTGCGGTATAAGGTCGCGAATCGTTCTCGCTTCACGTGTTCAAAAATAAATTACTAGATTCTCTTAGCAGAAGGAGCAAGGTTGCGCGAGCAACGAACTAAAGAATCCTACCGGCGCCGTGTCTTCCGAGTCCTCTCACTTTTTTTCATTCGCGTTCCACTGCATTCGATTTCATACGGTAAATCGATCGACCATCGTTCGCCTTATTATTCATCGTTCGTAAGCACCATGCGAGAACTTTGTTGAAAGCTAAATTTATCTGTAACACGCTATTAATAATTTTCACTCATTTGCAATAGCTTGTGAAGCCGTGTAAGCGTTAATCTTGTGCAATTGTCTCTAACTTAACATGTATAATATTATGCATTACATTTCAGTAGAATTCCAAGATGTGGAATTATAAAGGTCTTCGCTATTGACTATTGTATCGATTTAAATTATGCACGATAAGAATTAATAAGTTCTCATGTAATTAAATTTATTTTATGCTAATTAAGAAGAATCTACGGTACATTGCAAACGTACTAAAACCTCGTAGACAATATACGGCTTACTGCTTTTTAATCGCGAATTGTAAAATTATTAGCAGCATGATATGTCACGTGTTAAACCGTCAGTAACCCGCATCCATCATTAACAACCGTGAACCCGCTCTCACGGCATTTCTGTCTTACTCGACCTTTAATGATAAATTCTAATTAATCTAATTAGAGAATGTAACTCGCGCACCGTTACACACTTCGTTGTATGCGTTTCCAATTAAATCTACGCGCACACTTGGAGACACCTTTCGCGCAAGTACGTACAGCTGTGTCCGCCGCGATCCACGCCGGTGTATTGGAGTGTGATTGATACCGATCGATGATTTTGCAATACTGTTAGGACGCAGTTAACGGCGGATCTCGTGCGACACGGCTCGTTAATCGGCCAATCGCAGTATTACCGCGGTGGGGAACGTGGGTGGCCGATTACATTGCGACCGTTATGGATCCCTCGTGCGATCCTATATGTGTAATTAATCGGGATATGCATGCTAATTGCCAAAAAGATTTTTGTCATTTTTGTCCTGAATAATAATTTCAATAATAATTTCTCAAGATTTTACTGTTTTTTTTTAGTATTTTGAGATCTTTTTAATTTAAGATATCTTGTTGATCTCGACTGAACATTTTTATTATTTTTTTGTGTAAAGGTAAAAATCAGATTACACACTTCCTTTTCAATGGATTTCCGGTTTACTTTATCGTTATTCATATAAGTAATGAGAAGAATATAAATGCCATTGTACTGTATACACTTGCATAGATTACGACGTTAACATATTTCTTTGAGGAAGAAACTTGAAATTTTTTACATATAATCTCGATTTAAAATTATCGTAAAAATGCAGAAAGGTTTAAATGAGACTTGTTAAAATGTAAAGAGATTATTGCAACTATTTTATAATTTTTTGTAATGACAAGCACATAAGAAAAATATCGCTTGTTCATAAACACTAAAGAATTCGACAGTTTTTCGTTTTCTACAAATCTGCAAATCGTGATGTGAGGCGAATGCATCTTAAATTTCACATAGTTCACTTAATTTTACCGTGCTGCTTCATCATTTTCAGAAATGCAGAAATCTTCGGTGCAGCATTTTGCGACATAAAACATTCCTCACCACACGCGGAACAGTGAATCTGCATAATGCCGATAATTTATTAACGTTCTACGCATTCTCCGGTGAAATTACGACGTGCACGCTTTTCCTTTTAGACATGTCGTAGTTTTAGCAATTTGCATATTTCTGCAATGTTGGTGGCCAAGGCAGCATGTAGAGAAAAGCGAAATAACATATCGCAAACGCATATATTGTTTTAAACACGATATGTCAAATTAAATTATAATTAAATACGTAAAAAATTTTTAACGCAATAAGTTTTAATGATAATATTTTAATAATAATTTTAATACTAATAAAACTAAAATAACTGACTTTGTTTACTTCTCGAAGAAGTTAAAATTTATTATTTTTAACATATATATATTTTTTTGTATAACTTTTTTTATGTAGCAAGATTCTTATTAAAGTCCAAGTCATCAAGTTGCTCTGGCTCATATTTTCTCGTGGTCTTTTTACCCTTTTGAGACTTTTAGCAACGTTTTTTCAACCGGACATCGCTTCTTGAACCCGCGCATAGTGTCGGCATATGTATTATGCAAACGAAATAAAGGGTCAAAGTTTGCACTCGCGCGATTTAGAACGGAGAAAACGCGGGTCATCGTTCCTCGCTCTTTTAATGCTTATGAGTCGGTTGGTCGGTAAATGGACTAGAGATTACATGCGACGATAAGGATGGCGTACCTATAAAAGATGATAATGCATGCGATTCAAGTTTCTGCTGACGTCCATTGTGTCAGTCTTGCGCGTGGCCTTAAAAACACGTTTGCAACGGATTTCTCAGTTTTCCGCGGAGAAAATAATTTCCATATTTAATTTAGGAATAATTTCAGAAAAAACGTTATCTAACCGAATCGAAATAATGGGTATATTCATCTGAGTCTGCTTTCTCTGCGAGGCGGATATCATTAATAGAGTTAAATCTGGATTTGTATCTAGAATGAGATATATGTGATTTGGAATGAGATTGCCACGTTTTCGCGCACAATGTGCGAAGCCGGGGTATCGAGCTATATCTCGCAAGATATACGAGAAGATAAGTGAAAACACGGAAAGAAAAGACGGAAGTTATACGTTATTGAATGTAAAAGTAGATATAAAATCTTAGACTTATTGAAAAACGTCAAGGGTATATCGTTCAAAGTTATATGAACTTGATTTTTTCTCGGTAAAAATTTGGAAAAAAGATCACGAAGGTATTTTACACCGGGGATCGCAATTATTTCGAGAAAGAATATTAGTGTTACGACTGCGTGCGATGTTTGCTCTTGATAGCTCCGACAGTTAACGATAATAGGTACATCTGAGAAATTTCCGAGACTTCTGTTGCCGCGCTGCGGTGAAATCATTTGTGTGCCGGTTTCGCAACGGTCGCGCGGTTGAGTCAGGCGTAGCTTTTGAAGTTTCTATTCGTGCGTGGAGCTCCACGGAGCCATCGATGAACTCTCGGCACGAGGATGTTGTTGAATTGCCGAGACAAGATATTATTCTTCACTCGACCGGCGAATACGATAATGGATATTGTATATCTCTATCTTTATGTAATAATCACCGCACGCGTTCCGCGTCGAGAGTACAATATTATCCTGGTAAGCGAGTACGGCTTTCAACGGTACTTAGAGTAGCGATCTAAATTGGGATTGTCCTCTCTAACTAAACTTTCTTTACTTATTTTCTACTTGCTTTCTTTCTTTGGAGTGCAAACGCACATTAGTCATTCTATAACTGTACTATGTTCAAGTATAGAAAGCATTAAGGGAAAAAAATCGTTGGACAGAGTGCATTTGCTACGCTAACGAGATACCAGGGAACTCACATTAGCGTGTTTTTTTAACATGATTAAAACTCTTTGGCAAGTAACGAGAATTTCTGATATGTAATTCAAAAACACCAACCAAAACACCATAACGAGAATGTGCGGTCATTAGTATAAAGTCAAACGTATGCAGTTACTCTTTTGACTTTTTCTTTATCTCTTTATTCTTGCAACCGATGTAATGTTGGAGAATTATCAACCAGGGTCTGCGACATACTGGCTTACATAAGGTTTCATATACCCGCGTATACCTCCGTAGGACGAAAGATAATACGAATGCGTGAGTGTGTGTGCGAAGACCGGTCTGTAAAGGAGGGCAGTCCGGCTTTGGGGGTCGAATTTTGAGTCGTCGATTCTCATTTGTCCCTGGGCAATGAATGTTCTGCTCCTTATAATTGAATTGACGGTTTGATTGCGATCTTCATAAAACGAACGGTTCGCATAATATTGCGATTTACATTTTCATGAACAAAATTAAACGAATTATAAATGTAAGTTACATTCATCGTATAATAGTACAATATTATAATATGTATTGTAATTTTTCTCTTTAAAATTTGATGATGGTGCAACAGACTGATAAAAGTCATTTTAAAAATAACAATTAAATATATAAAACATATACACATATACACATTTTTATTTGTTTAAATTTTATTTCTGGAAAGCATTGTAACAATGTATACATATTATGCAAGCTTAACAAATTTATCTGATATTTTTTGCGCATTATCTTGAAACAATAAATCACAACAGCTGGTTCCACGTATCCACGTGTTAGTGTTCAAGTATACGTTGGATTAATGATAGAAGAAACGATAGATAGATCACAATCAAGAAAGTAAAATCCAGCTGCATCATTGAGTGAGTGTGTCGTATAAAATAATTGTTATGACTTAACGTTTGACGTGTTTATCGTTAGCGATTCGAAATAATAAAGAAATATGCTGTTCGTTTTTTCTAAAAAACCCAACGCAAGATTGCCATTTTTGATTACGTAAAAGTGATATATAAAATCTATCGCACAACAACAAAAAATTAAACAGCATACACTTCCTTTAACGTTTGCATCACTTCTCGCTCGTACATGGAACATAAATAAAAACGCGTGAGTCATAAATAATGACACTAATTTTCTACCAACTGCAAATAGTTTTAGAGAAACTAATCGCATCAGCTGATCCGAGATTGTCGAGATTAATTTTTCGAGGACTCAGAATAGTTCCACGGAGATAACCATCTCCATTTGAACTTCCAACATAGGATAAAGTTGTTTTCATACTCATTAGAACACGCGGGCCACTGCGCTGCTACCGATTTCTACTTTTTATGTGACTGACACCCAATAATTTTGCGATGTTATGACTCTGAGCACGCATACGGTCAAGCTCGATGTTGATGGCCCAAGGAAGTTGATGTCTGACAGGCGAAACGAATGTAGCATAACGAATTACGCAAGTATCTCTCTCTTCTTTCTCACAACGATGCGCGCGCGCGAAAAACATTCTTCGTACCTCCGGTCGCTCTTACTTTTTGCCAGGAGGATCGCGGCTGCTTTCTTTTCCGCGTTAAAGGGATTTGCTTGCTTGGAAACGTAGCTCAATAATTATTGCCGCTCGTGCGATTCGCAAAACGTTCACAGCGTTTCGACGTTATCTCTCGCGAAAAATGGGCTTTCTCTAGATTTTTTTCTCTTTATAACGATTTGCCGGATATTGTGGCGACGATTTGCGGGATCAAGAACATTGCGGATAGAGAAGATGCGAATCTCGCGAGAGAGACTTGGAACTAACGCGACTGAATGCATTTCTTCTTTCCTTGCCGGCCGGACGATTTCGCTCGCGCCATTGTATCAGCTGTCCTCCTTTTAATAGCGGGCGGAATTACGAGGCTGCGTTTAATTGAGAACCGGCGCGAACTCGACTCGCCTAAAGATAACGGTGCGTTTTTATTACCTCGTTGGCCTGGAACAATCGACAAGTCGGATTTACTTCGGCCCGGTTCCGATCAGGATTTTTCATTTCTGTACATCCTGTGCGGAAGTGCCGGCTACATTACTTCCTCGATTTAAGATTTAATTGGCGATCATTCGCCTCTGCGAAAGTGTTAATTTTGACCCAATTGTGAAATTTCCATTTTGTAATTAGCAGTAAACGTGCGCATAACGGGAAATTCTCAATTAAATTAATTTATTTTGAGATTTTATTATTAAAATTTTTCGACACGCGTTGCATAATATTTCTTTTTATTGCTACCTCTCTTGTAAATAATTTTGTTGATTAAACTACTGATATAGATCTCCTTTCTGCTAAAATAGAAAATATAATTCATCAATTTTCCGAAAACGAATTAAAGAGAAGGAAAGGGAAGAAAAAATGAAACAACTTCCGCATCGCCCATTCAAATTTATTAGATACAAAGTGCATTGGCCGTGAGCATAAAAAGTAATCACGAGTAGGAAATAATCTTCTATCTGATGCATTATCTAAAACTTAGAAACTTCTTTCGCGCGTAAAAGAACCCGCAATTATATTCAAAACATATGGTGCACACGAGGCTAAATGTTAATAATTTAGTAGCTTCTTAGTAATTTTAAATATTACACTCAAATAACAAATGAATGCATTTTGTCTTCTGACAATAGTGAAAGAAACTTCCTTTCATTAGTTGTCTAAAAACTGTCGGATGAACGAAGGGTAAGAAAACTGGAGGATTGTACGCTCCTATTCTCAGTCAGAAATGACTTATCAGATTGCTGATGTCAATGGTGAGATAGTGCAGGACAATTAGGTTCCATCTACAAATTGCTTCGTCGTGCCAGATGCTATCTCATCTTAATAATCGGGTCTCGTTCATTGTTTATTATTGTCTCGCAAGCGATGATAATAGTCTCACATAACTAGAGTCTCGGTGTCGCTTCCGGTATATATTCTCTTCAGTCGATGATCGTAAATGATGTAACCTTGATAATATATTACGGAACAGTGTACAATTAATTTAGCACAATGTAATATTTCTTCATAATTTGAGAGTCTTACATTAATATTTCTCTGTGGAAAAAATATCCATCTCTCTTATGATGTTATTACACACCCAATTAAATCCTGGTAATTTGAGAGAGAGGGAGATAGAGAAATTGACGATTAATAAAGCAACGAGGGCAATCCAGGAAGTACCAAGAATTGCAGCATCTCATCAGAATCATACGGAGGATCGATGAGCCTCTACCACCTTCCCGAGCCTTGTCTTAAGGACGAGAGGTCGTGATTTTTTCGCCATTCGACGCCCACCCCGGGATGATTTATTCGAATTATAAATCGGCAAGACTCCCACGTTGAGACAGACCTGTGTAACGCCTGCCTTACCGTTTGTGGGAGGTCGAATGCGTCAATTATACGCGACCCACGGCTGGCCGGGCTCGATTTGTATACGTGAAAGTGTTAGAGCATGTCACGAACCTTCGTGCGTCTATCTTTCCGCACGCGTACGATCGGCTTGATCCTTATCTAGAAAAAATGTTTTACTAATCGAACTGAAAGGCGGTTTTCATTACAATAATTAATTCAACAGTATGGAAATGGCAACACGCGAATTTATCATTGCTGTATGCAATGTTTTGATCGATATGTTTAAATATCCCATTTAATTTTTCGCATTGGCTATTTTTTAATTATTAATTAATTTTTTAATTTTTATTGTAACTTTGTATAGGAATTTATATCGGTTTTTAATTACTTTATCAAGCTAAGTTTGATTGTAGTTTATAAAAGACGGTTTCACATTTTTGGCTGCAAGCTATATATTCCGTTTTTATTTTCTATTATGTAAATTAATTTGAAGTTTCCTATCTCATTTCTTTTGTTCGTGCAACTGAAACATATGTAAATATTTAGAGAATGGCTCCGATAGAAAAAAAAACAAAAGATGTATCTACAAGAAAGCTGCGATCATCGTTGCGTTTGACGGGAGTCATGCAAGTGGCGCGCATCGTCACAAATATTATTGTACTCTCATGCGGGAAGTATTCTCATTAAGTCAAGTCCTGTGGAATAGAAGCTGTAATAATCAAGATTCTTGCACCTGCAGGACCGGCTGCAACGGCTCGCCGTTCTCGGTGCAACGACGTTTCTCCAGGGAGAAAAATCGAACCTAACTACCGGTGTATTTTTATTCCGATTGATTATGTTTACTTGTATCCGACGATTATATCTCAAATATGCTTATCAAATATGCTATCGGCTACAAAAAGCAGTATTCGTTTTTCATAATGTTCGAGTAATATTAATCGATAATATGTTTAATATTCATAGCTTTAATGTATACATATATACACACAATCCGTAATTTTTGAAAAATTTTTATAATTATGTATTTTGATCGTTATATAGTTATGCAATTAGTATCTTTAAAATTACGTATTGTATCATTATTTTGTCTTTATATAGCGATATAATTTTTTCATTCTTGTTATTTTTTACATATGTTATCTACTTTGTGGCACAGTGTTCATATTCTCAGAATAGTAAGTTAATTTCTCTGCTCTTCTTTTTTACTTCCTTCATTTTCTTCGTTTGTCCTTCTTCTTTCCCTTGTCGGCCAGATAACTGCGGGATCGTCGTATAGCTCGCGAAACGAGTTTTACAACTAGACGACCTCCGCAAGGCGAACGAAGTTACAGAGCGAAAACTTCTCTCTCGCAAGTTTGCGATGAAAAGAAAGCGTACGAAAGGCGGCCGAAAGAAATCTTGCGCACATTTGCATTCCGTGCATGGAGAATACCGATGATCGTCTCATAATAAAATCAGATGGTCGTTTCGCGGATTCCATTCTCGCGTGCAAACGCGAAGGTAATCAGCTCACATAAGCGAATAAATGCTCGACCGCCGGCGAAAGGAACGGAAAAGAAAGGGACGAAGATTATTGCTACCAGAAAGGATTCACACAAGTAAAAGATCCGCGATGTACGAGCATGCAAACTTCAAATTACACCAAGCGACATGATGCGCTAATGAGAAAAGAGAACAAGAAGAACGTAAAGATGCGCGTCTTTTACGTGTATAAATATAAAATAAAAGGTACTGCCAACTTGCATATAAAATAAGTAAAATAAGTATACGTAGATATATGAAATAAAATCTGGCACGTACATACACACATTATTATATATAGAATTATAATGATGTAAAAAGTACATAGAAGGAAAGAAGAAAATGAGAATTATGTAAATATAAACCTGAGTGTGAAAGACTATCAGATATTATATTATGTATATATTGTAATGTTATCTTTCATAAAATTTTTTATATGAGTATAAGAAGTGGCAGTTGGCCGTTACTTTTTCGAAAATTGGCGATTTGTGGGCTATTACGTGGGCTATACATATAATTATGAGACTATATTCTACGAAGTTGCAAATGTTCACAACAGTCTGAGAACGCTCTCGATGCGTGCAGAGAGAATTTCTGCACGTGACGTAAGATTTCCACGCGTGATGGTTAGTGCATGTAGATTTGCGTAAATAGCTGCGTGGCTTTTTTTTCTCACGTGAAGCTCCAGTTACCAACGTGATTAGATAGCTCGAGTGTAGAATTACTTCGATAATATGTACGCATCATGTATTACTGAGGCAACGTGATACCGAGATAAAGATTCTCTTCGCACGTATGTAACTCACATCGCTCACGTCCTCTAAGACAAGAGTTCAAATTGCATAACTTTTGATCCATTTCAAATTCTTATTTCATTTCATATACACACGTATATGCATGTATACGCCTAAATTTTGATGTAAGTAAAAGATTAAATTTTTTTCTAAGACTTGTGTTTTTCCCAAAGTGAAAAAGATTGGCATGGTAATCAATAATACTCCAATGTATGTAAAAGTATGTGTCAGCTTTTATTCCATATATACTTTTTCGATTGTTAACTCGATGACTCAGGAACCTTGAATAAAACGATTAACCAGGCTGACGACATACAGTTGGGCGCCCCCCCTCTCGTTGCTCTGATTTTCCTCTTTCAATTCGCACCGCCATCCGGCACGAGTGAGCTCGGATTAATTTCCTTCGGTCGAACTATAACGAATTAATCCCCGTGCAGAATCGCGCCGACTGTCATGTCGTTCAGTGGCCGAATCCTGAAAAGGTAAAATGACAATTGTGCATCCTGCGGAAGCGGATGCTCGTCAGTACGCTTGGCTAACTCCCTTCGTCGTTTCACGACCTACCCCCCCTACATCGAAGTAACTTTCAGTGAACGTTTGCATTGCGGTGATACGAATATGCTTTATTTCTTACAGTACATTTCTGATCTTACGTCAATATTATTCTTGGAACTCGCCTGTACAATCTGCTCGTAACACTAAAGAAATCATCAGTGATAAGCATAATCTTATTATGTACATTCTTTATCTTGTATCAAGATCGTTTCTCGAAGTTTTGTGTTTCTAGATACTCATCCTCAAAAAGGCAACATTAATACTGGAATATTTTTCGATTATTTTTTTTTGTTCAAAAGTTTGTGAGAATAATGACTAAATTTTTATGTTATTAATGATATAAATAAATCGAGAATTATTTTTCTTTTTCCCAGTCGGTACAATTAAAAGCAATCATAAAGTAAATTACCATATATCATGGAGATAATAATTGTTTTTTCCATTTAAGCATCCGTCGCGAATATTTTATGGTTACTAATACAACGTATTATTCTGAGACGCGAACCGTTCAAATCACAGCTTGGGATAATCAAATTCTACGACATTGTATCCTTCCCTTGTGCACCATGTGCGCCATATGTGCGCGACTAGTTTCGATTCCAGGAGCCTAGTTTACGGATGCAGCATACTCGTGCACGCGAGCCGATACGCGTGCAACGAGCGTGCGGAGGAACGGGTTAAAGCGGACATGCGTGTACGTGACTGTTTGTGCGCATACGGGTACCGTGTCGAGATCGCTGCAACACACTCGGAGTTGAGCAGAACTTCCGGTTGCATCGAACAACTTTATCGGCGAGGAAGTTCGAAGACGAACGAGTCGATTGCATCTTAAGGAAAGGATGTGGCATAATCTCAGAAATTATCGGGTTGATTGCCTTTCAAGTCTCGTATGTTTATACAAGTTGGAAAAAATCGTACGTGTGCCTATGTTACTTGAATGGCAAAGTGCTGTAGCTGACTAAGCTATAGTTTCTAATACTTTCTTTAAACATCTAAAGTACGACATTTAAAGAGTCGTCGTGGCATCAGAAATTGTTGATTTAGATACATTTATCTTATTTTAGAAAGTGCAATTTGTTTAATGTTCAATGTAGAAGGCATGAGACGAGACATTTATTTTCTCAGAAGATGAGAGAAAATCGGCATACTCTTATTGCAAATTGCATTAACCACTTATTGTTAGTCATAGTGGTAGACAATGTATGCCACTTTTGTGACAAAACAACTATCCGAATTTTGCCTGCTTTTCGTGATCACGATGCGCAGCGATAATGCACAATTGCTCATTAATTGGCTCGTTTATGTCCCATTGACATAACTTTAACATCCGCTTTCCCAGATTATGACGTACTCGCGGACGCGAACGTAATCTGTCCCACATTAGTCTAAATGGCTCTTTGAAACAATATTGCGGGAAACGGTACACAAACGCTTTCCTGCGGACAAGACCGAATTAGCAGAATGGGAATGACACGCAACTTGCAGTCGACAATTCGATTCCCGTTACTGTAAAAGAATAACGCGCCGTACCGTAACACCCAACCAACATACGATTTACTGCGTTTTTGCTATTATTAAGAAAAAAGTATCTCAGTTGCGTGGATATCTCATGGTTACTCAACAAAAATTTCCTGTCTCTATGTAATCTCTATATAAATCTTTGACCCATTTGCGTCGCATTTATAAAGGATGAAAAAAAATATATGTGTGCGCGCGCGCGTGCGCGCGTGCGTGTGCGTGTGCGTATGTGTGTAATGGAAAAAATTAGTATTATGTTTAAACGAGAACGTTTTCATTTACCTAATTTGCACATTGATTAATGAATAAGCTCTTACGTAGAATTCTAATTCTCAATTCTCTAACTTTCTTATTCTCGAAGTAATTGAATTGTAATGGTATCGGGCTCTTTTACAAGAAATAAAATGGACAAAAGATAGAAGTTCATTAGCGATTTTTTAAGTTAATATATTTTCGTGATGTCATTATTACATACACGTTTTTTGTATTTCTGAATTAATAAATGGTCGCGTGTGTGGGCCAACGCGCGGTCACATGCGAATCTCGCGTGTGTTATGGCAATCGACAACCGAGAGGTTTCTTCCTCTGCCGGACGAGGTTGAACGCCCTCGTAACGCCTCAAAGGAGAAGTGATTGAGCCGCAGCCGCAGTGCTGCGCCACTCCGCCGTCATTTAACCGGATTAGGAAGCCAGTTGAAGAAACGGGCTAGCTCATGTCGCGCGATATACTCCAGACAATATCGATATGTACGCAGGATATGTTAAGAGTTCATGCATGTACGCGGATACATTACCGTACGGAGAGTCCGATAAACCTAGTGAATCAACCCGCTGCCGTTGTTTTAGAGACATTTATCGAATGTCAGCTGCATTTCGTCGCAATCTTTCTGCTTTCTCGAAACCGCGTGTTCAACGTTCACTCAGAACTGTCTTTATTCTTGAGCGAATTAGTAGCATTATAATACGCAGTTACATGTGAAACCAAGTATATTTCTCAGTTCTAGTTAACTTTAAAATGGCAGCTGTGTGAAAATTTTTATTACGCATCTATTTTGAAATAAGATTTAAGTAAGGTAATATAATTTGTATTCATTCTTTCATTGATACGAGTACTCGATATATTTTTACTGGTCATTTTTAAAACAATATTTTTTTAGCTGTGTGTATGTGGCATGTATTGATATTTTAGTAATCAGATTTGCATACAGTATATGTATGTATATATAAGAGCAATTTGTCTGTCAATCGTTTGCAAGTTGAAAGCGGGTACTTCATACATACTTGCGCCAAAACTCAAGTGCCTACAGAATTGAGTGTCGAAATAATTCATGAGGGTTGAATTTCCGGCGCAAATATAAAACTCAAGAAACCTACATCACATCTGAAATACATACTTGAACTTCTTGATAGCGAGAGATCCATTCGGATGAAATCTTTAAAATTGTTCCGAACCAACAACATTATTGAGAATTCCATTGTGTGTTTTTCTTTCTGTTAAACATACTTACATTTGCAGTTCATGTTCCATATGCTTCAGAGCATATTCTATTATTAATATTCTTTGCATTTTTTGACAAATCCTGTAAGTGTAATATAAAATCTGTACGTTCACGAAGCAATGATTTATTAGCCAAAAAATTTGTGCCATAATTAGCAAAAAAAGTTGAAAAAGGAATGGTCTGAATAATTTAATCGATCGATTGCGAATCACAATGTTGATATGGCACGCGAACTTTTGTGAGTATTTTCATTCTCGTAGAGATTTGCTGATCATCATAGAAATGTTGTCGCGTGCGGCAATGCCTTTTACTAGATAAAAGGTACGAATTTTACGTGACCGTGCTCACTTGCCAGTATTGCTTATTACTTTTGTTCTAAATAAAAAACTTACTATAAAGTTTGTTTAACCAAACTTGTTCAATCGCGTAAACACAAAATGTCGCAAAACTTTTTGCTCACTAATTATCGTGATTTTATGCAAATGAGAAATTATTAAAGCAATATTAATTCTAGACAGTATACTATTTTAATATTCCAGATATTTACTTCAGATACTATACAATTTTTAATTAAATAGTTTGGATAGTAAAGGAAGGAAACCTATTGTTGCTTTCAATTCAATACCAAAATTTTTTTCAAAATAGAATTTTTATTTATAATAAATTAAAACAATAAAAGCTAATTTATTAAGTGTAATTTTCAGTCATATTGACCATATATATGGTAGATATGATTGACATTAACCTCGTTATCGTTATTACGGAGCATTGTGTAAGCGATTTCTGCAAACATTTCGACAGTAGTTTCCAGCTGAACATGCTCCGATGATTTCCCTTCTTTTTTCACATTACATCGTTACTACTCACCGTTCGATGCGTTTAAAAGTGATTACGAGAGAGCGAGGAAGGAAAAAGAAAAAACCTACTGCTTTCGTCGGTGGAGTGCGAATTGTAATTGGACTCGCGTCTATAACATAACGCGAGATATGCGTATAATAACTGTAATTATGATGAGAAAGGCGAAATGTATTAATCGTTTGCAATTGCAGAAGTTTGCATCCATTTCCACTTCTCTTATTTATATTTATATGTATCGCAAAGTCAATTACATAACTGTTACATAATTAATAGTATATACATATTACGTATTTCTTTCACAATTTATTATCGTAGGTAAAAGCTTTATAAAAAAAAATCTCTCTTACGTATTGCGCTTTACACATTCTAAACAGTTTTTCTCTTATTATAATTATAATAGCAATTTGTTATTTTTATAACGAAATAAAATGCACAAGGAACGTGTTGTGCGCGTGTCTATTCAAAGTGCGTTTGTCGCTGTCGCCGATCGATACCGAAGTAATTGACCATTATGTTTATCTTCTCGCTTGGTTTATCGACGATTTGTTTATAATGCGTAATCAACAACCGTTTTCCTCCAGCAAAGGCTTCCGTTTTATTCTTTCCTCTGCATCCCGTATTGTCGATGCGCACTAACTCGCACTGTGCGCACTTACGCGCAACCAATTGCTCCTCCATTTTCCGGGGTGAATGCATATTTGCTGTACGCACGATTATTAATCGTTACCCACCTTCAATATGATAGAGCGAACCGTACCGTTTGATAGATTCAATAGGTTTCCATTTATTCGAGAAAGATAATTACAATAATTTATATGTAAAGACATAGAAATTTACACATTTAGAATAAACAATAGAAAATATAATTATAGCCATGAGACAGTAGTATTCAATCAGTTATTGTTATTGTTATTGTAAATTAAATGTTCTTTTTGCATGCTGATGAAGACTCCGTGAAATGTTCAAGAGTTGTAGTTTTTCTATTTGATAGTAAATTCGTTATTTTAAATTTATCATTTTAACATCATCTGTTAGCTTGTTTCTCACATATTTGGCCTATTTACTCTCTAGACATTTAGAATAAATTAGTAAAAATGCAGGTATGTGTAAACAGATTATGAGCGATTAAAAACTGACTCTTCTGACGTCGTTTATCTCCGACCGAATCTTCTTTCTCCATGGGGATTGCAGGATGGTGATACGAGGGGAGAAAGAGCGTAATAATCGGCGTCGGTGGAATCGACTCTAAATCATCCTTGATCTTACTACCTTGCATTTTCAGCCTGCTGCGCCAATGGCAGCGTTCAATTTCCTCTCGCAGCCACCTGTGAATTTTTTTTGTTCTGCACATGTTTCGAGATAACCTGATGCTGCGTGTTGCAAGAGGTAGCGCGCGTGTAACCACTCGCAATATCAGCGAGTCAGAACAGGCCTGCACTAGATAGTTTTATAATCGTGTGTTGCTCTTGAAGAGCAAAAAAAGTCTACTCTGAAAACGAAAAGTTAGGCCATGATTGAGTAACGCACGAATTGAGTTGTAAAGAGATAAAAATAGAAGAATTGAAGATATGTGTCTCACGATGAAGATAAGATTACAATGTAATGCACACCGATTGCATAAACAGATTAGAGCAAGCAATTTGATATCAGCGATTTGTAAAATTAACTTTACATGCTTACTCGGCATTTATCTGATAAGTGTATTTATTTATTTATGTATTATTGTTGAACCTCGTGAAATTAATATAAATTATTAATATAAATTAAGGCTCTCTCTCACAGTTAATGCATTGGATTTTGAAAACACTTTTCCGGAAGTTTTTTACAGTACATGTTTTTTTTTCACGCTCAAAGGAGCTTCGAAAAATTTTGTTTTTGCTTATAAATAGGATTCCGCTTTATGTGTTAAGTGAAAATGTTTTTAAACAGTATTTTTCTTCACGCATAGTCTCCTCCTATATCGCGTTCACGATATACGTCGTGGCCGACGTACGCCGATTTAAAATGTTGATAGCGTCCCATTATGGTTAAATAACTGACCGGGAGTGCTCGTTGATTCTGACCGTGGATAAAATAAAGCGGCGTGCAGCAGCTACGCTCTACAAATCAGCGGAGAAAATGCTCCCGCCTAGCGCGATGCTGTGTACTGTAGTGTACGTTTTAACATATCACGATCTGTAGTCTTTAGTAAAAATATACAAAAAAAATATACAGAGTTAAAAATGAGAAGAATGTGGTTTATGAAAATGTAATATATATATAAAACACTTCTTCTAATATTTAATGCATTTCTTAGAAACAGTAATTAATCGATATAGATCAACGAGATAGATAGATCAACCAAAGAGATCATTTGCAATCTGCATATGAATAATGACATACAATGATTGATCAGATTTTTATGCCGAAAGAAACAGACGTTAGTATTTTTTAACAAGTAATTACATTGCGAATCATGACGTTATATCCTCTTGAATACGCCTCTCGATCGAGATGAAGCAGCGAACGATTTCACTCGCTTCTCGTACAGCCGTTCCCATCATCCACCATCTGTCATCTTTCGGGAACACCTGTTTGCCGAGAGTTTAGCTCCACGTAAGAGTAGCTACATTTCCTTATTATACCGGCTTACCATTCACGAACGTAAAAAAGAAAGTATATGTGTCACGAGTTACAATTCAGGATCTCGATTTAATTCGTCGTTAAAAAATGTCTTCTGGTTTCGCGAGCTTTGATAGCATAATTTTATATGTGACGGAAGGTATACAATTTGTCAAATGTACAGCATTAAAGATTACATCAGATTACGAATAATTACTACAATGGCGATAAATACGATGAAAAGGTGTGAAACGTTGATTCTCTATTCGGGAAACATTATTCACGTGAAGCTCTTATTGGATTTACGAAATCGCGTGTTAGACCATAATTTGTCGGTAGGGTAAAAAAAACATGATCTCCATCGGGCATATCTAGGATATAGTCAAGTATCTCATCGCGTCCTCCTCTTCCGCGCTTCTTGATAATTACGCTGGCCCATTTCGCATCTAGTTACAGTTACTCACAATCAATGGCATTACACTGCAACACTAATTTCCGCAAATATGCGACCCGATCTGCGCAATGCGTGCAGTTATAATGATCGTTTTACCTCCCGCGGGGAAGTTGCTAATTACATGCGTAAGAAATGTGATTTACATCGCGGACCATGCGTGATACCGTCCTGATTATTACTCGGATATGTTATTGAACGCAGTTTCAAGACTCGGTTGGTTTCATTTTGTGGAGAGGAGAGTTTACTGTCGAAATTGCATTACACTGTATTAATTGAAGAAATGAAACGTGCCAGTGGAGTTCCTTAATAAATAATTTTTTCACGCGCAAACAAAGTTTGCCGTAATAACTTCTTATTCAATCTCGAAATTTATGCGCTGTTTAATCTATTCGGAACGTGTGGATTAAAACACGAGATTAACCGACTAAGCTCTTTCCTTTGAATGAAGTTTCAAAGGCATCTCCGTTTAGAACCGTACCACTTAATTGCACGCGAGCGATTCGTTGCCGCACAATGCACCAAATTGCACCAAGGATCAAAGTGACTTTCAACTATACCTGACGAATCTCGTAATTAATGGCTGTACCCTTCGCCACAAGAAGTAGCCCCTTAATTGAGTCTCGAAAGAAAAAGAAAACCACGAAAATGATGACTTGCCTACTAACATTAATTGTCACGACAAAACTGATCTCTCGTATCATTATATTAATAAATATGTTAAAAACAAATATAACTTATAAATTTTATCAAAGTTTATATAAATATTACATAAATTATATAATACATGTGTGAAAAAATGTTACATTTAAATTAGTTAACATTAAAACGCAAATTGAACGAGAGAAAGAGAGGTGGAATTAATTTGACGCGAATTCGATCGATTAATGACGCGAATGCAAAGCGACATATCCAGCTCGGTACACCTGCCCGTTTCGGCCGATTGAAACGACCGCGATGCTGATAGAATCGAAATCGGGGCGGGGATTCGCGGTCGATTAACTTACGTAATCACGCAAACACGGGAAGTGATACCGATTAGATGCTGTCATTATTCTTGCTTGTCTGGCAGCAGCGCTGTTTGCCGAGACCTTTATACTGACCTTTACTTTTTTGCGCGGCGCGCAGATTATTTCGGGATGTAATCGCGAGCGGGGTCTTTAAGTCTACGGGGTTGTTTATCGGGCGCGACAAAGGCGCATGGTTTTTATTACCTAATTATTGCAGTATGCAGCCGCGGTCAATGTACTCGAGCGTATTGCGGAGTCACGAACAGCGTTACGAGTAAGCGCGCACAGAGTCCGATAAGTGCGCGTCTCGTCGCACAAACACGCGAGAATTTCTACACTTTGCCATAGGATCGTGCTAATTGCTGCTTATTGCCCCTCGCCTCTTGTTACGAGACCAACGCATGCATGGAGTATGCTTTGTTACCGGTTTCCTCACCGGCTATCCTTGCAAGTTGTAATTCATACACTTTGCGAAGTCCAAGTTAGATTTATTTCGCGATAAAAAAATATCGATGTTCGCTCTCCTGATCTTTTCTCTATACTCTCTCTTACGGTATAAAAGCAGTATGATAAAACAATATAAGAATAAAATGTAAAACGCAGAAATCAAGAGTCGATTCACGTTTCATTTATTTTCCGTAGCTTTTCAAGGATAAACGAAGCATGAAGCTTGAGCGAACAAATTTTACCTGGTACGATCGAACGTCGAATATCGCTTTGCTCTAGTCTCCGCGCGAATGATAGATAAATCACCTGTATTTGCGCCGTAAGAATGATACCAGCTCGAGCAGGTTGGTACTCGCAATCGAACGGGAACAGTTTGCCCCGTCACGGCAGTTTTATTATCCTTTTATGCTATCGTTCGCTATGCGAGAGAGTTACGGCGATGAGAGGTGCAGCCGAGTAAAAATGGGTCGAAGAGCACGACAGCGCGAGCTGGCACCTCGTCATCCTCGTGACATTTATTGAATTACAGAGCCGGTTGCCGCCAACCATTATTGTTTTTTTATTACAGTTTTCGCGAACCATCGAGAAATTCTGATTGAGATATTAAAATCGGGTGTTAATTGAGTGGATCATATATTCATATAGTGTTTGATTAATTTTTTATTTATTGATTCTAGAAAAAGAAAAAAGAAAAAATATTTCAAAAATCTGCAAAAAATACATGTTATAAAAATCTTTTATTACAATCTAGTATCTGACAATTTCTTTTTTCTTATGCTAACTTTAGAGCTGAAAACTTAGCTATTACTATTGATTTGAAGTCTGTAATACTTTGCTATAAATATTACATAGGAATCAGTGCACAAATTTTTCAACAATTTATAGTTAATTCTTTCTCAAAGGAAATAGGAATTCAGTTAAAAAAACCCATGAATGTTCCATTCGACGAAGCAAGCATCACGTTCCAGGATAACCAACAACTTAATTAGCTCTTTACCAGATTCACAAAGGCGCGACGATACATCTGAAACTAAATTTACCTGATTTTAAAACATAATTGTTGCATAAATAATGTTTGCTCCAGAATTTCCAAAATTGCCTTGTTTATCTTCTGTGTACATAATTATCTTACAGTCAATTACTTTAACTGCTTCCGTTACTCGGAAACAAGTTACTTTGTCATTTTATTAGTAACATTTTATTTAACAAATTTATATATGATATAGCGTTTATATAAAAATATTGGTACATAAATTAACATTATGTTAGTAAAATTAAAATTAATACAAGTTTGAAAAATGTATTTTACATTACTCGAAGAGAGTGTATTATTTTTAAAAATAAAAACATCGTGCTTTGACACATTTTGCATAGTATTGATATGTTTTAAATTATGTTTATTTCAAGTAAAATTGAAAAGCGAAGTAAAATTAGAAACTTAATCTTACGTTGTCTCTAATATTTCATTATTTTTAAAAGACAATGAGATTAAGACCTTTCCGATCCTCTAGTCTATCACGCGTGTTCGCAGCTATGCAATCGCATACACCATCCTATGCGTATTGAGTCGCGACACGCACGTTCACAGTGATGCTTCATGTTGCAAATCGCCAATCAGCTGCATCCTGCAACCTTGTTCTTTCTTTCTCTCTCTTTCTTCGTTTTACATCATGCCTTGCTTTGTTGCTCGTTCAATGCTACTGTGATAAGCGATAGTTGTTACGTCTCGACAGGAGTTTAACGAATCTTTGTTAACAAGCATATCATTTGTTTTTTATTAAACGACCGCTGATAATACGAATCGAAGTTGATAGATATATTCATTCAAATAATGACGTTATATGTATCTGGAATATTATACAATATTTCAAGATGTATTCATTTTCCCTTAATTACAGAAGAAATTTAAAGCCATCCTTAATAAAAGTTTGATAAAATATACTTTTTGATAATTCGATTTTCAATGTTAAATATTTTAATAAACCTTTGTATATTGAATAAAAGACATCACATTAATTTTACACATACGCACGCACGCACGCACGCACGCACGCATGCTTAAATAAAAATCAATTATTAAGTCATAATAATTCGTGAATTAATGTTGATTATTCTAATATCTCGATAAACATACACTTTATTATATATATGTATATTTATTTTAATAAATTCTCAATCTCGGATGTCAAACAAATGTTTGGTCGATACGACGCCTCCTGACTTCGATATTGGCCTACATTGCTTTCACTTTTGCTGTATCCCTACTTTCCCATGGTCACGCCGCGAGGATTACTCGAGTTGCATTGAATTGCCTCGTGATTTACGAAAGACTGCAGAATTGTGCTGTGCAAAACACGACGTCGCATCACAACGATCGCACGTAAAAAGAAAGCAAAGTAGAAATTATTTTGCAAAATTCTCAGCCGATACATTTAACCAGCAAAAATTATTTATTCGAAAATCCTTTATAAATATCCCTCTTTTTTGTATACTCGATCGCTTAAACACAATCTCTAAGTGTTTGTTTAAAATTTTGTAAAATACCGAGACGCGGTAACTGTCTATCGGATGCAGCTGTGCAAAGCGCGATAATTTACACGCGTTCTATACACATGTATTTTTCTTTAATCGAGACATGGGTGTACATACGCCTTTCCTGAGATTTACATACTATCGGCGAGGTGCTTGCTAGTGCATTCATAACACGTGGCGTACATCTGCTGCCTTGTGAGTTGTACGATAAAAGAAAATCATTCATTGTTAAACAGCCCTTGCTCTGCTCGCTATTATTACATTATAATTTATATTGTACTTTCTTTTCATTACGCTTTATGAAACTGCTTATATAACATTATATTATATATAACATAATATTATATAACATTATTATATATTGTAACATTATTTTGATTATAATTTTTAATTTGTGTATTACGAATTTTTTTATATTTAAAATTTAAATTATTTACATTCAGTATATAATTTATGTAGATATGAATTGTTAAATATTATTTTGTTGTATCAGACTGCACTACACATAATATCCAGACACAATTCTTTGTAGCTTGCACTAATGACGAAATGTTACTTGCGTGTTAAACAAGAGTTCCGTTCGTCTTTATAATATACCTCTTTATATATACATACGTATGTGTCTTCTGTATGACATTAAACCTCGCGCGTGTACGAGCGTGAATGAAACATGCTCAGCTCGAGTGTAACATACACGCTATAATTGTTCATTATATGATGGCATTGTGAAAGCGAAATTGTGGGAGTTGGAAGAAATTGCTCCTGCTCCACTTTTCCTAATTGTCAGGTTAAAAAAAGGCTTCGAAAAAGTGTAAGAATGGACAAAATTCGTAAAAATTGCTGTACGCTTTATTGTCACTTGCATATTGAAATATTTGTTTCTAAGTTGAAGAATGTACAGTGTATCTGTTTTTGTAATCACGTGGTAACAGTTTCTAATTTTTTACGATTTTTTTTATTAGAATTGTCAACGTATGCCTTGTATAGATGCATGCAGTTAGACCTCCAACCTTTAAATTAAAAAATTTAAAAAAAATAATTTTCTGCAGCTCATCATTCGATTGCACATCGTTTGTACATACAAATTTCAATTTTTTGTTTACATGCGTTGCATTTGCTAAAAAAAATACAAAAGTTATTAACAAAAGAATTTAGGAAAGGGCAACTCCTTCATATTAGGTACTATCTATGAAAACAAGCTGTTCTATTTTAAGTATTCAGCACTTGAATTATTTTAGCATGTGTCTGCTTACATGTGAATTATTTTGATATTTTAAGACTCTCATCTGGTCATCGAAAAAAATTATCGGCCCGAAGTAACCATATCATACAAAAATCCAAGATCACTCGTCTAGGAAAAATTACTTCAATCGCTCCAAGAATAATATGTTGTTAACTTTAATATGATGTAAGGAAACATTAGGTCGTTCATAATTGTAATATTACAAATCATAGTATTTGTACAACCTTCGTTTTGCTGTTTGTGCAATCAGCATCTTGAAAGTTTCGGGGAAAGTGAGAGTAAGTACTCGCAACAATTTTGCATTTTTCGTCGCCATGACTTGTTTGTTTCGCAATTGAAAGAAATTGAAATGTATAAATATAAGTACACACACATTTATATGTATATGTGTATAATATAGCATAGAATTTTTCTAGCTTTAGATTGAAAAATCAGTGATGATGAACGAGCAGGGAAAACGATGTAAGTTACACTGAAAATGAGCAGTTAAAAGATCTAGAGCAGAGAGAAATAATTTCATAGTTGCCTACTCTTTCTTGTTGCACCATTTAAGAGAATCGACTGTTAAAGGATCTAGGATAATCTAGAATAATGTTAGTAGTGAGTTTAGAGACGGTTTATGTAAACGAAGTGATTAAATTCATCCGGTATGGGATCTGCAATTAGGATCGTGATTCGCTATTACATGCTGGTATAATTCGTTTGGATCGAGCTCCTTAAGCACGAACACAAACTGCCCGCTAACGATCTGTGATTTGCAACAACGTTTCTCGAGCACGAATCACGAAAATGAGTGCCTCGGAATTATTGAATCGTGCACTGGAGATTTAATTTATTGAGTTCGGACGACCGGCGTGGTTTGCCCGAGTTATGCGAACCAGCTGTTGCGCTTCATAGGATACTTGCATGGGCAGAGCCAGATATAATTATTTTAAGAACAGTACAATGTCCGCGGGCGACGCGCGCAACGCTATGCACGGGAAGCCACTTTCACTGCGCAAACAATGAGAAATGATGATTGCTCCAATATGACCGTAGCGAGCGAACAACCGAAGCGTTACATTAATACATTTTTGCTGAGCAGTTCGCAGTTCGCTTGGTTTTCGCGATGGATCGTAATGTACGTTTTACGCAGTAAACGATGTTCGTTAACATTAATCTTTCACCGTGTCTTTTGTATTTTGCGCATAGAAAGTGTCTCAAATTTACTCCAATTTTTACTCCAATTTAGCACATGCTAAAATTCATTTTTAAACCAATTAATTTATTCTAATCTTGTTTCGGCAAATTTAACACACTGCTTTATAAATTTTGTATTAATTTAGTCAAATATAGACTTGATGCAAATGGAAATAATCGATGCATAATAACGATTGCAACTCGAATATTCAATAGTGTTTGCTTCCGTTTAATTCTATTTTTTATTATCGTTAAATATTCGATTATTGGCTTATTTCGAAAATCAGAAATCTTATAATTGGAGAAATATAAATTTAATTAGAAAATATTCAAAATTCCCGAACACATTGACCATTAGAATAATAATAGAGTTTTACATTCTCACAGGAATTTGTAAGAGAAAACATTCTAATTTAAATATGCTCTGTTTTGATTAAACTGAAATTTATTTGGTATATATACATATTTTTGCATTTGGTGTATACTTTCTTCTCGGTATCTATGTATAATTTATTCAACGTATATTATGTAATATATATCATTTATTTTGAATACTATCTTTTTCAAACCAATTGCTATATGATATTAATTTAGATTACTGTAGATTACTGTAGATTGTGAAATACCTGCGATTGAGATTCGCAAAAGACAAACAATACGTAAAATTTAATTTTAAGGAGATTGGATTGGGTCCATGGCCAGAACGAACACAGACAAGATGACAGTTAGCCGGTGTATGTCCTTATATCGATGTAACGATCGATAAATTCCATAACAGGACGAGTGGCATTATGTAAACCCTCGGGGACCGAAGGATCCGAATGGATGAGCCAATTGGATCACCAATCGATCAAGTTTCCACTGTGATTCACCTACATTCGATTGTTACCGTTTAATTTTTTGTAATTTAAAATAGTTTCGAAAAATCGGTCAACAATTACTAACTTTCTCGTTGAGTTTTTTTCATTTCATTTTAGTGACATTTCAAGACGATCAGATTAATGAACTTTTCGAAAATGATTCAATATTTTGCGTAACAGAAAGTGAAATCGTTGTGAGCTAACAAAAACACGTTCTAATAACATACCTTACTTACTTTTCTTACGGAGAATTGTTCACATTTTAGTTATAAACGTGACCATTCGATTCCCCATTTGATTGCGAAAATTAATGATTGTTTGTAATGTAAAATTTTTGTCTACAACTTTGCACAATCTCCTGTTTTTTTAACATTCATATTGACACAATATTCGAGAAATAGTTTAAGAAATTGAATGGACGACGTTAAACAAAGTTGCAAATAGGAACCAGGATCCAGCTGAACGTCGCGAGTGCACGAAATCAATTGACTGTGCAAACGTGTGATGGAAAATCGGTTGGAATGGAAAGCCGCGTTGTCAGCAGTCCCACTTTTCGCGGCATCGATATTGACCTTGCGGCGTGGTCGAAATCTCGCGATTCATTCGTTCTTGTCGAATTCAACTAAGGCGGAAACATTCACATTCACCGAAGAGTCGATCTTTAATGTCGCACCCACGCGTCTCGCATTGATATCCGTGGTGCGAACCGGTCGTTTATCAGACTGGTTGCGGATTGGTTGCGGACTACTCGCGGATTTCTGGTCGTGATGTTCAAGGTTCGGATAAACGACGCGTGATTCGACGAGCTTATCAACAAGCTAAAAAAAAGAGAGAATTCGTAAAACGAACATATTGAAAAGAATAAGAATGACCGAGCCTCGTGTCGTTCAGAAGTCCGGCTTCTTGCTGCTCGGTCGACGAGAACGAAAATCGAATCATTTCGACTGAGAACGCGATATTTCGTGCGATCTTCGCTATTCAGGACAATCTTCCTGCGTGACTCGCTTCGTCGATTTCATCGAGTTTATTTTTATTATTAATTATTATCTTTTCTCACGAGATATACATAATTCTATGCTTGAGAAATAGGATACCGCTTATTGAAAATTCGATTAAGCATTTACAGATGTGGCACGGGTCAAGGTTTACTACAGAAGGATTATCGTCCTTCTACAAAGAATTCCGTTGAATGTCGAAGGTCGAGCATTTGAAAATGTATGAGGTAGCATTGGTCTACTTTATCTTCGCTGATAATGTTCCACCGATCTATTTAATTATCGAAATTCACGTTTATTCCATGCATTTAGACATGCTATTGTATATTACCGCGTGTTAATAAATAAACTTTTTTACGGTAATTAATTACTGTAATTTCAAATATTCCTCGATAAGAAATAAGAATGAATGTCATTGAGAGGGAGATAATCGCTTGATTAAGTAATTACATTCCTGCATACGCTTACAACACACATACGTGGGTTGTTAGAGCAATCGGGTGTTAATTCAATTGAATGTGTTAGATCTTATCTGTTATATTAATTTATGATCTGTTTTATGTACATCGATAAAAAAAAAACTTTTACGTTATTTTTTTAATGAATGATTTATATAGTTTTTGTTGTATCATGTGTTCACACATTGGTCCACTTTTCCAAGCGACTATTTATCTCGAAATCGAATCTACTGCGAATCTCATACGTTTTGCGCCGAAGAAGCGAGGCGTGCCGAAGAAAAGCAATTTACTTGGTGGCAGACTGATTCTTTTGTGAGAATAAATTGCGTGGGAAAGTTCGTAGAAATTTTCACGGGTCGCCGTATAGAAACTGCTTCCTAGTTACCAACGTTTCGCGTGTCACAAACCTCATTATTCATCGGCATCTCCCTTGACCCGCATACGCATTCGCCGACGCCTTCGATGTATCGACGAATCTTCAGCAATTAAGTCCCGGCAGCACGCGATTCGTGTCAGTAAGATCAAACATTTAGAGAAAGTACTCCCTATTAATTGACTCTCGTTCGGAGATTTCACGCAAGTTCTATATGCGGCCTCGTTCAGAAATTACAGTAATTCTCCGGCGAGCTTGACATTGTGTATCGTAGATAGAACTCCACAACGACATATATATATATATAATACGTATACCAGGCAATCTGTCCGCGGAGTGAAACCGGAGTGAAGCTGTAAATTAACAGTTTGAGATTGCAGAGAGATCGTTTGTTCGCTTAAGTATACTTTTTCTCATTTTATCTCATATATAATAGTCTTACCTTTATTTTACTAACATACATTCTTTCTGAGAATGTTCTTAGAAAAAAGTGCATCAAATAAATGTTAAAATCACTCCGGATTTTTAAGTACTCTTCCAAGATACATACTTTCGAAAATTTCTAAGGGGATTTCTGCTAAGACAATTACTTGATACTGACAATTCAAATCCTGATTTGAATGCCGATACGACCTTCCTGCGACTTCACTATGCTGGCACCCACATATCACTGCTAACAGATAGACTTCCTGGCGAGTTCGTTACAGAGTTGAGTGTGCCGTGAACTTGAAGCGTAACGAGTGTTTCCTCACGCGAGCCTAACGTGTCGATTCGTGCGAGATATTCGCGGAGTAACGAATAAACACGCCTTACCAAACATCGTTGAAGAATGCAAGAATCAGCGTAGACCATCCTTCCCTCGCCATTTTACACAGTCAACCTTCATTCTTCTTGGTTCAGCGCGCCATTGTGTAGACTGTAGAGAAATGACCGCCACCGCCCACTCTATTCCTATCGAAATTAAATAGATGCCCGTACACGTACTTTACGTGTTAAACAGCGTCCTTGAGATCCGACACCGTGGTGACTTCCATACCTGACGTACTCGCGAATACTTTTTCAAGTTTTTATCTTTGACAGTTACCGTCGCGTCGTCTGCGACGACGGTCTCATCCATATGCGTTGAGATGCAGGCAGGATGGGGTGTTCACGGACTTCCACCTGGGAGACTCGATCTCGATCTCGTAAGAAATTCTTCACAGAACCTTGAATTTTGATATGAGAAATATATATTTGCTCAACGGACACTTTTTATATTATCTTTTTAATCTCCACTTTGATCTATATTCTATAATACTCTTTTTGTACGAAACTTTAATTTGTAATAATTTTACTTGAATTATTCGGACTATATATATATATATATATATATATATATATATATATATATATATACACACACACCTTTATTCGGAATGAATACATTTTTTCTTTCCGAAGATTAATCCTTCTGTCTTTTTCTTTCTAAATGAATAAAAAATATTCTCCGCGTAATTGTTTCTTCAAACATAAATTTACGTGACGCAACATAAGTACCGGAATTGAAATTACAAGGTAGCTTTCGAGAATGTAACCTCGGTTTCTTTCGACATATCTTACATTAACCCCCTTGAGTGCAGTCCCGAGAATACTCGGGGTTTCGAAATTGTCGTTTTTGCGCTGTCCCGAGTATACTCGGGGTAAGACTTTCATGGATAACTTTTGATAGGATCACTTTTATAACATGTTTGACCTCTCAAATTAAAGCTTATGGATTGGGGATGAAGGTAAATGCATTTATATTATTGAATTTATTATCCTTCTTGTGAAAAATTACTCAGAAAATCGTGAAAATTTTGCAATTCAGGAGAACTTTATAAACTTAAAGATTTAAATATAGCCTTTTATATACAATTTAAAATTAAATAAAATAATAACTTTTCGATTTTTAACGTCACTAAAATTAAATATAAGATCAAGAAAATGAAAATTCAAGATGGCGGCCGGGAAATTGCTCTTTTTTAATAGGATTAGCCATTTTCAAAATTGTTAATATTTCATTCAAAATTAATTATTTAAGACTCATGACACAAAATAATTGGATTTTAAACTTAATAGTTAGATAACAGCCCGTAAAATCAACATTATAGGCGCAATTTTCGTAAAATGACGCCATATTGGGTCCGCCATTTTGAATTTTTTTAAAAAACCAAAAAATTCGGTTTTAGCACTCAATAAAAAATAAAAGTACACCTCCCCCCTAACGAAATAATGCGTCAAATTTTCGGTGCATTTTGGACCGGAAAAGTCAGGGGAATTGAATACGCAGGGGGGTTAAATTAGTGTTAGTGTCTTGCTTGTATAACTTTCGGCACTGTTATACTTCGGTCTCAGTTACGGTAGATTAATTAGCCGCCAGCAAAAATGATAGGGAGACTACGCGAGCGATTCTAGAGCTTTGTGATTGAATAACCGACTACAAGTAACACGCGTTCAATAAAAATAGCACTACGTTCATTTAATACGGTTCGCCGATAACATAGGAGTTATGCGGCGCTCACGCTGATATCTATTTGATAAGAATTGACCTGATGATAAAATCGCTAATATCGAATAGCAATTTAGCGTTGCGAGAATGTTTCGTATCAGACTGGTACTTTATTCGCGACTTCGCACATGCAATATGCTTGTAATTTAAATTAATAATACTTTTCAAATGGAAAGAACGGATAGTCATCATTACAATTTTAGATTGAAAGAGAAGAGAAAGAGAAATCTCTTTCTTTTTTTTTATTCTTTTATTTTTTAGATGAAGAAAAGTTTTCGTCTTTTATATTATAAATATATTAAATTGTTTTTTATATTATATACATTTTTTCATACTTATATCGATAGAAATTATTTTATACGAATGCTTATATTTTATGTTATTAGTGTAGTAAGAAAAATTTATGGAAATTCATTTTATTAAAGAGAGAGAAAGTTTCTGTTTCTATATTTTTTATTTTCTTAATCTGTAAAGTAAAGGTGTAAAAAAACTCATAACTACTAATCGTTTACTCGTCGAGTAAAATTCAATTTAACATGTTAAGTTATTTATATATCAAACAAATGCAAAACAAATGTAACAACGTGTACGCTTAAGTGTGTGCTATGACCTCGGGGCACGTCGACGCAATCAACACGTGAAGAATCACGACCCTTTGCATCAAGATCTTCACTTAACGTAGTCGAAGGCGAGCGAACGTACATGCGGAACAAACGACGCGCGCCAACACGTGGAGGCGGACGGGATTTTCTCTCTCTCTCTCTCATCGCCTGCATCACGTTTTACTCCCTTTCGTTCTATGCTCTTCTTCGTAGAGGTATAGGCGATAGACACGAATAGAGAAAAAAAATAGCAGCGAACGCGTAGGCATCAGCTCGCTCCTTATGGGAGTGACACGCGCGTGCAACGACCGAGCCATTATTATACAGATGATTACCGCGTGCGGGGGCCTCACGTTGCACACGGACGTGTCCGCTAGGATCCGCTTGAGGTCTTATCCTGTAGGCTGGAAAGAAAAGTCTCAACTCCTTATGAATCACGAGCTCACGAGCAAGAGTTTCATTCCTTTTCGTTCGTGATTTCTCGATGCTTGATTATGATAGATGGTTCATGCGAAGAGTAATGTTTAATAATTGAACGAATTTTATACAGAATCAATTTTAGCTTCAATAATCAGTTAAGTTAGAAAAAAATAGCTTTGAAGATTTTTACATTTCTTTTGTTGCATTACAAAAATATCTTGTATAGAACGAAATCAAGTGATAATTATTAATCCACATGAGAAGGTATTATTTGACAGACATGATAATTATTAAAGTGATAATTATTAAAGAGGCCTGTCATTAATTATGTGCATACAAATTTCGAATTGTGATTTAGAGTAAGTTAACACGGAATTGTGAATCAAAAATACATCACAAGATTCAAAATTCAAATGTCGGGGAAAATCGTCGAGGTTGTAAATAAATTTGTAATCAGCGTCGATTCAACAGTATTGATGCGGAGGCCCTTGCCTTATCAGTAGTATTGTTTTTCAGGGTGAAGAGAAGGCCTTGAGATTAGCATCGACGCATCATAAATCACGCGAACCCCTCGAGCATGCAGGCGAAACTTTTGCGCCTTTCCCTTTTTCTCCTTTTCGTTTCTATAACACTGATTTGCAAAAGTTTGACTTATCGACGTAGATTTACGTGTTGAATAAATTATCCACGCTAATGATAATATTGGTTTGGTCGTCTTAAACAATTTCACTTCTGTAACCATTACCGTTTAACTCATAGCCGAGAATAACGTCATGCAAATTAATTTCGCCATCCTATTAAGAAAAATATGAGTCTTTTGTAATAATTAATTGAAAATAATACAGACGACAAGTAAATCACTTTCGGTGATTCGACTTTGTTTAGTCTATCCATTTTTAAAAAAAAATTTTTAATATGAATATAATTAATAGAATTCTTAAAAAGAATCCTAAAAAAGAAAATTATTACGTTCTATTTAAGTTTTATACACAATACATTTCTTTTGTTGTAAATTTTCTTAATTTTTATTCTTATAATATTTTTTCATTAATAATTATATATTTCGAGGAATTTAATTCCAGGAAACTCTTATATGCTGAAGTTATAACGGAGCTCTTTTTTTTATACGAAACGACATGCATTAATCTTTCGACGAAAACCATGAACGGAACAAATTGTTTGATGATGGTAATGCTTGCCTTTTCGAGAGATCATTTGCCCGGTCATGTTAGGACGTACTCGTCATCAACAAATCACTCATAACATAAATTCTCATAAATCGATCCGATATCTCGGTGTGGCCTCTTATATAGCAATGAGAGAGTGTACGCCGGGGAAGTCGCGTTGCTTTAAACTTTCGTACAATGCATTGTGTCGCGACCTCGCATAAAGATCCGCTGTCGTGACGTACTCGTCCTGGAGTAGCTGCGTCTAACAAGAAGCTTTTAAAAGGAGCGGCATGTTAAGGAGGAACAATGGCGAAAAAGTGTGTGGGTGAATGTCGCGGAAAATGCGGAGGCCGTGCTCGAGAACAGCCTTCGAGCAGAAAGAGAGAATTAATCTGTTGAAACAGTCAATAACCTGTTGACTGATATACATATACATACGTATGGAAAGAGAGAAAAATTATTGCATAAAAATTATTGCATGGAGGACAAATTACTTGATTGAATTTTATACAAAAACTTATGAAAAAAGAAGGAAATTCTTATTTATTACAAATTTTAATTTTTTGCTTCAAAATAAATACTTCAAAACAAAATTTATAAAATCTATTTTTTTGCCATATATGAAACAAAGAAATTAAAGTCTTGTTATTTATTTTGCAATTAAATTGCAATTAAATTTTTAATTTGGAAATTAATTTAAATAAGGAATTTGCTCTGAATATTTTGTATGTTAATTGTGAGTTGTTCTGCACGGAGTGCAGAATCATAATTAAGATGTCAATTGGTTTTTTTATAAGCCGAAAATTGCAAGCTTTGTGTTTGATTGTTATTGAAATGATTTATAGACTGTATCATAACCTTCTTGTGCGACAAGAGATACTTGAAGGTAATTCACGTCAAGTCCTTGACTGGTCGAATAAAGTAATCGAACTTGTTTGAATACGGTTGCTCTGTCGTGATTTGAACGGGGAAATTCGAATAAATATATTTAATAGCCAGATATTTAATTGCAAGAATTCTTTAAAATATGAATATTTATGTATGTAGCTCAGAGAGATTTTTTTAGCTCCTCGAACGAATGCATGGAGTTCGCTCAAAGATGTCAAACGATATCCTGTTTTGTACGATACCGTCTGTCGAGCTCGGCGTGAATCATCCGTTCATGGACAAAGGTGGGATCCGTTTCCTCACTTGGGACGCATTATACTTCCAGTAATACGTTGCAACATTACGCTGCTTAAATGTTACACGGAGGTGACCATACAGATAAACCGATTGTGCAAAAGTAATGAATAGAAAAATTTTTGTGCGAATTAATATGTAATTAGCAATGAGCATTGAGTTTTTTTTTAATACCGACTTTACAAGTAAGAAGACAAATGAGAAGATTTAATTTAGCATTGCAATTTTTTGCCATGTTAAATAAAAATAAAAATGACGAGTTCTTCGTGCGGTTTCACTGATCGTTCTGCAATTTCTCTTCCAGATCTGTATAATCTGTAAATCTGTACATAGATCTTAAATTCTTAGTTTGTAAACTGTCTGAGATGTGTCAAAAATTGAATATCCGCTCTTCGTCTTCGACGTTTATCGTTCGACGTTTATCGACGGAGAAATATCTCGAGAAAGACTTTGACACAAAAGCCCCGTTTTCTCTCGCACTTTCCTGCCGCCTTGCCGCTTGACTAATCAGACGTCACGCATCGTGCACTACGTTGATATGTGACGGTAGCGCGTATCACGCATAACCGGCATCGGCATCTTCGGCATCATGTGGTGCAAATTGTACGAAGATAAAATTACAGGAGTAAAACGCATGTCGGCCACATGGGGGTTTCCACTTTCTTTCTCAGCAATGGACATAGCATTGCGCGAGATAGCATCTACTTGTACTCTGCAACATATCCCATAAGATAAGAATTTAATAATTTAATAATTTCAACTGTGAATTTAGGAAAATTACTTTTCACATTTAGGAAAATTATTTTGACTCAACTATTTAACTTTTAGTTAATTACATTATATATGTAACAACTCTTATGATGTTTGTATATTGACTTCGAATTTTACTTGAAACATTAAGTGAAATTCGTAGTATGTAGTATCTCGTTATTTGATTACGATTATTTATCATAATTCCAGTATGTTTTCTAAGTATATCTTAATATTTACATGTTATTTATTATACTTATTATATAGATATCGTGTCATTATGTACTGCTACTGTGATGTTTATTTGGTCATTATTTTTGACACTGATTAATGATATCTTACTTAGAAATCTTATCTTTTAATGGATATAGTAATTATGTAGAGGTACAGGCGTGTGTGGTATATTATCCGATTTTCTCCAGATCTATTCACAGAGAGAGAAAAGTAACAATGACACTTAGCTTTTCCCGGATAATGCCGGATTATAGCCTAATTATTTATGCACATCTCAGTGCTTACTTTTATATTTCACTTTTGACTGCACAAAACGCGCAGATAGATTATCTGTTTTACGAGAGAAAATTCAGTCATCACTGGCTGGAGATCGAATTTGCACATTAAAGAATACATCCGATTCGCACGTGTGCATCTCGATCTAACACAGTCACCGGCCGTTAATGTAACGGCCACGTTCTCCTTCGCCGGATGTATAACCGGTGAGAAAGTGCGTATCGATAATTAGGAAGAAGAAAATTACACCGCCCTGTTAGATAGTCGGGATAAATCCGGATTATTCAGCGAGGAGAAGTAAATTTTTATGTTATATGATTGGCCGGGTTATTTTGCGATCCTCGACGATCGGTTGCGTTCGGTTTCGTATGAATTTCTCATTATTACCGGCGGGATACATGTCAGTGAAAGTAGGAACGACATTACATGACGTTGCACGCCTCGTTAGCATAATCGATAATTATCGCTTCCAGAAATATCTTGGTTTGACGCAAACGAATCGTGGTGCCCGTCCGGAAGCAGCTCCTTTTTGTTTTCGCGAGAGAAACGAACAGATATTAGACTCGATTATTATTGCCGGAAGTGCATCAGGAAACGATAATCATGGTATGAAAGGTTCTAAAAGTCTAAGTATGTTTTGTAATACAACAAAGGTATTTAATTACTCTTACTTATGCGTTCGCTTACGCCAAGAATCTTTCTAATGTATAATTATCCGAATCTTTACGCTTCAGGAATTCGCAGTTATTTGGTAATCTTAGCCGTAAGTAATTTCTCCAAAGGATAATTAAGGTTTGTTGCGTACGACAATAAAACTGCAGACAATTCGAAATGTAGATTCGATCATTTGCAAGTGGAAAGTCGTGGCTCCACGCATAACACCTCAATTACTCCAATAAAATCAACGGTATGCATAATTAAACTTTTTCAAATTATTACTCTTCAAATTAAGATCAAGCATTTTGTCCTGAACTTCATCTAATCGACTAGTTTCGCATGAATCAAAGAATTTTTATTACTTGGAAAAATTTATAGAAATCCCAAAAATATATAATTGCCCACAGATTCAAATGCGAGAAAGTTGAAAAAGAAATTAAGCAATAAATTACGTTAACTTATTATATTAAATTCTATATACACAGAATCGTAAAAGGATTAATACTTTGACTACCATGATGGTCTGACTTTTCAGTGGTGTCCTGATGGTAATCGACAGATTTTTTTTTAAACACTTGTAAGAAATAAATTCTCTTTAATATACAATTTTGAACACTGTATACAGCTAGATGATAATATAAGATAAAAAATGCACTACTCAGCACACTACTCATGGAAATATAATCTTATTTAATCATATTACATAATCATATTACACAATATTTTATTATGTCATAATATGTACATAATATTTGTCATATACGCTTATACTAATGAAAATTCTACTGTGACGCGTGTACACGGTAAAACAAATAAAACTCGCTGGCTAGACAACGTTAAGTATATTGACAAGTGTTAAGTGTATTTAATTAATAAATACTCAATATCGCAATAGTAATAACACATCGCAAAGTCCTCTAAAACTCCTAATATAGATTTTGATTGATTCTTCAATTAATTTTGAGAGATTCTTCTATTGCCTTGGAATCAATGTAATGATATATTCTAAATGACATTCATTTTGTGAGAAGTACATCGTGAAAGCTTTGTAGTACCTATTTGCCACGAGCGTGAGATATCGGGCACATCCTTCGAATAATGGAAGGATGTTCTCGGTCTCTCGCGGGAACGAGAAATTGCACTTTCCAATGCGATAAATTACGCCGATTATCGGCGTAATTTCTGCTGTCACGATTCGTTCGCGCGCGGGGTGTGTCCGAAGGAACGGTGCGACAGCGACGAGATTGACGGTGTACCAGAGAAGACGCGTCAGACTTTGCGAATTACCAACACGTCTGGATAATAGTTAGCGCGCCTCACTTAGGATTAGCGAGTATGTTATTTACGCGCAAGAAAGTAGACGGTTTCACCGTCACGCATAGGGCTTTATTTCGAAACTTGTAGTACTTACTAGAAAACGATCGGATGGTGAGAAAGTGTCGTTTCATCATCGATTTCAGTGATAAAAAGAAAGTTTGGCACTTGCAATTGCATTAATTGCCTTAGTGAACTTATAAATAAATTAGAAATTAGAAATAGAGATTTTAGGAATTTTTTAACACATTTTCTATATTTATCATTTAATATGAGAATCAACTTTGTAAAATTAACATCTAGATATAATTTTTAAATTTAGAGGGACGAAGAAAGAAAGTATGTTTTTTTACATGGAAACAAAGAAATGTCTATTTATTCGAGTGTGTATTAATACAATAAACAGAAAATCCTAATATGAGAATTTGCAAATATTATTATAATTATTATAATTAGTAACGTAATTATAAAAACGTAATACATTTTTGGTCATATTTTTGACGGGGTTCATTAAATGATCAGAACCACAGAATTTACAGAATTCTTTCTATAATTTCATATATATCCTATATCTCTTTTTACATATTATACATACTTATATATTACACTTAGGATATATTCTTACATATATATATTCTAATACTGTATACTTATGTATTCTTTAAACGTTTTTATATTACTGACTTGATTCTTTCTGTGTACGATATATAACGTTATTATAGCTGCAAATTAGATTGTGTAAAGTAAACTTTATATTTTACGACTATTCCTTGAAGCTATAACAGATTGCGAGTTCAGGTTGTTTCTTGATTGTTGCAGCAGTGCGGTAGCAGCAGCGGTGGCGGTTCGACGGAGGGTGTCGTGGTGAACGTCGGTACCAATAACGGCGTCGGAAGCGGCAGCAGCGGCGTCGGCGTCGGTGGCATGGACTGCATGCCCTTGCGCCCCGGTCCGTTTCACTACCTCATCAGTGAGCAAGCCAAGTCCTTGGTGGCCCTGCAGGAATTGCAGAATGAGGTCGGCGCCCTGCTCGAGTTCCGGGACCTCGTCATCGAGACGTTCCCAAACCTCCGGCACAAGATGGCCGCGACGGCGTCCGCGGGTGCGTCCGTAATGTCATCCACCTGTACCCAGAGTTCACACATCCCGCTGCCGTTGTCGAGCCCGTCCTCGCGAAGGATCAGCGAATGGGAACCTGGCAAGATAAGGCGGCGAGTGACGCGTGAAAGTGGTGGCGGCGGCAGCGGTGGAAGCGGCAGCGGGGGTGGAGGTGAATCCTCATCTTCGTCGCTGCCTAGAAGTCGCAGCAACTCCCATAGCGGCGGCACCAAGAACAACTGTAGTGCGACGGTTCAGGACTCTGGTTTCAGTACGGAAACCTCGTCAAAGGACAGCGCCTCGACGGCAATCGCGCCGCGAGCGAACAGCCCTCGGCCGAATGCGTTGGACGAGGCGGAGGATGAGCTCTGGAACCTACTGGACGTGATCCACCGCAAGGGGATTCGGCTACGAGAGGAGGTCGAGTGCCTTCAGGGTCGTCTGGAGAGCGTGGCGACGGAGGAGTTGGTGTCGACGGACGTGCTCGAGGCTGTGAGAAAAATCACCAGTCTTGATAATGTCGACAGGAGAATCGGCCGCGATAGTAACGTTGTTGACGACGGGAGTGTCGATCGACAACAGCAGGATTGCAGGGACCCGCAAGTGATAGCTCTCAGGCGGGAAAAAGAACAGTTGCTGGATAAGGTGGCCGAGCTCGAAGCGGAAACGATATCGAGTCGCGCTCGAGCTCAAGAACTGCAGACGGAATTGGCTGCTTTGTCGGCGTTGAAGATTGGTCTGGAAGATCGATTGCGAGCTGGACTGACTGAGAATGCCCCGGAGATTTTGACACCGGGCGTTCAAAGACTGCAGCCTATCGCGCCGGTGATTTCTTCGCCGAAAAATGCCAATGTTACTAGTATCAAGAGTAAGAGTTCGGCGTTTGCATCGGTCACCGGTAATTCTGGAAGCAAGGTTCACAAGAGTCGGTTTCGCACGAGGACTATTGAGAAGAACGTATTGCTGGACGTTGTCGGACACAATGACGAGATGCGCAATGTCGACATCGATGTTGAAGCGAACGTGAATGAAAGGCGAGCTAGGCTGGGAGCGCTCGATTCCATCCTAGTCTCGCCCACAAGAGTGACTCACGTGAAAGATGTAGACTCGAAGAAGATTGCTGCCATTCTTCGCGAACACTCGCCCCTCGAACTTCAGCGGCACCTAATTACTACTACCGTCCATAATCAGGTAAGATTGACGATTCCTATGCTAATATATCTATTTATGTGAGAAGAATAAACTTCATCAGTGTCTGTTAATCTCGCGATAACTTCATCGTTTGCAGGTCCTACAAAAAAGGCTAGATGAAGTGAAAAAGAGTACAGAAACACTTTCGGAGCGACTGGACAAAGCGCGCGAGGAGAATGATGATTTACGTTTCCAGGTAAGTCGCAATCGAAGGTCGTTTCTTTATTTGAAAGAGTCCTAAAGGTATTATTGTTACGTTACTTTCTCTCTTTAGAAAAGCCGGACCATCGTTATAAGTAATATAAAACGATATAATATAAACAATCTGCATCTCTTTCAGTTAGAAGAACGAAATATCGAACTAGAAGGCACAAGAGCGCGAGTGCGCGTGTTGGAGCGTCTTCAACAACGACCGCCGACGGAAATTGATACTGAGGCAGATTTGGAACAGCCTAGATGTGAGCAGAGTGGTCTCGAACCTGGCAGCAGTACGGAGTCAGCACGAGACCATCATCAGCCGGTAGAGATCAAACCGTCACCACGACGGCGTCCTAGTCGTATACCTTTACTCGGCAACATCGGCAAGACAACATCGACGACGCCTACAGCAACGACGCCTGCGCGACTACCCAGTCACGGCAGGAACGACAGCAGGGAATCGCTTAAGTCGCTAACAAGACCGCCGCGTGATTCTAGTCGCGACAGCCATGGCGGCGGCAAGTCGTTGTCGAAACCGCGCGACTCCAGTCGAGAATCACTGGGCAACAGAAGTCTGTCCAAGAACGGTGGTAACGGAAGCAGCAACAGTAGCGTTGGCGGCGGCAGCAAGGAAATAAACCGGGAGTCGTCCTTGAACAACCGGTCCCTGCCACGTAACAATTCCAGCCGAGACTCCTTAAATAAATCCTCTTCGCTGTCCCGCGCTCGTGACTCGCTGGAGTCTAACAACAATCTCGGCACATCGTCAGCCACGGGAACGACTAATGCTCCTCCTCGACGACCGCCCGCTCCCGCACGCCGTTCCCACAGTCTGGCGCGCGCAGCGACGTCCGTCGATGCGTCCGAGAACGGCAAGGTACGACCAGTAAAGCAATTCTTTTGGAGCAGCTGGCTGAAGTCACCCTTGTCCAACGGCCCGGTATAGAGTAGAGAGCTCTCGGCAAGCCTTCTCTTTCCCAGGACGATGAGCTGTAGTCGCTCTCTCTTAGGAACGATCACCGCCGTCAACATCATTCCCTTCGAAGTCCAGCTCTCTCATCCTTTGCAACGAGATTAGAAAATCGCTATCCTTTTTATTTATTATCCCAATAGTATTTCGACCCGCACTGACTTTGGTCTTGTTAAATTAAGATTGGCTAGACGGACTAAACGGCTACTCGTTCTATTGCCGTTGCTTTCATTTGACGGTGAATCCTTCTGTACTATCTTGCTAACTGTCTCAATTCTGTTGACTTCTCGCCTGTAACTACTATTGTTACTGTTATTCCTGTTACGTCACGTCTTTACCGTGCATAACAATCGTAACAGTGACTATATTAGTCAGTGATACCGAAAACACGTACATTTATCGAGAATGTACGTATAATACGGTTTCCTGCAATGATAGACAAATGCACCGATTTTCATAACATTTATCATTTTCCTCCATTTTTCCTATGGTATCTTTTTCCGCTATGTTCTTTTTTGTCCTATTCTATTCCCCCCTCTGTTTCCATCGCGGACTTTGAGACGGTATCAATGATGTACGATCATACAGGAACGGAACTTCCGTTTTCGCTGAGCCACTGTCTTTGCCTGATAAACCAATGTTCCTGGAAAAAAAAAAAAAAAAAAAACATCTCTAACAATATATGCAGAGACTTGAGCGAGCGAATCGACTGATTTTTTTAAACCACCAATTGTCCACTCGACCGTCCACCATACCGAAATCAGTCTGATCTGGAGGGCAGGCGAGCGTGCGTTCGAGCCCGTCCCCGGCAGTCCAATAAAGAAAGAAAGTGGCCCCTTCTCGCGTGCCGCCGGTTTTTTCTCGTAAGTTATGCTTCTTTTATTATCATTTGCTTCGATGCTTCTTTCCTGGTGAGCTGTAGCCTCTGTCTTTTCAATCCACTCTCATTTCCCCTCTATCCCACACCGGTAGAGTATACACTATGGTTTGAACGCTCTCACTTGGATTTTGGCATGCGCACGTACCCGTAGTATCAAATCTCCCAGATTGTGAATATCAGTAAGGATGCTTATCTCTGCAAATATATTACGTGAAAGTTCTTTGAGCTTTCGGAATGAATAACGTAGCTTTAATATGCTAACGTTTTGTCTGAATTATATAGAACTAATAATAGACTTTAATCGTACTAGACAGTAATTTGTATTGTTCGTTATTACCGTAAATTCAAATTTTTATGATTACTTTAATTTCTATTTCATGAACGAAATTACTTTTCTTTTTCAAGGAAACTGCTAACTCATATGAAATTGAGATCAGTAATAGAAATTAATATATTCTCAGTTATCTAATTTCTTAAGACTTTAAAAGCAGATTTCAACGATCCGTGGTAGTATTAGGAAACAGTAAAATAAACACACAGTCTTTTTTATATTATTCAAAATCGCATTACGGAGGGTTTATACGATTATTTGCACGTTAGATATTGCAGCTTTTCCTTCTTTTTTGCGATTTATTTACCCGTTAATTCGTGCATGCGCGGCCGATCATGGAATATTTGATCAAAGTCTATGCATTCATTGCGATAAGCGCTTCCATTGCCGAGGTTTTGTTGAAGTACGACCGACTACTAGACAAAATTAAAAAAAAAATATCCTAGCTAGATATAATTTCACATTTGTCTTTCCATAAAGACACACACACGCCCGATTTGTCGCATATCCATTTGCCTCGACACTCCCCCCGTACATTTTGGTACTTGACACCCTAGTACATATTTTCAAACATCTTTTACTCGCACAAAGTAGGAAGAGAGAAAGAGAAGAAACCAATTATTTAGCACATATCTTTTTCATCATTATTAGCATTCAACGCTAGCGAGTTTTTCTTTCCTTTTCTTTCATATGTATGTGTGTTGTATGTTAAATCAGTTTGCTCTTTTCGTTTGCTGAAATTTGATCTTATTTGCTTGTATTTGCGGACAAACCCGAGAGTCGTCATAGTCGACCTACTATAGTCATATTTGCGACAAACGATTTTGAAGGAAAATGAATCGACCACGCTTACCTGCTTAGCCTTGCGGTTCATTGTCCATCTTATGTCCAGCAATACTGTGCGAGACAATGTTACATTATACAATATGTTTTATTTGTTAATGAAATTCATGAGACACTGTTTACTTAATTCAATTACTGCAATTCTTATGGTTAAATTTAAATTATAATTCAAACCATTACGTAGTAAATTCGCTTCGTATGAAAGTTTTATTTTTGCCATACATATATTATATAAATATAAATATGAAAGATAACAGATCTTGATACCTGAGCATTAAAACAGCCAGTAATACTTGTTCCTACAGATTGTTATCGTCCTACATTTAACATGTAATTTTCTCTTTCGTCAACTTTCACGCTGCAACATTGATGTAAACCGGCTGTTCTAAATTCTCGGGTATTAGTATAAAGTTAATCTTTTTGTCACGCATCTCTTCAAGATGCATCTCTCCAAGACGCATCTCTCTAAAGCGATGTTGCATTCTCGGCAGGAGAATCTTCTTGCTTGTAATAGAACAGCAGGATGTATTTTATTTATTTAATTGACTAACTCGCATTTCGTGTTTTTCAGAGCTGCACCGAACCACCGAGTTCCTGGTGTTCGACTAACAGCAGTTTTCATCACAGCGACTCGTCCCTCTATCCGGATTCCCTGAATCAAGAGACATCATCCGTCACCGGTTCCACACGGGTAGAATTTATAATCGGCTCGCCTACCAGGCGCTTCCGCACAAGCTCCGCATGGCCTCACCGTTATTTTGACAGCATTGACTCGGCGGCTACGGTGCCAGAGAGCCTGCTAACCGACGAGTTTCCTCTGCGACGCGGCGAGGCCCTGGCCGAGTGCGACTCGCTCGAATGTCACCCAATTTCGAGTGAGGATTAAATGCGCCGATCGTCGACATTAACGCGAAGCTAGTAATAGTGGCGAGTCGCGTAGAGTAAATTACTTGCTCTTGCTTCTCTTTCCATTATTTCACACCGTACCACTGGTTCTGCTTCTACGCGGCCTTATTCGCATTGTATCACCGATACGTACGCGAATGTATAAATAACAGAATTCTAGACACGTGAAACATAGAAGATACAATACGCTCTGGAGGAGTGACACTCGCGTTCTCAATGACCCTTATTCTGTGCCTTTTTAATATCGACTGTTTTTCGTTTTCATTTATTTAAGAATCACATCTTATGGTGATTCTAAACGGACAGAAATTCAAATTCTAAACTGAAGTATAACAAACTGAAATATACCACTTTCCCACAGGACTTACTATACTTACTGTACTTTCCTCGAGTTGCATTTAAAAAACATTTCATACACCTTTATAACGTGACGGAGATTTTTTAGCAGTCAATTTTGCTATCTAATCAATCAAAAGTAAAAATGATATTGACTTTTATCACATACGCTGATTTACAATATATGTAATTGATGTAGTTGACAGCAATTGTCCAGAAAAGTGCTAAAACTTTATTACTTTCATTGACGATATAAAGATGAAAATATGGTCAAATTTCAAATTTTTATAGATATATCATGTTTAAGTATGATCAAATTTCATACAAATATATCATGTTTCTTTATAAAAAAAAAATACACACATACACCGAAATATAGTAAAAATTCTTCTCGAATCTTTTAAGGAGAGCAAGAATATGCGTTATTTTTATATTTGTTTGGATTTCTCGTATGTGTGTAAAATATATACCTAACTTATCAAGAGGTATGTATTAATTCTTATCAAGTAAGAAACATTTTTGAATATTTTATAGAGTCGCATATCAAATCCAACGGCAAATGCTTATATTTGTTTGTTTTCATATTGTATTTGATTTATTATGTTTGGTATTGTTTTTAACATTTAAACGGTATTTGGTTTACCTAACCAACGTCAAGAATGAGTTTGTTAATCAAACTTTCGATTACTTGGTCCACGTTCGGTGACAGTACTTCACAATTCTACACATTTTATATTTTATGTACCGCTATTTTTACGTACGTCTCACGAATATTTGTAATCTCTTTTAACCTTAAGCGAAAAGCTTTTGGTCTAACAGAAGTGTCGTTAGCAGTCAGGTGTGTGGAAAAATCCGATCGAGTTGTTAACTTGCAACACAGAATAACAGAGTCGATATTTCACATTCCATAGCTGCAATTTCATATTCCATTTAGCATTTCTATCTTTGATTTGAATTTATGTTGTGATTAATCGCTTTCTTATTTATTATGTGTGTATAATAATACTGCAGATTTTCTATCTGAGTTGATGTTTAGTTAATGATATGGAAAAGTATTGTACTGAGATTGGGCGAAATGCGTGACTGTTGCGTGAAAAATTCAAAAGACAAGGCAGATGCTGAAATTTTCGTCGAATACGAAAATATATTGAGCGCTCTCCACTAACACTTTCTCGAAAATACATATCATGTTTCATCATGCGCTCGTCCGCTAGATGTAATAACGGGTGTAAATATACATCGGTAAATATACATCGAATGCAACGAACGAACAATGAATATGAATAGAACGAATAGAATGCAATACGATTAAAAAATTTTTAAATAAATAATTTGATTTTGTTGTGTTTGCTGTTCATTCGTTGTTTGGTCGCACAATGTATATTTCAACTGAGGATAATAAAAGTGATTGATGTTTATCGTTATAGAGAGGTTGAGGCTCGTCGAATTCTTGATGATTCACCGGAATCGCGTTTCAATGTCATAAACTCACGCGACTCCGGAAAGAGCATTATGTACTACACAGTTCCTCGTTTCAACAACCAATTTAATTATTTATAACTAACGATGACGATTGTGAAAACTGAATAATAATCACAGACAGAGCCTGTGATCCTAGCTATAAATGACCGCGAAACATGTGATTAACATATAGTTTAAGGTATAAGCCACAGGACTGACGGACTCTACTTATTATTTTATTAGCGCCTAATGTCTTTATGCGCGGCGGAAACAAGGGAACTCGGTGAATTTTGCTCTTTTCCTTGTGTTTTTCCTTTTGTACAATGGGGTTCGTGATGCCAGCGAAAATGCTCAGATATTATTGTTATTCGTACAGCCGGTTTAGTGCCCGTATCAGCGTGCGCACTGCCGACTGGAGGCTATTATTTTTATACCTTTAATTAACGAGCGTAATCGAGAAAGAGAAATATAAATGGACTGCAAAAGTGCAGCATCCTCCCGATGGTTATTAAAGCGCTGTCGCTGTATTATACTTTATCTAGTTTAGATATGTCTTATCATCATAGAATTATTAATTATTGTTTTACGAATACACACACCGACATATTTGTACATAGACGACGTCGCGATTTATTTAAATAAATTAGCTATAATGTAAATAAATATTATCTGTAACGAATCTGCGATAATGTGATCCTATTAATAAATTACTTGAAGATATCCATTTTCTAGTATGCAATTTTTTTAACAGTCCTCGTGTAAATTTACACGACTTGGATTGATTACCACATGTAGTTGTAAAACAATTTCTAACATTTTCAACAGCAAAACGGCGTGATAATGTGTGTTTGCGAAGTGACTTCTAATATGCTTCGTCATGTTAGAAGTCACTTCGCAAACACACATTATCTACAATATGATCAATTATCTACCATAGAATTAGTATTTACATACAAAATATCACTAAAATTTTTCAATCTTGAGATAGTGAAACAAAATAAAGATTTTAAATTTTAACGATACCGATTATTTCGGTATTAATGTTGCCTTGTTGCACCATTTTTATGAGAAATTAATTTAATAATCGTTGAAGATTTATATTGTTTTGTTACACAAAATTTATGACAAAGCTTTCTACTTATTAAGGACATATTAATCGAAGTAAATGTCACTTTCAATACAGAGAACCTGTCGATGAAAAAGCTTTTTTATTTTTTTTAAAGAAAAGTGCCATTCTCTCACGTATTTTATTGACCTGTTAAAACTTATTATGAGACAATTTATCTTTTGAGTCATGTGATTATATGAATAAATGAATAATATTATTTCCTATCATTTCATGCAGTTAAGAATTCCTTGATAATAAAAAGCATTCCGAACTAATTACGCAGAAAACAAGTTGCTTTGTCGTTGAAAGATTTATTTAAATAACAAGCAGCGTTTCTTTTTTGTGAGGTAAAACGTTTTTAAAACGTTATTAATTATGTATTCAGTTTCAATATCGCAAATATATTTTTTCGTGTTTCAAGTTCATCGCTAAACGAGAATGCATTATGCAAACCTATGCGAAAAATTCTTTGTGAAACTACAAAGTTTTATGTACAGCTGTATAAATTTTGCAACAAACAGTAGCACACTCACATCATGTTAAACGGCAAGTAATTATACATTGGTCAATACAACAGATGTTTCGTATTATTTCGGGAAAACACGTAATTGTTGAACAATTAGCAGTCACTTGAAAAAGAATGTCGACCTTTTATACTTGAAAATCTTTAAATTTAACTTAACCCTTCGAGAACACACTGGGTCAATTTGACCCGTACCTTAAATTTGAGTAAGAATATCTTAAAGGGATTTTGAAAATTGGCGGGATCGGCGCCCTCTGTACCTAGTTATAGTTTTATGTAAAAAAAATTTTTTGAAAAAAAATTTTTTTTCGACAATTTTTTTAGATATGTTAATATTTATAAAAACAGTTTTAATATTTACAACATCATTTATTCAAGTTTCAAGTATATCCAGGAATTTTTTCAAGCCGATCGAACACGTCGTTTTAAAATGGCGGACTCTTAAAGCTAGCGTCGGGTCAGATTGACCCAGAGTGTTCTTCATGCTTGAAAAAAGAGGTGTGTTCTCGGAGGGTTAAATCCATGAGAAAACATTCTTTTCTTTAAAATATATACTCGAGAATCTTTTTTTGTTTTTCTTTTTTTTCTTACGCAGAATACAGGCGATTTTAATCGATAATTCGAGACGACTTCGTACTCTTCGGATGTAAATGTCAATCAAAGTTACGAGGTAATTGTCCGTCTGGCTTAATTACACTTTGAATCGTTTTAAAACCGTCGCGTTTTTCTTCAAAGATCAGGTTACACGTGAATGTTCTACCGGATTAAATGCCACTTCTGTTAAACAGATTTACAGAGAGGCATTAATGCCACTGAACATCACGCAAGCGGGTTAATAGGTAGTCTATCAGTTGTCATCATCCGCACGGGAGCGTCGTGCGGAATCCGCGAGCGAGAGATCCGGATGTTTTGCATTATCAAAGAGACCCAGGGATGGCGGCAAGTCTTGCAGAGTTCCAGGCAACGCGCGATATGATCGATAAGTAAAGACATCTTGTCTTAAGCATTTAAAAGATATTTCACCGTATCTACATTCTCGATCGATGACGCTAGATCCCACATCTCAAGGATGCAAAACGCGGAAGATGTTCAACGGTCTGAACAGCAGATTCAGGAATACGATCCCTTTGCCGATCGCCCATCCGCACCTTTAACCTCGTATGTTTTGTATTTTTCTCTTGATTGTCTCGTCAATTAAAAAGATAATTTTTTAAGTTACATGTGATCTTACATGTTAAACTAATAAGCGAATTAACAATAAATCCTTAAATCCTTCAAAAGAATGTTAAAATTTAGGGCAATAGAATATGTCACGTGTTATAATTTCTTCTGCACATATTGCATAATCAATTGTGTATGATGCAGTATAAAGTGATACTTATCGCAATTGACGCAACGAGAAAATGATCTCAGAATAAATTATGATAATACAATTTTTTGACAAATATGTAAACTCTCTGATAACATATCGACATAATACGTTTGTCTTAAAGACGTTTTTTGAATATTTTAAAGAGACATCTTTAATATACAATACTTATATATTGTGTGGATGTCAGTTAATTCCATATTATCAAGATCTCTTTATACATGTTTTTTAAAAATGATTTTTTAAATCATATAATAACTTATTTATTTCCTGTTCAGATTCTATTTTGGTTAGGTATTCGAGTGTTTCAAGAATCGATATTTATGATTATGTAAACTTTTAGAAATTTAAAATGTTTGCTGTCTAAGCTGTACTCACGTGATTAAATAATTGCAAAAAATTATTATGAAAAAATTTTTGAAACACTTGTTGCTTAAAACCATGTCATTCTTTTATCACTGAAATTTTTTAAGTTCGTTAACCCTAATCCCTTCAACCAGGGTCGTTCTCGGAGGGAGGTCAAATGCCCCCCCCTCCATTTCTAACAGTCGTTAGTTGTAATGTTTTTCAACAAATAATTGTTATAAAAAAATATTTAAACAAATAATTTTTAAATTTTCTTTACATTGATTTTTAGTCGAAGGTATAAAGAAATTATAAACATTTTTGTGAAATTTTTCGAAGCTATTAACATAGTGAAAAACGCACATGAAATACTAGGGATTGTGGAAAAAATGTTGGAGGGATCAGGGGGGTGGGTTAACATTTTTTAAAAAGTTATACGTAAAAATTTCAAGAATATAATTAATATGTTAAATTGCATACCACAAGAGATCATACTTTATATTACACCAAATATTTGTCAAATATTTATAATTGTGCAAAAAGCATTTATCACAATTGATAAGAATTAACGATTGGATTAATGATTAAATATTATCTTAATTATCTTATCTTAATTATTATATATATATATGATTTATGATCGGTTATCAAAATGTCGATGAACAAAGAAGAAGGTCGCACTCACATTATTTCGCGATAAAACCGTTGCAGAGATTTCGTCGTGTTCATGCATCTGCTGAAGTGCGCGATCGGCACCGGTATCCTTTTTCTGCCGCACGCCTTTAGAAGAACCGGCTACGCAATGTCCATCGTCTGCGGCATCGTCATCGGCACACTGTGCATTCACACGGCTGTTGTCATCGTACGTGAGAATGTAGCAAACGAGAAAAGAAAACTTTTTTCTTTCGAATATTATCAGCGTTTGAAAAACGAAAACAATTAACGAGAAACAAAAGAGACGTCTCCCTCTTTCTCTCTCTTGTTTATAATTTTTGCCCTTATATCGCGATGACTCAATTGTTTGAGAATCGGCGCTACCAATGAGATAAGCTATTAAACATAGAGAGAAAGGAAGATCCTGATTCGCGCATCCGAATGCAGGCAGGTTCCTTTTCTCTTTCTCTCTCTCTCTCTTTCTCGGTGTGCAGGTGCAATGCTCCCAGATGTTATGCAGACGCAATCGCATGCCCAAGCTGGACTTTGCCGAAACGGCGCAGTTCTCCTTCCAGGCGGGTCCGGAGAGGATTCGAAAGTACGCCAAGCTATTCGGCGTAGTTACCAACGTGATCATTTGCTTCGTGCACTTTCAGGCCGCCGTGATATACATCCTATACGTAGCCACGTCGTTCCAACAGGTACGGACACAGCGATACCACCATGCCGGAAGTTGGGACAATAAAGCGGCAGCGTCACGTCCATTCGGCTATTTTTACGAATGAAAAACCTTTTATGTATCTCGGAACGTCGACCTCAATTTTAACGACCAATTCTTTCAACGAAACCGCACAGTTGTCTCTCTCTCTCTCTCCCCCCACCCTTTCTCTCTCATGGAAAGGTCCTTCGCTTCTATCCGGCTTGTATACCCGGAAATTATCATTTCAATGTTTCAATTAAGGAAACACTGATTACGGTTTGGTTAAAGAATCTTATTACAATTTAGATCGCATTTTAACTTATTCGCATCGGTCTTACTTCATACTTATTTATCATTGTAAAAAGATAGCAGAGATTAAACAAGTAGAGAGATATGATACGACAAAATTGCGCGAAATCCGTATCTACGAAAAATTGCGATTACGATTATTTTTCACGTTGAAGTTTTCGCTCGATACTATCTCGATACTATCTCGATACTACTGTTTCTCATCTAGAGATAATAAATTAGAGTTGTGTAACATATACATATTTCACGCTTTATGGCACTTCCAGGTGATAGAATTTTTCTCAGGTCTCGAGATGAACAAGCGTGTCTACATCATCATCTTCTTCCCCTTCACCTGTGCCCTGGGTTTCGTGCCGAGCCTGAAGCATCTGGCACCGTTCTCCATTATCGGCACCTTGTTCCTGTTCCTCGGGGTCTGCGCCGCGTTTTACTACTTCTTGGACGATGTTCCCGACCCTCGTAGACTTGACGCTCTGACGGAAGTCCTACCTGTGCCCATGTATTGCGCCATTTTCCTGTTTGCCTTGCACAATATGACCCTGTACCTGCCGCTGGAGAACACGATGAGGCATCCCGATCATATGCCGCGCTTGATCGTCGCCAGCACGTTGCTTAACACTATCATATACCTGATTTTTGGCTTCGCCGGCTACAACAAGTACCCGGACGCCTGCGACACCGTCATCAAGAACTTACCAATGGAGGAGACGTAGGTGGATTAATTTCTGTCTTGCGAAATACCTGTACTACTGCTTGTCCTATAATGAGTACTTTGTTGAACATATTTAACATATTTTCTCTCTCCTTTCCTTTCTCTTTCGATCGATTATAGTTAATCTAGCTCAATTATGTTTAGCTCAAAAACTGCTAATTTTACAGACCATTCGCAAATGAAATATTTGATGAAATTACATCAGTTTTTTTGTGCAAATAAAATTTGATATTTTGCCAGGAATTGCAAATAAATCGTTATCAAAGGCAATTAAACTGTCCACTAACGTGCGACATATGTGGACTGTCTGACTTTTAAATGACAGCTGTATAATTAACATCGCGTAATCGGTGATCGCAGAAACAGGATGTGCTTAACATTTACGTGATCGTGCGGTTCTCTGCGTGTTCACCACTTTTCGATTCACTTTGCACATTCTGTAAAAATCGCAAGAACAGACAATGTATCCACGGCAAGTCTTTCGAATTTAAATTTAACATAAGCGAAACGAACCAGCCAACCGTGGTAAAGAATACGCAGCATGCAATTATGAGGGTCAGTTTGACCATCAACGTGAAGGACTCACGTCTGACTCTGATTTGAAACTAGTTTAAAGACAAGTTGAATTATATTTATGGCAACTGAACAATGCGATCTGATAATTGCACATATTGTTAAGCATATTGCTGTAATATTCTAGGAACCGTTCGATTGCAATTCATTAAGGTTTATTTCATAATGGATATACCTTGAGTTTCCGGGTTATTATTAATTCGTTTATCTGCACGTAATGAGTAACGTTCTATGTCATTATTAACACATCATTATTATCCACTGACCTAACTTATAACTGCTATGGAATTGTTATTTTCTCTCTTAATCGAATTGTATACATTCTGTTCGATTATACATTAATTGAGTTATAGATAAAATTATAGATTATTATAATTAAGTTATACAACACGCATGTTTCTACGACGCTGCTGTATTTTGAAATTCAAATAATAATATAATACAACATTTCTGGATAAGTAATCAATGATTCAGTATTAATCTCTCCCTCTTTTAATAAAATAATTGCGTTGTAAGTGATAGGAACCAAGAGAGAGGGGGAGATATTATCATATCTTGAATTAAAAGATTGTTCCATGATAAAATTTTAGATTTGTATCGATTGTAGACGTTCCAAAATTGCATTTCAAGGCCCATCCATCTTATCGGTGGTTTTATGCTTTACAGTCTGGCCCAAGTAATCAAGATAGCTATTTCCTTGTCGGTCTTGTTTACTTTCGGTTTGGCATATTACGTCCCAATCAACGTGATATGGCCCATGATCCACTCGAGAATCATCACGAAGAGCACGCTACATCATCGATTTTATGAAAGCTCGCTCCGATTAGGCGGCGTAGTGGGCATCAGTAAGCTTAAAGTACCTATCGCACTGAAGATCGAATTACGAACTGAAGTTATATAAGAATACGACAAAGCAGAGAGTCAATCGGTTAGACAATCGAGAGTTTTTATCTATTCCGTTTTGATTGGTTGAATTCTAATCTTCAATTCGCAATTCATTATCTTCAATGCGTAGTCTGATACAGACTTATCGCGATTAAGTACTCGATGGCATGAATGTTGAATGTAATTGACAGGAAGTAACTCGTCCTCGTCCTTCTTTTCGTCCCTAGCGCTGTTGGCCATCGCCGTGCCCCAAATGGTACCCTTACTGGGCTTATTTTCCGCCTTGGGCATGTCGACGATCATGCTGCTGATACCCATACTAATCGAGACATCGACTAAATGGGCGGAAGCTACGAGGACAATGCTCGTAAAAAATATCGCTATTTTCGTCGTGTGGCTGTTGATCTTGGTGCGACTTTACTTAGAAATGGAAATATATGAAAAAATATTCATCGTAGATTTAGATTAAAAATGTGAAAAAAATTAATTTTATTTCAAATTTTCTAAGATTAGCTTTTTAAAATTCTTAAAATTTGTTTAGATCTTCGAAGTATCTTTAATGAATTCCCTGGAGAAAAATATTAGCTTTAACTTTAAGATTTATCGATTCTTGTTTGCAATTTAATCAGTCGTTTAATTATCGAGTATATACAAACGTCGTTATTTGAGACTGCTAATTCAATTTTAATATACGTGTCGTAATCTTTGGATGATGCAATACACACTTTTATTACTTCACAGATTTTTGGGACGATAGAGAGTACCTGGTCAATTATTAGAGAATATAATAAAACGAACCAGGAAAAATGTTGATTGATGGCTTGTCAAACTTGACAGACTCTCAGTACAAAATTATGAAACTGCTTCCTGCGATAATGTAATACGCTACGCAAAACCGTCTGATGACACTTAAAGATACAGAGAGCTATGTAGTAAGATGATATGAAGGACAGCAGCGAAGCGAAAGGATAAAAGTGAATAAAATTCACAGGAAATCTTATAATAATGCTTTTTGATTATACTTGCGTTCCACGCACTATGATTTTATGCGGAAAGAAATATTTTATGCTCACGAGATTATTTCAGCTTGCGTATCATTAGCATCATAAAGGTGACATGTCTCGTTTTTTGCGAATTTCTCGTTTCTAAATGTCTGAGATCAGATGTGACTGATACCGAACGGTATCGAGGAACCCTAATTTCCGTAAAGATTGGAATGTGGCACTTGCGACATTCCGTAGGGGCACCTTCAATTTCCCTCGACCGGCGTTTACGTAATGCACGACACGGCGGAGTTACGCCGCTCGCAATGTAGAACAAGAGCCTACAATGAGAAATTGCACGGCAGCGCAACGGCGGTCCAGAGAAGGTGGGAGATCCGCCGAGGACCTTCTTGCAAGAGGATGAAGAGAGACGGCGAGCGCGCACGTTCTGTGAATGGAAGAAGATGAGGATAAGGTGAAAGGGAACGCGCGAGCTGCAGAGGTGCGAATCGAGCTGGTCGGCACAGTCGAATAACCGACGTCCTTATGGGTACGAAACTCGAGAACGGTTATTCGACGTAGTATTCTTCAGGAGTTCTGTCGACGATTTCTGATCCGTGATTCGCCGCGAACGTTTTTACCGATCCTTCGACTTTGAAGTGCCGTTAATCGATTAATTACGCGGTCGCCAATGCTCAAGCGAGGATAAACGCGCAATGGGATAGAGAAACGGAAACAGTACCGCAAGGATTAAGTGGAGGGAAAAACGTGAAAGCGATTCGATGGTTGTACGGTCGATATATAACGCTTTGATATAGAATTCGAATGTTGTTATCGTTACTGAAATACACGTTCATTCATGAAATTGCTAACATCTTAGATAGCAAATGATATCTTGTAAATATAGTTCCCTTAAATATTTATTTTATAGCTTCATAAACTATTTTGTATCACGTATGTTCTATTTCCAGCTCGATATTTTCGACTTTGTAATTCTTAGACGATTAGACGATTTTTTCTGATTTGTGTTTGGAACGATTCTATAAAAAAATAAAGAAATTAAACTATTATCCGTTTCTCACGCTCTTCTTTATATTTTATAATTGATTGTAGATCTGAAAAGATATTTTACTTATCTCTCCAAGCTAATCCATGACATTTAAACTTAAACCTTTTCCAATGTCTCTATATCAACTCTATATTAATATTAATGTGGAAGGAGTTTTTGCCTATAATATTGGCAGGCAGATTTATTAGTTTTAATTTCTACCACACCGTTTATCGCACACTCCAAAGTAACATCGAATCAAGTACGTTATATGCTGTCACTATCTACTCCCTCTCTTCCTAGTATACGAGCGAGGAAGCTCATGCTCGCGGTATACTGTCACTCACGTGTATTGACTGTATATATACCTGGCTAACGCCAAGATAGTTGCTCAGTCGCGTGTCGATCTGTCACAGTTTCACATTAGTTTCGTCTCGTTACTCATTTTCATCATCTCCCTTCCTCTTTTAGTAACAGACCGAAAAAGGGAATCCAGCATTCTGCGAAATCGAAAGTTATTTATTCATTATCCTGCACTCAACTACTTAACGGTCTCAGACGGAGAGAAGTCATCAATCTTCCGAGTGATTACAGAAGAACCGATAAATCCGTTGTTGTGAGAATTAAGATTGTACCATCGGCGGAAATTTTCGAAATTCAAGGACCTACAGATGAGAGGCAATTTATCTCTAAACTGCGAGATTCTTCATAGTGGAACCACACACGAGTCTCCATCGTCACTGAGGTGAAATCTATTTAATCGTTACAACACGAGTTTGTGATTTTCGAATTACTCTCAGTTTTTCTGAGAAATTCACACGACACCACACCGTCAATAAGACACAGTGAAGAGGATTATTGTCTCTTGCGCAATTGTAAGCTGCGTTTTATCGAGATCGTGATCTCTTTAATTCTTTGGATTTTGTCTGAAAATTTAACTCACACCTGTGGATAGCTTTAATTAATCCGTTGAGTTATATATCATTTCCTTATATTATAAATATAGCCTTTGCCCAAGAAATGAAAAGCAGAAGGGTATGACACCTTGGAACTTAAAATTCTCACTAGATCGGAACTTACGTAAGCGTTTCATGCTTCACGAAAAGAAGGAAAACAGAAAGAGATAGAGAGAAAATAAAGGTTGAGTAGAGAGTTTAAACCAGAATAATAAAATAAAACGTTGAGTTAAATAAGAGGATCGATATTTCCACTTGTGAGCAGAATGACAATGTGAATCTGGAGAATTCGATGTACTCCAACTTTGTCAGAGAAAGAAATAAACGTCCTTCGTAAATCAAGCATCTGCCTTCGCGTACACGTCTCAATAAAAGAGTAAGTATGACTTTAAACACGTAAGTTACGTACATCGTAAATGTATCCGAGAAAATTTATGAAAATAGACTTTATTATGTAAATCGTTGTCTGAAGGTTGCGACGAAGGTTTTAACTAACAAAGAACTGTTTATGTAAGAATTTAAGTATTACACGCAGAGAAAACAAAATAGTTTTCCCACCTATAATGCGGTAACTCTGAAATTTAAATATTCGCTAACTTTTATTAAGTCGAAAAACAAGAGTAGTTTTTTAAGAATTCATATCAAAGTAGAATATCAAGGTAGAGTCGGCAACAAGTTACATTGAATATTATTTCATTAATTTTATTTATTGTATGTAACCAGTAGCTACATATTATTTAAATGGTAATAAATTAAGTGTAAAAATAAATTAAATAGTAATAAATTTTAAATGCTATTAAACAATAGTAAAATAGTGGAATAATTATTATAATTATTATATTATTTAAATATATATAGTTATATTGTACAATAGCCAATACGATATTTATATTATTCTTTCAATTTAGATATTTCTCTGAAATCAGTCATTATTCCGTAACATGACAGATTTTTTGTATTAATAATATATTTTTCGTTAATAAAATTATATCTTTTTATTATTTTTTAATATTTTTTCTTACCATATTTGCTACAAATGGCTAACATTTCTTTTTCTTTACTTTGTGCAACTTTTTTTACAATTTTGTAATACACAATTAAGATGCAATCTTCCTCATTTAAGTGTATCGCTTGAATATGTTATGTTAGTTGATAAGGTAAGCGATAAACGTAAGCAATAAACGAAAATAGAAAAATGTAAATGAAATACTTCTTTTTCCATCTAAAAGGCAGTAAATTAATTTATCTTCGCGTTTGGGTAAATAATACAAACATTCTTTTCGATAATTATATATATATATATATATATATATATATATGCAGATTTGCTTTAGAATTTTTATGAGATTTACAAATAATAATTTTAATGACTTACTACTTTGTGTTAGAGAGAGACTTGGAATTGTATTGTAAGGCAAAATCTTAAAGTGAAATCTGATAAAAATAATTTTAAAAATTATTTCAGTGTTCAATCTATTTTGTAAATGCAATTTATAAGAATTTATTAAGAATTTATTAAAAATTTTTTTATTGTAAAACATTTTTACAATATATAATATTTTAACATAAAATAAAAAATCTTCTCTGATTGTTAAATTTTTCTGACATATAAGTTTTTTGAAGTAATTAAATATTTTTTATTCGGAAAGTTCTAAAATAAAAATTGACTTATATTTATTGAAAAGTTTCTTATTAAAATTCAACCACAAAGATGTCGCATACATAATAAATCATAATACTATACTACAAATATGAATCATGATAAGTATTCATGAATACTTTGCTAATATTTTCCAAGAGATAGGACGTGCAACAGTTACATTTATTAATTTTTTTTAATAAAGAAATTATATTATACAGTAGGGATAAAAAAAAGTTAGGATTTATTTCGTAAGCTGACTCGTGCGATAACAATCTATGCTGTGTGATCGATATAAAATTATTGATGTGAGATGATCCCGTTTGGCATGCACTTACCCTCTTCTACATTATTCATATATAATAAATAATCGATTCGATAAAAACGATTGCGAAAAACAATAATATTTACATATTTGTAAATATTATTGTAAATATTATTGTAGATATGTATGTTCTTGTCAAATATTGACTATCGCGATGAACATTCGGTCAAGAGCATTTAAAATAAAAGTCGAAGGATTCGAATTTGGCTTTGCGATAAACACTTTACGCGATGTAAATGTAAGTTGTCTATGTCAATTTAAATGACTTGCTTAAACAATTTAATCGCGTTGTGAGTTAGTTATTCTAGCTACAGTGAATTATTGGAATACAAATATTAGGTCATTCAATGTAAACAAATATTTTATATTATATATTTTACAGGAACTTACAATATATTATCGGGTAATTTTTTTGTGTAAACTTATGAAAGTTAGAAAGTTTCAACTATCAAATTGTTCAATTTTTTGCCGTAGAAGATAAAAATAATATTCTTTGAAATAATGAGATAACTTATAAGAGAGCTAATGTATTTATTTTAAGTGATAAGTATTTAAAATAGTAATTATTCAAGTAATCACTTCTTGAATGTATTATAGAAGACAATTTTACATCAGAAAATTATATTTGTAGTAAATTAATATAAAAGTTATAACGGCTAAAAAATGGCCGGCACAGTGTACACATTTAATAGAATTCTCTTGAAATTGCGCTGCAAATAATAAGAACTGTTTCTACTTGACTCGGTCCTTGATATGAAGCTTATCGGTAAGGCTTCTTCGAAGTGATCTATCTCGCTAAAACTAATTTGCTGATTAACCTATAAAAAACCATTACGAATAACAAAATGTCGATAAATGTTACATCATATCTCGACATGATGTATTAGTGATAATTAAAAATAAAAATATTAATATACTTTTCGAAGAAAAATGCTTTCTCTCTCTCTCTCTCTCCACTTATACATATAAATGCTCTCAATTATTATAATTAATATTAAAATCAGTAAATATAATTAATTAATATAATATATGATCAATTAATATTTTTAATATTATAATATTAAATTTTACATTGTATAACATTTGATGTTTTCGTGATTAAATTCTAATTCTACCTTCAAAAAAAGTAATCATAAATTGTCCTTCTGCGTATTCTTTTGTCGGCATTATTCTACTCTTCGTAGAATATGTATGAGATGTAGTTTCAATCGCGCGAGTCCTTCGTGAAATCTCTTGTATATGCGCTGCGTATAGGTATTCTCTCAAACAATCAAGGATTCTCTCCCGACAATCTACATACATTCGGATTCATTTATTATTGCCGAGTGAGATCACTCAGTGGACTACATACATTCGTTCACGTATTAATATCGAGTCATTTTCCTGCCGCTTTTGCGTAAAAATGGCGAAAACAGATCAAAAATCGGCTGGCTGAAATCTTGAGCACAGGAGGCCGTCTTGCACAACTCTAACTTTTTTATCTCGCGTTAATGTCGCACGTGAATCTCGGGTTGTCTTGTCGAGTCGCAATCCATGATGAATTTTCGTCATCGGTCGTCGAAACAGCGCACATGGTTTTATTGGCAAAGAACTTTGGAGAAACTTTTAAGAAAATTGGTCAAGGTAAAGATAATAATCATATAATTTGTCAGTCATCCATTTGTCAGATATGTATCATGTATGTATATGTTATTTGTATTTTTTTTTACGTTACTGACCTAAACCTGTTTTGTCAATAAGTCTTTAGAAACTTGCATCTTTTTTTTGCTGCTCCATTTTTCATATCCACATTAATTTTGTCATCCATATTAATAGTCTATACTTTAGTAATTCAAAATATCCGATAAAATTGATGATCGATAATAATTGAGTAGGTACAAGCCTTGAACCAAATTACGATTCACCGAACTCTCAGCCAGCTTTTCATAAATCTTATTATTGTCTTGTCAAATTCTTACATTTGCTTAAACAAAATTGATATTTGATCCTTTTATCGATTGTTTCTTTATTTAAAAAGTTAAAAGTATTTTAATTAAGTAAGTTAATTATAAGTGGAAAATTAAAAATGTGGAGTATATCCAAGATTTCACATTATAGTATGTTAATCTTAATAAAAAAGTAATTTTGAAGAATTTCACGGATTTTGTAATTCAAGTATTTGTTATTATTACTGACTCATACAACGTTATTAGAAACAAAAAGAATATTAGTTCTCACAATCAGTTAGTCGAGAATGTAGCTTGACTTTGACTTTAGCATTTTTTCTTATCAAAGAATATTAATATAGTTATGCCTAATATATTTTTTTATCAATGTAACTTTTATTTCCGTAACGAATTATGCAGACATAGGCATCAATGTAAGGACTTCTCCAATATAATATCGCCCAACATAACAACAATAATTAAATATAAAAAAGTTACGCGTAATAGTAAATTATTAATTAAATATAAAAAAGTTACTCGTAATAGTAAATTATTAATTAAACATTAAGTTACTCAAATATAAAAAATCGTAATAGTATCGTAATGTATGTTTGTTCTTCACAGATCGTTACACTAATTCGTGTCAATATACAAAATCGCGGTCAGTCAGTATTTGTTTAGCATTTAACAGTCTGATTGTTTTATATTTGCAATATGATATGACAATGAGGAAGGCTTCCGTTTTCCAAACAGCATGCTCGAGTCGATAACGTTTATCTTATTTAATGCGCCAGCAATTTATTTTATGTCTAAGATTATCGATTTTTTGACAGCTCAACATATCATTATAATGAAAATTAAAAGTCAAAATTGATAGGAGTATTACGTTGTAAAAACGCATTTTTTGTTATTATAATGAGAAGTTATTATAATGTTATTATAATGAGAAGTTTTTTAAGCTTATTTCCATACTCGTATAATTTCACTCAACAAGTTTATTAAAATATATGAATTATTTATTTATTTAATTCCGTAACAATTAATTAATACTAACAAATTATTCACGTAATAATTTACTTTTATCATAATTTAATTATTATTACATGTTTAAGAATAAATATTTTTCTCTTAATTTATATGTTAATTTAATTTATATTCTTATGACAGAATCATCATGGGTCGAGCGGAAAAAGAACAATCAGGCAATCCCATGACAGAATTCAGTAGCAGGTACTTTTACTATATCATTAATGTTATATTATTCACACGACGATGCAAACAACAAAATGTACAACCATTAATTAGAATGTAAATTTTGTTGATTGCAAAAAATTTTACTGATATTGTCCATGCATGATAACTATACACGGACTAAGATCGTGCACGCAATTAAACACGTGATCGACATCGATAGCTTTCTTAATGAGCAGTCATTCTTAAGCGATAAGCAGATAACACAGCTTCTGTGTACGCAATATATAGAAAGCAATTATCAAGAATAATCGTCGTGGAATGCGATTGTATCGCGTTTGCACAAAGATAGGAAGCGCGTTGTAGAAACTCAGTTTTTTCCTATAACACTTAATTAAAATTGTTTTAATTTTTGTTAACATTTATTTTATTAACTTTAAAATCCTAAGCATTTAAACTTACGTTAACCAATCTCGAACATGAGTAAATTTATCCAATGCATTTTTATTTCATAACTCTCGGAAAAATAATAAAAAATTAATGTTTTTTTTTTAGTGTAGAAAACAAACTAAAATTAAATTCGGCAAGTAGCGTGATAAATGAAAAAATTTTCGTTCAAGATTCTTTTAAAAGTAACTTGTTTAAAATTGTATGTAACATGAGTACATTTCTTAGGATACATGACGATATGTAGAAATCAGCAGTAAAAAACAGCAACGTGACTTTTCAGAAAAAAGTCAGACAACTTTTATAAGAAGTAAAATATTATTGCATAAATATATCTTCCTCTTTACTCGGAAATATTACTTTCTCATGCAAATTACAGAACTATTATTAGAAATACTAATTCTTAACTCTTTTGGATATCCATATATAGAGGATATTCATTTCTTCACAATTTTTCTATGTTTTTGTGTAACATATTTTGTATAGTTCTTAAGATTTGTATGTACGACTTCAGATTTGCAATTAGCAATCCTCATTACTAAAATTTAGCAAAAGTATGTTCAACAGAAAAATTTGTGTGTGCAACAAAGGGTAATATATATTATTAATATAAAATATATTATTGTTTTGAAGTAATAACAATAAATATGTACATAAAAAAATGTCAGGAAGAAAAAGAACATCTTTTATTACAAATATATAATTTATTAATTTTATTTTCCAAATGTGTATATGTACAATATTATTACATGTTTACATTATCTCATTTAATTTAATGTTTTGTATGTTAATTTACTTTTTTCATTTCTAGTACAAAGATAGCTCCGAATATCGGCGAATATAAGGAAAAAGATGAATTATACGATCCTTTTGAGCATCGTGATAGTCAAAATACAACTTCGTAAGTCTCAGTTTAACTTTGTATCGACACGTACCAAGCAAACGTGCAATTTTCATACTTTGACAATAAAACACCGTACATTGCAACATTTTATCTTAAACATGCATAAGCATAATAATAACATATGTATGGCCGTGATAAATACACTATATACATATTTATATTTCAGTTAATTTTAAGAATGAATTTCAAACAAAAGTATGAAAAAGTATGAAAAATATATAGACTTTATAAATTGCAATAAGAAATTATTTAATTATGATCGGAATGCACGTTAATGATTTTATTCATATTATATTTCAGATAATAGCATATTTTTTAACAATAGAAATAAATTCATTATTTATACGGATACCTATATTAAAGAAAAGTATTAAAGAAAATTATCTTCTTTTGAGAATCATTTTTTTTATGAGGCAGTTTATCTAGCCTATGAATAATCCATTCTAATACTAAATAATCCCCAACTCCAATAATACTAAATAATCCATTCCAATTTTGTTCAATCAAATTTTATTGGTAATTTTCTAAAATCGATCACATTTTGCGCATGGTAGCAGAGAAAATAATGTAACTCTACGTTTCAGGGATCTGGGCTCCTTGATGCATCTCCTGAAGTCCTCTCTAGGAACGGGAATCCTGGCCATGCCACACGCGATAAAAAATGGCGGGCTGCTGTTTGGCGGAATTGGTACGATCATAATCGGCATAATTTGCTCACATTGCGTGCACATACTGGTACGTTCGTCTCACGTGCTTTGCCGGCGCACCAGAACACCGCAATTGTCATATGCCGAAACAGCGTACGCAGCCTTTCTCTGTGGACCGCCGTCGATCAGACCTTGGGCCAATAGCAGCAAGATATTCGTGAACACGGCGCTGTGTGCGACATACGTGGGCGGTTCATGTGTTTATGTCGTGTTTATCGCTAAGTCCATTCAGCAGGTATGTACTATGCATAATTCTTGACAGCAAAATCATTTATCTATGCTAAGACAAGTTTAGCGCGATGAGTATAACTTGTTAATATATCTTTCATTCCACAATTGCAATTAATTTCTAAGTTGTAACAAAATTATATACAGTCTGATGTAAGTCTAATGAGTATGAAAATATTTTTTAATGATTGTGTTATATTTATCATAACTCTATCTCATTCTCTGTTAACTCTTTCTCATTATTTATCATGAATATTAGATGTACATGCATTAACGAGATTGATTAGATGGAAACTAAGGAAAAGAACTGATATTTAAATTAATAGCTCGAAGATACTTTATACAAAGTATGATTTAAGATTAATTAATTTGATGAATTAATTTGATGTTCTATAATTTTTATGATTCCGCGATAAATATTTTTTCCAAATACATGATGATTATTACACTCTTTAAACAACAGATAACTTTAGTTTAGTTCATTTCTGTGATTGTTATATAATAAAGCAGTAACAAGAATATATATCTGATAATATAACAATTATATAGTTTATCAGATATCTTGGATTGTAATCATTATTACTATAGTTTTTATCATTTTTATATATAAAATTATAAAATTCTTCTTCTGTTATTTGTAATTACTGACTACGTATCGCAAACACATTCTAGAATTATTATCTATCTTACATTTAATTACATTAATTAATTGACTCTCCACGATTTTTATAATTGTTATAATTTTTTTATTGTTATGATTTTTATAATTGTTATGATTTATAACTGTTATAAATTTTTATTCTTTAACGTACTCAAATAAGTTTTGCTTTTCTTGTCTTTAAAAACGTATAAGAAAATTATTACTCACACAAGTACATTACACTATAATTCAATTCAATTAAAAGAATTTAAACGATAAAACGGAAAGTGATAATTCTTTTCAAACATAAATGTAGACGGAATTACGGAAAGTATTTCAAATGTTTCATTATTTAAACAATACAGTAATAAGAAATCAAATAATTTCGATCAGACATTGCATCTTGGTTTTTTTTTACGAGCGAGCGAATGTTTCTACTCGTTCTCTTTGTGAGATCGTCCTGAATCCTTGCGTAAGTCACATGACCAAATCAATCTTCCGTGTCACCGCTATGCATCTTATTTTCTTTTCAGCTGACAAATTTCTACACAAGGACAGAAACAGAAATACTGGAAGAGAAAGGAATAAGCATACAGTTGTGCATCCTTTCGCTGATCCCAGCATTGATATTGCTCGGTCAAGTGCGTGACTTAAAGTATATGGTTCCGTTCTCGATGCTGGCGAACACTTTCATGATATCCGGCTTCGCGATCACACTCTACTACATTTTTGATAATAAAGGGCTGCAATCATTAGAGAACCAGAAGCTGATAGCCTCGGTAGAGCAACTGCCCCGTTTCTTCGCGACTGTGATATTCGCCATCGAAGGTATCGGCGTTGTAAGTTTCAATTACAAATGTCAATTGTCGCAGTTAGTGTTGCTAAACGCGAATAACTGGTCGTCGCAAGTGTAGACGGTTTTTTATTTAAACTTTGAAAAGAATAACAAAAAAAGAATAGAGAAATAGTCTGAAACAGCTTTTGTTAGCGGATGATTAATCGCACTCTTTTACGTTTTTTTATATACGTCCTTGAGCGCTTCTCGAACACCTGATACGATTATGATCACAGGTGATGCCCGTGGCGAACAACATGAAACATCCGCAACACTTTTTGGGATGTCCTAGCGTACTTAACGTCACGATGTCGATAGTCGTGTGCTTATACGCTATGATGGGGGTGTGCGGTTATCTCGCCTATGGCGAGAATTCTCAGGCCAGTGTCACGTTGAATTTACCAACGGAAGAAATGTAAGTAGAAACACTTTTTTCTAAATGTCATTTTGATATGGTGTTGCAGACAAATGAAAATGTTTTAGTCTAGCCCAGGTGGTGAAGAGTCTTATTGCCGCGGCCGTTCTCTTTACTTACGGTCTGCAACTCTTCGTGCCACTTGAAATCCTGTGGAATGCCATAAAGCACTTATTTAGCCATAAGTTTGCAGTCATCGGCGAGACGTTGATGAGGATATGTATAATTATGCTAACAGGTAAAATGCCTTTCATATTCGAAGTTGTTACTTTAACTACCACTATAGTTAAATTTAAATTAATTATAGGTAGAAACAAATTTAATCTGAACTATAAACAAATGATTAAAATGTATTTCAAACGAAGAGAATACTAATTCAATATTTTATGAATATATATTTAAAGTATTTCGATAAAATTCTTTCACTTTTCGCCTACGAAGCGGCTAGTAAAATTAAATGCGAATAACCGGTCGTACCAGTGTAGGTGGTTCTTTACCTCATTGGAAAGGATAATAGAGAAATAAATTCGATACGGCAACTGTTGCTTTTATAAGCGAATGATTCACAAGTTGTCCGCATTGTTGGATGATTCGTATCTTCTTTTGTACCCATAAATGGACCTCTAAAAAGGATATAGTTTTTAAAAAGAATTAAAAGTAAACATAATTTTTTATTCTAAATCCATTTTATAGAAGTTTCTTCTTCTTTTATGTTCTTTTCTTTTTTACTAGGATTTTTGCGTCTCAAAGAGTCGATACAAATTATAGATTTAAAAATTTAAACAGAAAAATAATATTGCGAAGAAATATTTTTTACCTTTTTATGTGTGTGAGATACAACTGATCCTATCACGATTGCAATAACGAATCCAGCGAAATAGTTAGATAGTCATCAAATAAAGAACCGGCATGTTTTTCATGCCAACGTGCCTCAAAGAGTTAATACCGCTTTCTCGTAACCTTTTCCGGTTTGCGTTTTTGCCGCGAATAATCCAGCGATCGCGAGAAATTACTATTAAACCGCGATGAATCATGCACTCCGATAGAGAGGAGGTCAGTCGGAGATCGGCGATCAGTGAGCCGATTGAATGATCGGTGTCACCCACTTAATCCACGTGCGCGTATGTGACGCATATGTACATGTGACATGTCTTTTTATCACTAAATGCACCGAGAAAGAAAAAAATTATCTGCTTCGGTTCTTTCGTACAATAGATTCAGCCCACTTTGGGCCGCGTCTGATTCGATTTCTTCAATAGATTTGCAATAGATTTTTTCCTTTATTAGGAATTCTCGTTACGTCGTCTAATAGCAGCATGTAAACATAAGCATCACGAATATTTAATTATCATGAGAAATATAGTTTATCTGCAGCTTGTTCTTTTATCTTTCCTTTATTTGTTTGTGTAAAGTGCATGTAATAAAAATGTCATGCTTGTTGATAACACTTGTTTGATAATTATGATGTATTCTACATGTCTGATATGAATGTAAACCTCGATTTAGTTAGAAAGTAACATTTGATATATGTTTGATATATTATTTGATATATTATAATTTTTTTACAGTGATCATGGCATTGTTAGTGCCTGATTTGGATCCATTCATTTCTCTAGTCGGTGCAATATTCTTTTCTATCCTCGGCATCAGTATTCCAGCTGTCGTCGAGACGATTTCATGTTGGGAAGGCCATTTGGGCACCTTCAAATGGCGGCTATGGAAAAACTCTGCGTTAGTAATATTTTCGTTACTAGCGTTGATATTTGGTTCGATGGTCTCAGTGCAAGATATAATCAAGCTTTATGAAAAATAACAAATTTTAATATTTTATCTCAATTTTTACCATTTCTGGAACTCCAGTGTCGACAAGCAACGAGATTTTTAATGAAACAACTAATTAACGCAATACTTTTGTATCTCGTTGTCTCATTATTTGCGTTTGTATTTGACGTGGATCTCAGTGTTAAATGTAATGAATTATTTTAGTTAATATTTTAGTTAATAATAAAGTTTACTAAGTTTACTGTTTTATTAACGACTTTTTTTTAATTTATCATTTCATTATCAAAAAAGAATAATCAAAAATAATATATTTATAATTTTCTTAGTAATTTGTAAGTAATTGTACTAAATGTCTAAAAATATAATTTAGAAAAAATTATTTTTTTTTAATAATGGAATGACGTCTATAATAATTTATTTGCAAAAAAATATAGAATAATTTTAAATTTTTACAATGTATTTTTTCGACAAACAAAGATCTTCGGTGCATTATGTTTAAGAGATAAGAATACAATTTTTTAATGAAACGATGTCTTACAATGTCTTTCTTACAATTTGTATTCGTTTAAGTTCTTTTAAATTGTTTCTTTGAACAAAATTTAAAAGAAAAATAGTTTACAATTTTCATCAAGATGTTATATTTTTGTGACGAATAAAAATTTTTGGTGCACTTGACAAGCGTACAATTTCCTTACAAATTACGAATATTAAAAAAATTAGAAGTAAATTGTCTTTGTTATAATAGACTGATACATGGATCAATGATGTCCTTGTTACAGTTTACACATGCGTAGAAAAATTCCAAACTTAATCACGATTTCCATCATAGTTATACATAAATCTAATATATAAATTCGGTCGTAATGGAATAGCATAAAAAGTTAGAATTGCTTGTACATTTTTCTGTCATAAATGTTTAAGTAGTTGTGTTATATTTGGTCTTCTCCCATTAGTTTTTTGAATATACAATGTTTTGTGGTAGAACGCTATTAAAATAAAAAATATACTTGATGCTTTATATTTTACATTTTTTACGTCTTCTTCTTAGGCTTCAATTATTCAAATTTTATTTATTATTTTGTATTGTTACGCAATTTGAACATAGCATAAAGTGGTACACGATGTACTATTATGTATGTAACACTTGAAATCGTGGAGAATATTATCCGCTAAAAATATTTATGGCTATAGTACAATGTGTACATTTTGTATACATAGAGGCGCCAGTTTACGGGCTCCAGATAAAACCAGTCTCAGACTTCTCTCTGGTCCCGTTCATATTTTTGCACACGCAGCAGCCCGCTTCACTCGCTAGATGGCGCAAGAATGCCGCATTGATACGTTTCTGGAATCGCTTTTTTCGTAGAGGGTGTTTCGTGCCGGCCGCCATATTTGTCGCGGCCGTGCTTGCCGACAAAGTAATTTGCCGTAATCTACAGGAATATCAGCCAGTAGTTTCAAAAGTGAACATTTTACATACACACACACACATATATATATTTTTATATATATGTCTATTATATGTACACATATATATATAACAAGTGGCTCGCGTTTTCGCTCGTCGACGATCGAGATCGCAGCGCTCGTTTACACTCCAGATCGAAAGACCTCCTTCACGTCGGATCGAAAAGTAGCGGGCGTCGAGTCGAGGAGACTCGCGGGGAGCGCACGGCCGACAGTAGCGACAAAGAAAGGTGGAATCGGCTGGCACTCGATTCTTTCGATCGCGAGAGAATAGTTTTACCTTGCTGCTCGCGAGCCGGAAATCGCCGTACGCGGTACTCACGTTCGACGGCAATTCGATTACTCGCATCCATATTTTCGTATCTGTAAGCCTGTGCCAGCACGCGGTGTTACAATCGTGCGATAGCGGCGACATAACCTCAATCTCCCGGTGATCGGCCCTCGTTGCGCGTGTGTGCGTGCGTACGCGTGTTCCCCTTTGCATTCCGGCGTCGCGACAATGGCAATGAACGAGGACCTCGATTTCGCCGAGCTCTGCAGGCTGTGCTCGCTCAAGAGCAGCCAGCAGCTGCAGATATTCGACAAGGAGAGCGAGCAGCGACAGCTGCTGTTCAAAATACGCTCCTGCGTGCCCATCGCGGTGAGTATAGACGACAGACTTGCTCCGCGGGACCGCGTTGTCGCCCGGAACGCCTGAGCTAAAATTTTCCAACAGCTTAAGACGCAAGCTCGCTTTTCTGTGTAGAAATTCTGTGCGATCGCACCGTGAGACGTTCTCTCTGAACGAAGGTGAAAGATAAAGTTGTTAGTTGAATTGTCGGAGCTCCGAATTGTTAAGAGTCATAAGAATATTGACAAACGATAAAAATTGAGGAGTGCAGAGTGCTATCTGCATTAGCGTGATTTATGAATAGCTCTTGCTTTACTGGAACTCTGATGTGCATTGAAACTATTGATATGCTACTTTGAACTTTTGTAATTAAGATCACACAAAAAGATATATGTGAGACTTGAGCGAATTGATTAATCAGTTGAGAAATTATTCGAAAATATTTCTTGTGATTTTTAAGCTCTTGAGCTGTGATTGATCGTTTTGCTCTTACTACTTAAATCTTTTTTTCTATTTTAATCGAAGGAAATCATGAAATCGTTTTGTCACAGATAGCAAAAGAGGATGGACTGCCAAAAAATATCTGCCAGAGATGTATCTACAAGTTGGACATGTTCTACGAATTTCGTCTCAACTGCTTGAGCACAGAGAGAGTGTTGAAGAATTACTCAGACTCCTTGAAGAATTTAGTTGCGCTTAACAATCAGGCAAGTAAAATTTTCCTTTATAAGGATTACCTTAAATTGCATCGATTTTTGAAGCAAAAATATTATCATACACAACGTGTAATAGGAGTGCGCTCAGATTTTGATTGTTCACATTTTGTACGTTTTCAATTTGTGTAGTATTACAATTGTAATATTGCGGAATAATATTGCGAAAATAACGTCATTTGGTATACATGTTGAATGTGGAAATAGTTAAAGACACAAAATTGATAAAACGGTCGTGGGATTTGTTTTCGCGTGGAATAAGCGTAACAAAGTACAACATTTTTCAGTCCAATTTTATCACGACTGACTGAGCTATTAATTTTATTTCTTGGTGCACGAAAGAGTACGAAAGTTCTTTGGTTTGTAAAAACACGTCGCAATATTCGCAAAGCAAAACGACTTTACATGTAAAGTATTCTTTTATGCAATGCCATTGGCATACTTTTTCTCTTCTTTCATCTCCTTATAATGGTTTGATAATCTAGAATATTCAGCATCCAAAAATGCTGCAATAGAGAGTGACTGAATATATATATGTTTTGTATATAAATATATACGAAACTAAAATAAACTTCAAAGATTGTAATTGCCTTTCAACGAACCACTCTCTCTCTCACTCTTTCTTTCTTTCTCTTTTTCTCTGATTCTACTGAGAGTATCATCAATGGCACGAGAAGTATCGCTAGGTGCATATCTTTTTCTTTCTTCCGTACTTTCGATAGCGGCAAGTTATGAAAAGGATAGAGTTGCTCGGACGGAACAGAATCCTGTCGGATGGTGATCAGAGCAGGGGAGAGAGGAAACGCGCGCAGGGGCGTCACTGATCGGTAGCTAGAGGTGCTCAGGTCCCCGTTGACCCCTCTTTCCGCGTCGGCTGCACCCGGCGGCGCGCGATCTCAATAATTCCACCCTCGCGTACGTAACGTAGACGAGCCGGCGGTAGGGAGGAGGGATAAATAGGAAGAGGCAAACAGATCGGGTGAGAGGGAGAGAGAGAGAGCGTGTGCGACGACCGACGTCGCGACGTCTATTGATCGGTGCGACCGCGAGACGCGTCGCGCGCACAGAAAGCGAAAGTCGTAGTATACTCCTTTCTTCGCTATCCCGACTGCCTCTTCCCTTCCCTCCGTTTCTCATCTTTGCAACTTATTTCTCTTCCACCTGTCGCGCTCCTCCCCTCGTCTTCATCACGTAACACTCCTATTTCTTTCTTAATTTTGCTGCGTTTCTTCCACGCACATAGGTATGTTTTTTCCCAACATTTCATCTTTCTCTTTTTTGACTCTCCTTGTTATTATTGTTATACTCCTCTATCTTGCGTAATTTACTTATTTATACTTAAGGAAATAATTCCGCTCGATATCAATAATAACATTTGAAAAGAATTACAAAGGCCTTTAAGTCACCTGATCGAGCTAAACTAAAAATGTCATTTAAAGCTATACACAAACATATGACTGAGATTTATTCAAAATAAATACATATGATTACTTATTTATTCTTACGTGATGTGATGTGCATTACTGTTTCATCCATTTGTCACGCAAGGAAGGTTCGTAATTGTAATACCGTGTCGGAATTGTCACTTTCGCGACATTTCTTATCATTTTTTTTTCCCGACTTGATTTTTTACAAAGGTACATTCATGTTTCGAGAGGATTCAATCATAGTACATGGCATAAATCCCATCCTGCTCTCGCATCTCCATTCCCTTGTTTCTCTTTCGATCCCGGATCGCTCGATCTTCTCCTCCTTCCAAGTCACCCGCTCTCTCCCCTGCCGATTCGGCAGTTCTAGGCACAGGTGCAACGTGAGTTGCCGAGCCCATGCGCGTACGTTCGAGAAACCTGTTTCGAAACCCGGGATACCCCGACGAGATCGACGCAGCCTCGTTACGTGGGTGACTCTCTTTCTCTCTCGTCGCTGGCGTTCCGGAATATCGGCGGCGGCAGCAGCGCGAAGGGCAGCGCGACGAAGAGGGTCGCGAGACGACGTCCCTGGCATCTCTCCCATGAATCGCTCCCGTGTTGCGACATGTGTGCGCGCGCGCGCGGATAAGTTCTGCCTCCCCTCCTCTCTCCCTTCCCCTAGGATGCCGCTCTCTCTCACTCTCTCAATGTCAGTGTCAAGGTCAGCGGGCCGACGCACCGGTCGCGGAGCGCCGTCGCCGCCACCACTGTTGCACCGCATACAACGGCGATGCTCCTCATGCATCCGATATCACTCGCCGGTAGTTCGCGTACATATATCGCTAAATGGGAGAAAGAGAGAGAATGGAATCGAATAGAAAAGAGAGACAGAAGCGAGGCGTACAAACGAGACACGCCGACACCCCCACGCAGCACCCTTAACGCCGCTGCGAACGGTCGCTTCGTCGTTCCTCGTCGTGTCTCGTATCTCGCTTCCTCCAATTCGGTCTCGCGTCGGCCGTACGCCGCATTCCGGGGATATCCGCACGGTATATCGTAACGCGTCGCGCTCGTGCGTCGTCGGTTATCCTCCAGCGTGCTGAGCAACGGTCCCCTTCAAGTTTTTCTTTCCTCGCCCGCATTTTTTCTTTCTCTCCGTCTCTCTTACATCCCCCAGTCTCCCGGCCCCGGTCTCTCTCTCGTGCGATCCCTCTCGTGGTAGCGCGATACACGCTGCCTACGGAGAGTGATACACACGAATCATCGCCCTGCGCGCATACACATAAACACACACCTTCCGTTTCTCCCTGCCAATCGGTCGGCCCAGCAGCGGGCCGGCCCCAGTTCTCTCTCTCTCTCTTTCTCCTTCTCTCCCTCCCCCTCCGTCGCTTCCCAATCGTGTCTCTTCATGGTATCGGCGTGCTCGCGCGCATTCGCCTTCTCTCCGTTGCACCCTCAGGCTCGCTTACGCGCCGGCCACGGTGCATTCCGCGGGGTACCTCCGCTCGGCATCGTTTGTATCGGCGCGTCGCTCCGTCCGTGTGTGTCACCGACTCTCTGCCTTACTTCTTTCTCGCTGCTCCCCCTCCCTGTCCCCCCGTCGTCCTCACGCATACACGCATACATATTTCTCTGTCTCTCTTTCTCCCCTTCTTCCCCACTTCACCTGCGGTTCCGTCTTTCTTTCTTCTCTTCTTCTTCTCTCCGAGTCCGACGGCGAGGGAAACGTCTCCCCGGCCGTCTCGCGCTTATCCCCTCCGCACGCCGTCGGCTGCTTTTTTTCGCCTCTTTGTCCTTGCATCCTCCCGCGCCGGGAATCGGCGGCGGCTGCCAGCTTCGCGGCTCTCTCTTGCCTCGTGAACCGCGATATTTCTCTTCGTACGCGTCACGAAAACGCGTAAGCTCTTCGCGGGTAAAGCCCGCGAACGCGTATGTGGTGTAACGTTTGTACATGGAGTGAACTGTTGTCTCGTCGAAACGTGCCAGTTATCGTCGCTCTGGTACGTCCGGGGTACCATCGGAGTCTCAACCCCCGAAAATGAACTTCGGATTCTCGTCATCGTTGTTACTGCTCTGCCGCACGCGATCGGTGCTGTGAATCGAAAATCGCACGATATTTTTTTTTGGAAAAAGCCGCCTCTCTGCGGTCGAAGGTGTTCTCCCAGCCCTTTGATTCTCGGAGCCCAACGGTCGTCTTCTTCAGGATTGGTCCTCCGTTAGTGCGTGGTAAGCGCGTCCGAAAAGACGGGCGACCGTTTCTTTCATGAGGACGATCGACGCGCGATGGCTTCTTCTTTCTGTCTTTCTTCTTCCGGAATGACTTGATCATCAAACGTACTTATTGCGCGTTATTTTTTTTAGATTACTCGGTGAATTTAGAAATTTCTTGCAGAAACGCGGAAATAATTATTGTCCTTTTATCGTGACTGTATTGATAATGTATGATAGTGAGCAGGATTAAGCGAGAAAAGAAAAATTGATACAGATAACGATTATTTAGAGCACCAAAATCGCTTCCCTGAAGCCTGTATATTAGACCACGCATTGAAGATTGCACAATGGAGATTAGAATTCAATCAGTCAAAACGGGTTAAAATTAAACTTATCCGATTGATCAAATTCTAATTTTCAGTTCGCAGTTTTCAACCTTCAATGCGTAATCTGGGCTTAACGTGTGATAGCTTTTCTCATTGTTTTTTCTCCGAGAAATCTTCACGAAGAAGAAGAAGAGGACAGTCCTTGAATTGTTCTGGACCATTACACGAGGGAAAAAAATCTGAAACATGATATATCGTTGATAATATTAAATAATTATTTTACAATGAACGTTTTAGTCAAAAAAGTGTAGTCGATGATAGTGATCTGAGCTAAGTACGTAATCTTGGTATTGTTATCGTCAGTTATTTATTACGACCATTCATGGAACTGAAGCATATAACAGGAAAAACACCTATTCTGTAGCAATTTTTGAATAATTTTATTTTATGTTCTTACGTTCTTTCTCATTATATCAGAAAGCAATAAGAGAAATAATAAGAGAATTCCAGCCTACGTAGTGCATTACGCACGGATTTCCGGATCTTCATAAAGCCATCTTTGATGCGCCGTTCTCGTGTCAGACGACGGTTTGACGCCATAGACGACGATACATAATCGAGACACGCCGAATATTCGCGTATCTCCATTATAAATTTACATTAGTAAATATATTTAAAAATGAATCAACATTTTAAATATTGATTTAAATAATCGTAATATTGTGATGTCGATCTATTTATTTAGAAAACAACTTTGTTTTAACGAGCTATATGCTTTATCGGTAGAAAAGAAATGAAGCGAATGAGTCGATAGAAGTTGTATCTACCGTTAGACTCTTGCGAATTAAGTTAATTGAGAGCTACATGACGTTTATCGTTATTAAATAAGAAATTAATTATTGCACGACGTGTGATCAATCAATGGTTTGAATTTAGAGTACCGACAAGGACAAGATGTCAAACGGCGGACAACAGCAACAGCATGCGAGTTACACGGAAACGCATACTGCAGCACACGTAGCTCTGCATCAGCACATGATACAGCAAGCCGCTCAAGCGAGGCTAGCTGGACCTGGACCACACGCGGCCCCGCAGCCGCCGAATCCCACGTTTACCTTGCCAGACGACGGGCTCGGCTACGATGACGGAGTAAGGGTTCTACGGTCCATTGGAACATGGTATGTACATACTTTAATTAGTTCTTTCTTAGAGTATTACTTTCTAGAAGCGAGATCTTTTGTCAAAAATATTCTCGAGTTATTGCTTAATTAGAATTTTTTAAATATATGATATTTCCATATGAAGTATCTGACAATCCTTCACAGATATCAGTGGAAGAGAAATGTCAGATTGCAAAAAAAGAATGTTTTCCAAAATACTTTTATTATAATGTCCTTAATATTAAAATTTTATTTTGCTAACTTTATTTTAAAACTACAGAATCGATCATTTTCCGTTGTTAAATTTTACATAATTATATTTTTACACATAATTATATTTTTATTAGTTTCCAAACAAAATATTATGCAATATGATCATTGGTTCTTATTTCATAGGTCATCGGATTATTCTGCCACAATGCGCCCCAATATGATGCCGGCATTTCCTGGAACGGATCAACAATTTGGAAGCAGAGCACCGACAGTAAATCAACCATTACGGACAACGACGACAAATAGTGTAAGTGTTCGTCCGGGATGTGCTTCGAAAGCGACCAACACTGGCGAGCCAACGACAAAGGCGTTTGCCTGTTCTGTATGTGGTAAAGGGCTCGCTCGTAAGGATAAACTCGTCATACACATGCGTATACACACTGGAGAGAAGCCGTATTCCTGTGAAGTATGCGGTATGTATGAAAATCATATTGAATATATTCTTGAATATAAATTATTTTAAATTGCAGATTATTTTTAATCTACCCTAAAAGAAAGCAATTGAATGCGATAAAGAATCCGATGTATGTTGCAGGTAAAGCGTTTGCGCGTCGAGATAAATTGGTCATCCATATGAACAAACTCAGACATAAACCTGGTGTTTCGCCTCTGTCAGCACCTACCACACCAAGATCTGATCAACATCAACAGCAGCAACAACAACAGCAGCAACAGCAGCAAGCGCAACAGCAACAACCATCTCGTCAAGACAGCATTCATAAACTGAAGGAGGAGCCAGTGAGTTGGGCCTGCGAACTGTGCGGGCGATCACTCGCTACTAGAGAGGAATGGACGCAGCATGCTCGGTTAGTATTACTTTATCTTCAACATCAATGTTCAACTCAAATTTTAATTTAACATCTACAATTAACTTCGATCAATTGCAGATCTCATTTGGAAGGAACTGTGCCGCCACAACACGCTGCTCCTTATTTCCCAGGATCTGCTCCGCCGCCGCAATCTTATACTGCTGAGAGAAACTTTTGCTTAATGTGTCGCGCCGACTTCACAGATAAGGCTGAATTTATGTTCCATATACGTACGCACTGCGAGCACGGGCAACAAGGTAAACAGAGCGGCGGGGATGCCGCGACGGCTGAACTCATTGCCAGAGGCCTCGTTGATCCTTCCGGATTATGCAGCTAGAATTACTCTTTTCCCTGTCACGACGTACCGTCGATTTGTGTCTTACCATAGTACAAGTTTTCTGCTCCATTTCGACCAGAAACTTTTGCATAGGGTGTCATGCATATTGTGATTGTAATGATATATATACCAACTTATCGATAATAGATACACAGTAGCATGTTCTATAATGATAAGTAATAACTAATGTTAGTTATGTTGATATTCATTACCAGTATAAAATTATCATTAAGTTGGTAATTCCGTGCACTGTGATTATTTTCTAATATATTTTTATTAGAGCCTTTTGCACATGATGGAAGATCATTGATGGATCTCGAAGGTAAGCAATTCTTATATATTAAGTTTGAATTCTTATTACACTGTTCATAAATCACTGGACAAATTTATCTATTTCTCAAGAAGATAATAATCTTGGCCAGTCTATTTCATGACAGATTATTTAGAAGAAGAAAATGATTAAAGAATAGTTTATACATTTTAATAAATACATATCATCAAAATAGATACGTAGAGGAATTATTTTCAGGAATACGCTACTGTGTATCTTGATACAAGATAAGATATACATTATTGAGAAAAAAAATTTAGATATTGACATGATACTGAGTTATAAGAATGTGCACTATTGTGTCAGTATTTAAAAGCTATTACTTAATAGTATACGTTCCTACATAGCTAGCTTTCTGCTATTTGTAGGTACTAGTAGACCTATTCTATAACTTTTTAACATGTAACTATAAGCTTTATTCACGTTATAGATATAGTAATTATTCAATTGCACTTGTTTCAATTCTCTCAAAATTTATCATTATTTAAATACATTTTATTTAATTGATGAATGTATTTTATGTAAGAAGAAGAATGTATACTTTTTAATATTTGAATATGATCGACAATGTAGATAATTCTTTAAATTTTATTAAAGAATATTTTTCACTGAAAATTTTTTACTAAGAAATGTCAGCGAGACTAAAGTGCAATTGGATTGTTATTATGTCTATATGGTGTAAATAAAGCCTAAAAGTAACTATGTAGTTGCATAAAACATATACACTTAAAAAGACTTATTAAAGATCGATTATGATATTAATGATATATGATATTAAGGATATCATATTGTTAAATCATTAAATTTAAATAGTTACAGTTAAAAAGTTATAAAATGAGCCTGTAGTAATATGTACTCTCTGATGTACAGGTTTGTTCTCAATGCTATTATATTTTTTATATGTATATCTATGTTTTAACTGCAACGTTATAATTTAGAGAATTTATTATTTTGATAGCATATCGTTTTTTTAATCTAGATTATCTAGAACATCAATGAGAATGAATTGTGCTGTCATTTACAGGTCAAAAAATTAATTATGTCTTATATAAAATAATTCATTCTAATTTTTTTGATTAGCTTAAATTGCTCTTTAACTATTTCTTACAAAAGAGGAGAAAGCATAATTGAAAGTATTTTAAAAGAAATATCTGTAGTCAGTTTTATACTTTATATCAGAATAAAATTTCACATAGAGGATCATATAAAAAAATTATATGTGTATATATGAATTATATATATATACATATATATATATATATATATACATATATAAAATGATATATATTTTATTTTGAAACAATAAAAATTTTTTAAATCTTTTTGCAACATTATCCGACTGTAAGTTGTCAAGTTAGATGAATTATTTTATATAATTTTATTATACCTATCAATCACTCGTTGACTACTCTCTTACATGTGCTGAAACACGTTAAATTGTCGTTATCTAGCGATTTGTACTATACCTTCAGTGGAATTTTATGAATTTCCAAAGACAGTAAATCGAATACATTGTCAACTTATACAACATAGATCGATGCATTGCATAAATATCAGCGATAGTCGTGTATCTAAAAGCTGGAAACAAATTTAAAACGACGAACTTTAATTTGAAATGCTCAATTTTTATTTACATTTTATTCACATTTCTCGAAGAATTTTTTATACCAAGAATATATGGTTTTTATACGACTTATTATATTTGAAACGAACACACACGAAGAACATGCTCAATATCTATTATTAATCAATTTTAAGTATAAGTCAAAATTTTTTTATTGATGTTTTTACTACGGTACAATTATTCCTTATTGTTGCGATGATCCTTTGAATCTCAAGTATCATCATGTACTTAATCAAGGACACATTCGAGATTTATATTTAGTTATTATGAATATTGAGAATAGTAAAAAATTTTTCGTACGATTAATCATGAATCATTTATATCTTACATATATTCCATTATATGGAGAAATATAAATGAAATTTTTCTTTTTAATTTTTCTCTTGCGTTACATATAGATTTTGAACAGTGATTATATGCAGGTAAATAATATTGTTTTTATCGGGAGGAACATGTACATGAATATATGTTATTCGCATTGGAAAATTAGCGACAATAATCGAATTCCAATTTTTACTGGAAATCAAATACGCGCGTCAACATATTGGCAGAGACTCTCAGGCTCTCTTAATGTGAATTTGCATTGTGAACAAACTATATCTTCCAGAAGAAGCCGATAGGATTTGCTTGTTACAGCGCTTAAAGCTTCCTCTCGTCTCCCTAGAATAGAATTTTTTAACATAAGCCAGTAAAATGTGCGCTAAGAACGTGAAACTGCCGTGCCTCCTACCCCACGTACAAATCCGCTTCCGATTGTTTTCCATTCGACGGCCGCTTTATGAAACGACCGTGCATCTGCGATGATATAAAAATCAAAAGTCGAAGCCTAAGCTGAGCGTATATTTTGTGTAACGTAACATTTACAACTACGTCACTAGAGGTATAATCACTGCGACAATAGCAACTATCTAATGTCAAACTATCATACGCATGACAAATAATTACGTCGGGAACATCCCGAGTCTTTACCCGAACTTATATTTTTGAGCGTAGTAAGAGTTAGTGAATAGCACTGCCCGAAGTCGATTTTTTTTTACTTTACAACGTTCGTCTGCATCACGCATGCCATGTATTGTCTTGTCGCGTGTTGAGACGAAAGCGCAATCAAATTTAAATCAATGCCTTTAGAGTCAACCATTGCTTGCAGTTTAGAAGATAAATATTGTAATTAACGTTCACGCCTACAAATCGGTCATGATGAAGACTAACGTTAGTAGCGTTCGATAAAGTACATTAGAAATACTTGAATATTATTCTCCACGTGGGAATGAAACAATGCAGGCCGATTTACACGCTTCGACGTACTCGTTCAATGTAAGCGTGAGGATGTATGCAGCCATCATAACTTGTGTATTTCTTTACGAAGATTTTTTTTTATACAAAAGAAAGAGAGAAAAAGTGAAATGAAAAGAAAGAAAAAGCGACGCGTCCAAACGCGATGCGTAACGTTGTGGATTTTGGAAGAATAGACGCATAGTGCCTTTTCTCTGGGACTTTATTCACACAATCGTCATCATTTGAAATTCACGTGTTGGGGAGGCACACCGGCACATAAATAAAACATAAGTTAGTTACTTAGGTAAGACGGCGTTTATTTTTCATTTTCGTCCTTCTGTTACGAGGAGAGTGAACGTTCGATGCCACACTGCCTCTATAGCTCTCAGCTGTTTTAGACTACTTTTATACTGTTGATGTCACACGCAGCTAATCAGAGTCTGTATATTACTGCCATAATTATATACGGAATGAAATGTATACTCAATATACCTTTATAAATAAAACACGATCAAAAGATACATCGCATACTGTTTCATGGATATTAATCTCCTTGCATGTAAGATTTATCCTCGACAACGAGGACAAACTGATGTTGGAATGGTAAGATCGGTGTTGTCAATTCGAGTGACAATATCGGGGTGACCTGAAATATCACAGCGTGCATTTCTTTCTGCCCACCTTTAGGTTGCCAAGTTCCTGCTCGGATGCAAGGCGGTTCGCCTTGCCGGATCGCGCCGCGCCCGTGTTACGGCCAACGATAATAATGGCTAGCGAACCGGCTCGACTTCGTTGCATTTTTATTTCCTCGCCCTTGCCGACCCCTGCCTCCTCGCGCGAGCGATGGCGTGGTACATTCGCATTATCACTCGCGAGCCTGGGTAATAAGATAATCGCTCCTTTGTCCCTCCTTTCTTCCGTTTCTCCTGGTAATTCGCTGTCTTTCACGGAATAAAACGAAACACAATTTTTATAATATTCTATTAGCGGATAGTTGCATTTAAATATATTTGTATATATACACATATTGACTTCAAATTAATTTCAATCAATGACATTTTTATTAAAACGTTAGTAACTATTTTATGTTGCTTATAAAATTAAAGAGATCTTTTAATCATCTTTTTAATTTTAATCCTTTAACATGGAAAAAATATTTATTATCAAAGTCAAATATTTTTTATTGTAATATCTATATTAAACAAATTTAATTATAATTGTTAATTAAATCGAGATGGAATAAAAACATTTTTAACATGATGCATTTCTTGTACGAATATATGTATATCGGGCGTATCCCACATTTCCTTCGATATCGTGGGATTCTCAGTTGCAACACCATGTAGAATGCAAAGGTTACCGGATGAAAGTAAGCCGACCCCATGGAGCACGTGATTGTGTTTGCACTTGTACGGGAAATTGCTATGCAAGGTACATCGGGCAATGCACGAACGATCGAGATGAAAATTATTTGACTCTGTGCAGATTTGATGTTTTATTTTCTAGACGCAAAGATACAGTATAGAAGGAAGCTCTTACGAGATTAACGTACTTTACGGGCAATGTTTTTGACAACAGTCATTAATAATTAAAATTATATTTAAAAAATTTAATTATTATCGAGTATGAAATTTAAAATTAATTTGAAACATGAAATAAAAATGAAACGAGTATAATTTTGAAAAAAAAGATAATTTTTTGCACAGATTCTTTTAGTTATTAATTTTTTTACACTCAACCACGTTTTTACTTCAAGATTTGAATTTTTTAATGACGAATCTTTAAAGATCTGAAATTACACGTTTTATTTAATAAAAAACTTCGTTAGTTTCGTCGCGTACGTCACCGTTTCTCACAAACTCGAGTGTCACTCAACTCTTGCTGAACGTATAGGAAAAACCGTCGGGGGTTCGATTGAAACTGAGTTTTCCCGGTGGATAAAAATTCCGGGGCGCCGGTGTCGTTATCGCGTTGTATTGCGGTGCGGGATGAAGTTCAGGAGGTTGATAGTGCGGCTTCGATGGTGCATACGAGGGTATATTTTGCAACTCCGAGGGATAATGATAGCGAGGCGGCGGCTGTGGTCGGTACTGGTACTGCGGTTGAGGCTGCGGTTGAGGCTGCGGTTGATGCTGCGGTTGATAAACGACAGGTTGCGGTTCGTAATCCGGTTGATAGCGTCGCGGATACTGCTGAGGGACTGGCGGTGTGTAACTTGGGGGTTGGTAATCCGGCGGATTATATTGTGCCAGCGGTACATACTCCGGCTGCGGTGGCACCTGCGGGGGTGCGCTGGGAATGTGATCCCCGGTCGCCTGCAAGACAAAAAATTTCGGGGATTAACTTAAGATTCAATTAAAATTAATGAGAATAGAATTAAGTAAAATAATAAAATTGAACTTCATGTTGTTGATTAATTTAGTAGTTAATTAATGAATTGGTTGGGCTTTTTAATTTTTAATCTAATCTTTTCTGAAATACTTAAATAAAATATTTTATATAAAAATTAATGATAGCATCATAAAGTTAAATTATAAAAAAATCTAACAAAGACAAATTGTAAAAAGTTATAAGTTTAGCGTCACATAATTAATGAGCAAAATCAATTAGCAATGTAAATGTGCACTCTGCGTACTTGGAACCCATTCTTTCCCGCCGTGTAAGTCACAGTGCGCCTTTGCCCGGTTGGATCGATGTACGAGTATGATCCACGTCGATTACCGTCTACATCGCTCTCCTCCTTAAATTCCACTCCGTCTTCTTGAGAGTAGGCGGCACCGAATGTACCATCACCCGCGAGATAACGCGCGTCGCTCAAAATCGCTGCCTGATGCGACGATTGGTAATAAGACTCTTGACTGGAGACACCAATGATGATACCCAACAGAATAGTCTATGTATGTAATAGAATAAAATTTGAATACTTATGGATACATTTTTTTCCTTTAACAAATTGAAATATTTCAGAAAAATATCTAAGAGATACACGATGCAAAATATTTCTTATTCAACGTATGTACACGTTTTATGACATTGTTTAATTAATTCTCTGATATATTTTATTAGCTTTAATTGTATATTTTTTATTGTATTTTACATATTATTACGATATTTTACATATTATTACGATATTAAATGGGTGATTTGACGAGAGAATGCGGTTTACGATCAGGTAGGTACTTACAACTGTGACGTGCATGTTGAGGGAATAATGGATTCTTAGACAGCGGGAAGTGCAACAGTGCTCCCAGAAACCGGTGAGAGGGGCGTTTTATACGACGGATTGGCTCAGGGCGATCCGGCGAAGAGGCCTTGATGGCAACCCGCACGTCCCGGATCACATCGGTCTTCCACCACGCCCTGCGAACAATACCTGTGCAAGTTTCTAGTCCTCGTACTTTCCGCGTGTTAACTTAGGCTGACATTTCGCTTAAATCGCGAGGAAATCAAGCATACCGCTCGCATAGTTCATAGAATTTTCAAAATCTTAATTTTAACTTGCTCAAACGTATTTTTATCAAAAGCCAATCGTAATAAAAACGTCATTTTAAAAAATTAATGTATGTTTACAACTAATCAAACAAAATGTGTGTCTGCAAAAATATATTTGTAACTTATTTATGTCTTTTAACGTGTCTTTCGAAGAATAATCTTTAATATGGAACTATATGATTTTTTTTTGTATCCGACGTGAAAATCTTCTGTATTTTTATTCTTGCGAAAGTATAATAAATTAGCATAATCTAGCAAAATTGCTCTATCATTTTCTGTTTTCAAACCTAACGCAGATATAGATCAAATGATTGTAACAAATTTAAAAAACTTGAAATCAATAATATAAATAAAAATCAAAACGTCGATATAGCCGATGCGCTTTAGATAATATTTTCACTAAAATATTTAATTTTCTGAAATGTTCGAACATTGAAAGATCGTCGTCATTTTCTGTAATTGTTCTTTTTATAAGCAACGATTTATTTTTAAAATAGATTATTTAAATAAATAAGAAAGAGAAAAATAATATAATTAAAATAATATAATTAAAAAAATGTTAATGCTAATACAAACTAATACAATATGCTTTAACAAAACGTTTTAACAGAAAACCGATGTCGATTAGCTATATATCAAAATTTGCAACTTTACTTAATTACATTGAATCGCGACAAGCCTCGAAGTTGAAGAAAAGCCTGAGTGCGCTCTCAGGGACTTCTTGCTGAGAACTCGTGATGCTGAGGACTCAATCCTGAAGTTGTTCGCTCGTACACTACAGTAGATTATATACCGACTTTACTGAACGCTGTTACCGACTTCCAATGAATTATCGAAGGCATAACGGCAATGCCGAAGTTTAGGGCATTCTTCGGGGTTGGCGTCGCGCGCGATCCTTGAAACCACTTTTCTTTCCTCGGATATCTTCGTCGAAAAATAAGATTATCGCTCTCCGCTCGCCGGTAGTAACCAGATCTTCGATTTCACTCGCAAACCCACGCTCGCGGTAATGAGCTTTTATGTTCATTATCGCGTGGTTAAATTGAAATCGACGGCACGAGACTCCGGAAAAATCAAGCAATACATTTAATTGCCTCATTACTGCGCGCGTATATTAATCGCGGCGTAACACTTCGCCCATTCGCGTTTCCGTTTTCCTTAATAACTCTATAACTCAAGTATGGCGAAAGCACGGATCTCATTGCTCTCGGCCTCGAAACTATCGGGCATTTTTCTCGTTTACAATTATTTCTGCATCTCTTGCAATCGCACGGCGCAGCGCAAATGTATACAGATTATAAAACTTCGACGAGGCACTGAATATCCTATTTCGTTTTTTTATTCGTCGACAATTTAAAATGTGCAATTTTCCCATATAACACATACAGATGCAGAATTACTCATTCGCGGAACAAAATGTCTTTGTTGATTTTTGCAGCCTCTTACGTTTGTCTTTCTTTTAAGACGCTTGTGTGTGTGTGGGTTACTTTACCATCATATATGACATTTTAATTAAATGTCTAATATCTCGTAATTTTCCATATCAGCCTGGGACATTTTGTAGAAGTAAATTGTAACAAATTAATTCATCTATTGAACGCGGTTTAAGTATCAGTCCAGATAGACCGCGAATCACAGATATCGTTTAAATGGAGGGAAATGAATTCTACATTCGTCTGCGTGAAGTAAATTTCCGGCGCACCGCAATATCAGACACCGCAGACACAAGATCTTCCCAGTCGATCGACCAAGAATAATCGACTTTCTCCGCCCGCTTCCTCCTGTCAAATCCGTCTTTTTTCTCTCGCTGATCGTACCTTTCGAATCTTATCGCGACCGCGAGTTTTTCATCGTCTACATCCGCACGCGCGGGTTGATGCCCGTTCGAAGTGCCCATGTGTCGCAACGTTCGCCGTTTGTAACTTCGAAAATTGCCGGGAACGAAAAAGGCACGGGCAAGATTTGCCAAGGAAACGCCGTTTTACGAGGTTTTCATGGTTTTCATTCAAAGCGCGCGTTTTCAATCTCCACTCGACATTCTTCACGATAATTTTACGCATGTATTCCTTTGTCCGAAGTTAACAAATTATTTCTACGCTGAATAGCTTCTCGGAAGGATTGTTTGCCCGATTCTGGCAGTCGGAGATTCGATTTCCAGGTGAAAAAAAATTCCATTTTTATTATAATTACAATAAATTACAATATAATTACAAAAAATTACATGGAAGGAAATTATATATCTTATTTCATTATTTAGACTACTAGAAGACTAATGCAATAGTCGCCATTCATTTTTTTTAGATCACCAATAACGTAAAAATTTCATATTATCCGTATACGAGAAGCAGGATACGCTAGGCATTTATAGAGCTTTAATTTACGGGATTTAATACGTCAATGCGTTAAGTTGGAAGATAATGATCGTTGGCGAGCGGTTGTGCTGCACTCTCATCGCATTAGTGACTCGCGAGCGTCACGCGGTCGCGCAATTATCTTGTATGGCAGGTTTTATTTTCACGCAGCAATAAAGCCAGCGCGGTCCATTATCTCGCGAAATTTATAGATCTAGAGCTAACTAAATCCCTTATTTTTTTCTTCTACGACTTTTCACCCCTTAATTTCGCCTGGCTTGACGGAGCGCTATGGATTGCTGGCCTGACGCAGATCGGTAATATTTAGCGTGCACACAGATTATTTGTGCGTCGTAAATTTAATTATATGAAACGCAGAGAGACAGTGTAATCACTTACAACATGGCAGAAATAATTTTTTTTTCAGTATGCCTTAGCCATTTAACCAGGATGCAGTATGCTTCAGTCGGAAAATCCGTTGCTTCGGATTTTTGATTCACGCTAATATGAAGTTCTTACATTTCATATTATAATTCATTTAGTCAATTCTTAAATAATAAAATTTTATGTTTAGACAAATTATATATAAAATGTAATCAATAAAGGAAAATTATTAAAAAAGAATAAAATTAATAAGAAATTAATAAGAAAGCTTATCTCGATATTGATCTTTCTTTGGAAAATGAAAGAAACAATGTATAGAGTTTCTAAAAATTGCACTTATTTTGCTTGGTAAAATTTCTTAACCAGTTGAAAATTTATGTTATTAAAAATTTTTTTCCTTATAATTCATTCTTCTTTTATTGCTATGGAATTATATCAATTATTACTTCGCATTGGTAAATATAAGGAAATACTCGTAGCGAGATTTTTATTTTGACTCCTTTTACGTTTCATGCAATCCTATATAATTCTGTACTTTGTATCGCAATGAGAATTATTACTGGCACATAACGCGCTTTCTTCTCGTCTTTACTTTTCATTTGAAACAATTTAAGTGCATATACGAGCCTTACGGCTCCAATTTAGCGCTCTAAAACACGGATTTAGCTAAAAAACACCTAGCCAATGTTTCTTATTACATCATCGGAGTCTCGTTAAAATCCTCGGGATCGCATGCAGCCTAACGATTTCAACATTCCCGTTCCTAAAATCTAAAAAATCGATTCGGAGAAGGTAAGGTTGGACTTTTCAATATATTTTCAACTTCCCTGTAATTTTAATCTTTCTGATTTAAGAGAATAAAATCCATATATAAACATTGTGCATTTTTATTATTTTATTTCTATTTAGAATTAACCATCTACTAAAATTTACTTTAAATATTACTTTTATTCATTAAAATCTTTGATCTCAAATATTATCAAAATGTGTAATCTTTTTCTGTAAACTGAAAAGCACAATTTTGAGACAGCAATAGTTTTAATCTAACAAAGAATTCTGCAAATAAAAAATTATTATCGAATCTCGAGAAGAGACAGGGGAACGTTCTCAAATTTTCGGATTTGCAAGTATTTTGAGTGTTTTGCGGGATATCAGATCCGAGAGTAATTCTATTACGCCAGAAACGCGGATTCTTGCAACGAGTGATAATATATCTTCGAGGGGGGAGCCTTTTGTCAGACTTTGCTCATTACCTGAGGCGGAATTACTTTAAAAGTAGGTAGCTGCCAGCGCGCCACCAATTACGCCGGGGCTACTACGGCTATATAGAAGAGCCACGCCGACTCCGCCGGCTGATTTCTGCCAGTAGACTCGACGCGACAATCCGCGCACATCTCTCTCTGCACTTCATGGCAGTCATGAAGCTACCAGTGAGTGTTCAGGATATTCTGATTGATTGACCACCTCCATTGTGTCATTCCAATTTTCCACCAAATTTTTGGGGATTTTTTGCCGATGTGTGACTGTTAAGAGTGGACTATATTTTTATATTCAATCGGTTTCTGATCGTTAAGTGATCGTTGGTTACTTCGAGTCTTATTTAATTAAATATGTATTGTATTTTGGTGACATTGATATGATTTTATCACACAGTTATTCATGATTCATTTTTAACGTTGTATTCTAAGGAAAGTTATTTGGTTGGTTTTGTTAGTTTTAACCTGTTAATATTATTTATTATAAATTTGCTTGCAGATCCTTCTTCTTGCGGTGATATCGATTGCGTGGGTGAAAACAGAAACTGTAGGAAGGTCTGTTCGCGTGCCGCAAGGGCAAATCAAGTATGTCGATAGCGGTGAGTATGAAGTTTTTTTCGATTATTCACTGTTAAAAATACGCTTCGAGGAACTTTGGAAACCTGATGTATCAATTAATTGTTGCCGCTACTGCTATTATAACGCACGCGAGAGTCGATTTTTTCACATCCCAGTTCTTCAGAACAATTCCTTTGTGATCCCTGATTGAGGGGGTCAACATTACGTAAGCATCGGCAATCGAACCGGCGATAAATGGATTGATCGAAACGTTTCTCTTGATGTTGCAGGTCCGAAGATCAACTGGGAGTACCTCGCGCCCCAGAGCCAGTTGCGGTTGCATCGGGCGAATGCTCAACGGTTACAACGCGCCGAAGGCGGTACACCCCATCGTCTTCGACAGGCTCAACAATCGGCCCCGCAGTATCATGCTGCAGCACCGCAGTCTCAACTCCAGCAGGCCCAGAATCCGCAGTACTACAGTTACAAGCCATATTCGGCGGTGCCGAATCACATCAAACAACTGATCGATTCGGCCTATCAGCCACAAGCTCCCTACGTCGATCCTTCATCTTTCCTTTACGGCGGCAATCACTTTGCGGCGGCACCGCAGCAACGCGAGCAGCAACCTGTCTCAGCTGCTTCCGAAATTCCTCGCGGTGCTTACTTGCAACCGTCGGCGAGGTACCAATCGATTGATCCTCAAAGAGCGCAGCCCAGGTATGAGTACAGCGACAGAAGAGTGGAACGTCAGGAGGATCCTTATAGAGTTTATAAGGAGGATTACGAGCAGCAGCAGCAGCAACAGCATCAGCAGCAGCAGCAGCAGCAACAACAGCAGCAGCAGCAGCAGCAACAAGTAGTGTTTCCGCTAGGAAACCTACCCGAACCTCCAATACCTACTTTATATTTGGACAGAAACATGCCTTCGGAAATCAAGCAATTGCTAAAATATCAAGCGCAGATACCATACGACGTCATAGCGAATCGCATTCAGTACAAGCCGAAAAATATTTTCATCCCCAAGCCGTTGTCCGATGACGTTAAGGGACCCTATTATTACCGTAGCAAGGTTTATTATACGAACGACGACAACGTTGACGCGGAGTATGCGCAGGACAAGCCGGTCGACGAGAGACAGCGCCATTGACCGAGAATCGGTCTATGTAATATGATTTATATAATTTAATATTTTATTTCTCCGTAAATTCTTCGAAGAAAAGACGGTTAGCCCCCAAGACTCGCTCGAATTGAATCCCGTTTTTATTCGTGAAAACAGCTTTTAGTTTCTTGATATTATCTTTGTTGAGACTAGTATATTTACGCACTTTAAATTATTGTATTGCTTGTTGACGTTTTAATGACGTATGTCTTGTACTACCGTGTATCTGACGGCAATTATTGCGGTTTTCTTTCTTTGACCTAAAACGGAATACTCGACACTCGACAATTAGCATTAAATTTACTAATTAGAAAAAAATAACTATTTGATTTATAATGAATATATATAGAATAATTTGTTAAACAGAAAATTTGTTTTTAAAGAAAATTAATTGAACAGAAAATTAATCAAGAAATGCTTAATTGATTTTCACGAAAATTTGCAATAATTGTTGATTAAAATAGTTATATATAAATAAAAAATTGATCTATCTATTTCTTTTCGATTAATTTTCTGTTCGTTTTTCATTTCACTTAATTATAAAGGAGTTCATTCAGTTTTTTTCTATGTATGTAAAATAGAGAATACTTGATCACGGTAGCGTAAAGAATGTAATTTTTTGTACGAAATAAATCGTTTCCGCTTCTGGCATCATGGAAGTTATTCACCTCGTAGCAATTTTTGCTTTTATTATTTTAACTCACTTCCGCTCGTAAAAGGTGAGTTAAACGTGCAAGCTAAAATTCGATAAAAGTAGAGCTATCACTTACTCATTTCAGGAAGTTTCGCGTTTTACGCGACGCGTAAATTTGCTTAATTATACAAGAGAAGAGTTACTAAGTCCCACGTTATTAGAGCAAATAGAAAGCCACGGTTTTCCACTTTCTGTTGAATAAAGATACTTGATCTCCCTACGATTAGAAAGCGATATTCCATCTTACACAGAGATTCGCGACGATACGAGCACATTTGAGATACAAATTTTAAAAAGGAAGTAAACTGACGACATAATTTGAGAAATTCCTTATCAGATTGAGTCACATAATTATAGAAGTTATTGCCTGGCGTGAATATTCTGACGAGAGAAAGAACTGCATACGTGACAGCTTGTAACACATAACTTATTAATGGATTTCATGTGTTCTGATTGGAAAGGATTGGGTTCTTATCGATCGCAAAAAAAAAAACATTCAATACACGCAATTAAAAATCCGATCAAATGGATTTCATCATCGATGCATGACGATATAAGATGAGAATATTTTTAATATGTGAATTCAGAAAAGCGTATCGCCTGATTAAATGTGTTCGTTTTCAGAAATGGAAACTTATGGATGGATAGCATTTCTCCGGACAAGATTAACGATTTACTTTCGTGGCCTTCACGCTTCGCGTGTCGATGCGCCCATCGAGTTACCGTAATTGCGAACATAGTCGCGTTTTCATTTTGCGCAATCTTTCTTTTCACTCTTTACCTTTTCTTACACAAATAGATAATTCGCCAGGGTCACGCCCTTTACGGATCACCGACTTTGCTTGAGGAAATCGGAGGAAATTACAGCCGTAATTTGTTAATTTTATACCGCAATTTGTGACAAATCTGCATTGGCAATTAGTTAATTGTGTTTATAATAAAAAAACCTAAGAATATTTGAAGTGTAAGAGAAATGTTGTTTAAAATGTGTATGTAAAAAAAAATATATATATATATATATATATATTTCTTACATACATTTTTTAAATTATGATAAATTGAATTGTTCTATTTTATTATATTTGAATACATAAAATATTTATTTAAAATCAATAATCTTAATTTATAACTGATCACAATTGGCTTTCTATTATACATTTGTTATTTTTCTTTTTCCGAATGCTATTATCTAATGAATGAATCAGCTTTCAAAGTTTTCTTCATTCTCTTCGAATTATTCTGTACATATCACCTACCTCTTACTCATTAGATTTTTTTTTACCGATACCAAATAGTACTGTAAGAATTGTTTTCACATGTCGATCCTGGGGATAATCTATAATTTCACGGGAGATCGACGATCTATCTATCGCGATGCGACACGGTATAACTTTCTACTGTAAACTGACGTAACACGGCATTTCCATTTGTGAGTAAGAGCGACTTTGCAGTCAAATAATTGGATAAAGGAGAAGTATGCTGCCATAATTGCGTATCTGAATAGGAATCTATGGAATTAACAATAAGACTTCACGAGTTTAATGATACAGAGCATTAAAGATCTGTTATCGAATCTATATTGCGAAAATAGAAATCTCTAATTTCTAGAATATGTAGAGAATACAGCGTTAAGAATAATATAGGTCTAAGATACATTTAAAATAATACATAATTCGACATAATGACATATCTCAAAGAATAATTTCTCTGATTACATCTCTGTATGTGTAACTACTTACCAATCGCAATACTATTGTAATAATTAAAACTTCTTATTCACTTATTTTGTTTTCCTTTTAAGATTCAATTTTTTATGGATTAAATCTGTATTATTATCAACACTTTAATGCTAAAAGCAACAGTATGTAGCGGTTTTACGTAACTTGACAGGACAATGATTGAATTCAATGTCGACAATTAATTGCGGATCCTCGCGGTCTTTACTTCGTAACCTTTGAATGGCGACTGCCTGGGAAATATTGTGTTGCATCACATTCCACTGCAGCTATTCCGTTTTCTTCGGTGTACTCAAGACTTTTCACGAATAAAATACATCGCGTAAGAGATGAATGCCTTGTAGCTGAATAGAAGCTTAGATACAAGACAAACAAAACTTGAGATTCATTTGCAAACAAATGTACTTTCTTATTATCATGTGAAACGAAAATTATATTATGTACAAACAATGTTGTAATGTACGAACAAATTATTATAAAATTAGAATTAATTAATTTAGTAATGCACATAAAATAATTTGTAAAATTATCGTGTAAGGAATTTTTTATCACAGGCACACACACACATATATATATATATATATATATATATACCGTATATATATGCAATTTTTATTTTTTATTTAATTATTTTCTATATACTAAGAAATTAAAATTGGATTATAATAAAACATTAATCTAGCTAAATTAAATATTTATTCCATGAATTTTTATAGTTGAATCACTTTCGAAATGCTAACGATTGAGAGAGAGTTACCAAAATTTATTGTTAAAATTTCATCAAAATCACAAAAATAAAAAACTAGTATTTATACGTCAAAATTTATTTCATCGATATATAGTTTGTAGATGGAACTTTACATTGAAAATAAAACTGTTATTTATCGCCGGAAGCAATTTCGTCTAATACGCTCGCGTTTGCGAGAAAGAGCAATGACTGTTGGATCACGATGTCGGTCGGTCGGCCGACAAGGTGTAAGATGGAGGTGGCTCTCGCTAAGTCACATCCCCGTCATCGAAAGGCTCCTTTTACGTGGCCGAGTATAAAGTTGTTCTGGTAACCGCGCGCCCGTCTCAGAAACACTCCACCCTCGAACGAATCGACCAGCTTTCACACACCATGAAATTACACGTAAGTACGCAGTCGTCTTGTATCATTTTTTTCCTCTGAATCGAAAGTCTTCGTTTAAAAAGTAGAAAACAATGTCGAATGTACGAGTACGACTTTTCCAAGAGTCCCGCGTTTTCCTTCGACGTGTAATATAGACGAGATGAAGTCGTGTGCGTCTAATCATGTTGGATACTCAAACCGGATGTACCAGTAATTATGCGATGATTCGATAACGATAACGAGTTAATCATTCGATAAATCGAACGTCACCCGATGTTTTGCGCTATTTCGTTTTTCAACATTTTCTCGCATATTCACTAATTAAATCTTTAATCATCGTGTGAATCTCGTAAACGTTTATGCGTGCATGTGCGTTTCATGCTAATTACTTCGTCGCGTCAAAAACTGAAAAAAGTGCGGAACGACGTTTCAGAACGTTCAGAACGAAGTGTCGCGTGCATTTAATTGCCATGTGTTGCAAAATATTTTTTAGATATTAATTAGACGATGAATTTATTTAGTTGTGTCTTTCACACTTTCGTTTCTTCATGTCGTTATCGTTAAAATTGAATACTCCTTTACAAGGTTTTGTCCCACGTGGTCGCAAGCAAAGTTAAAAAAACGGGAAGTCGTTTGTTTTGTCAGAGATACCGGTCAACTGTCTTTCGTCGAAAGGTAACGAGCGTGAATAAGAAAATGATGAATGTCGTGCACGTAATTGCATCGTTGAATATCGCAAAGAGGGTGACGATTCGGAATGCTGCTTAATTACCGCGGTTATTGGTCGGGAGTACGTTTCACGACCCAATTGTCAGCTGCGGATACGAGCAATCAGACTTTTGCAATCTTGTTGTAAGCTCGTGAATCGAGATTTTAACATGGAGTGTTCTATTTCTTCGTTGTCACTTCGCATATTTTCTTATAAACCTACGATGAAAGGAGAAAATGACAAATGTAAAAACATAACAAAAATAAATGCAATGAAATTAATTTGATTTTATATATATATATATATATATCAATATTGATTTATGTGTACGCTATTTTTAGCCAATCGAAATCGTTTTTTTTTTGTCGAGATTTCCACTTAAACGGGAGAAATACGTAGATCTCAATAATCAGCATATCACGACGAAATATCGGTCGATTTCCGCGTTTTGCGGAGATACAACTCGCGCAGAATTTGTCGTACATGCAATTCTAAAGTGACATTTCGTCTCGTGACGGCATTTCGTCCCGGTTGCTAGACATTTTCAAACAAGTCGAAGTTGACTTTTTTTCATATGCGTCGGGCGTGTCTAGACGATTAATGTCCAACCTCGCTTTCTACCGTATAACGTTTACAGTCTAGCGCATTCAATCGCCTCAGTCACTAGTCGACTTACGACTTATACTTTTCTTATTTTTTCTTCCACTTGACTTTTTGTTTGTGCGGCCGCGTTCCTAACGTCTCGCGATCGCGAATGTTAACCGGTAACGTGCTCACCTTTCCTCGATTACCGTGATTAAAGATTCATGCACTCGGGGACTTTCCCTTCCAGCTTCCCGGTGCCGGTTGCTCGATACGCTTCCATATATGCAATATACATACCGTAAGATAGATTCAGGTTTAGTGCCACGCGCATTAGATAATGATCTTTGATCGTCTAGTTGCGAAATCGAAAGCACTTAATATCGGAAATGAAGTAAACGTTTCAATGTAACAATGTTACATTCCGATTTTATTTTATTATAATGATAATTATAATGATTTATAGTATCCCTTTCTAAGTATTAAATTATTGGAAATATATTATAATTAATAAAACTTAGTTGTATAATTGTATAATTCGTGAATGATTTTACTCGTTTCTTCGTATAATCAACTTTCTCTTTTATTGCCGACATCTGATTTATTTTTGTACAAATTATAATATATTATCATACTATTTCATAAGATATATTGTATGAGATTCTATCATAAATCTTTTGTCATAGGTTTTACTGTTAACGGCACTTCCCATGTGCCTGGCTCAATTTTCAATCCAGGGACCTAGCGACGGACATCGACAGGCTCAAGGTCTTAAGTTCAGCGAAGAGAAAGGAATAGAATACACAGACGCAAGTGGTAAGTGCAGACAATGCAACTGAAAAGTATAAAAACGGGAAAGCAATTTATATTTGTCTTTCGTTGAAAGACAAAGAAGATAAAAATTATCTTCCAGGAATATTTTAGTCTTTTTTAAATAGACTTTTTTAATTGACAATTATTTTGTATAAAAATTCCTTTTTAGATTTCTTTTTATCTTTTGTTTTAAAACTTTCTAATTTTTATAAATGTATAGTTATACTAGTATTTGATCATTATTTGAAATAAGATATCTATGTCGAGATCAGTTTAATTTAAAATTTCTTTGTGTGTTCTTTTATGTGGTATCTATGAGTACTCGATTTTTAGAGGGAGGAGGAGCGGGAGACTTTACCATTCAAGGCGCAACCGACGGTAATACTAACTTCAGGATCCAAGGTGCTACGGACGGGAACTCGAATTTTCAAATTCAAGGACCTACTGATGGTGGATCGGCCACGTACAATGTACAAGGACCGATCGATGGATATGGTCAATCCACAATCCAGGAGGCTTACGATGCTAATGTTAATGCAAAAGCGCTCCAATACAACGATCCCAGTGGTATTTTCATCAACTTTGTTTTAAAAGCTTTTATCTCTGAATGTATCGAATCAATTTACCATGAATATACATCAAAAGGTTACAGAGTAAACTGGAGATCATACGATCGTCAACCAACACGTCCGCGAGCTCAGGCAGAACCACAATACACGGCTCAAGCAGCGGCGCCGATTTCGCGAGCCTCGCCTCGACAACGAGCGCATCAACCGCAGCCGCAGCCGCAACCGCGACCGCAACCGCAACCGCAACCGCAACAACCGGAACTATTGCCGAATTACAGGCCTTACTCTAACGCACCGCCGGAAATCCAGCAGCTGCTCCAGTTCCAACAACAAATTCCGTACATTAACATAATTCCGGAACCGTATAGGTACGAAACAATAAGGACATCAAATAAAATTGCATCTTTATATCTGTACATTACCGTATCATCTATTGTTTTTCATAACCGAGTTTTAATGCATAGTTTTAATGATCCTTAATCAAATTACAGATTCGACGAGGAAGCAGCGGTACGAGCTCAGTCTCAGCAGGTCCGGGAACACCTCCAAAAATTGGCTCAAGAGGCGGCGGCCGCGCCTATACCCGAGCCCGTGATCGCATCCGCACCTCGTCAAAAGTCACGCGGTCACTCCAGGAACAAACGTCAAGCTCAACACCAGCAACCGCAGTATCGCAGGATATCTCAGCCGCCAGTAGAACCGCAGCCTAACTATTCGCCTAATCTGCCATCTCATTTGCGCGAACTGCTGAGATACCAGGCGGAAACGCCGTACAACATCATTGCCAACCAGATCGTCTATCGTCCGGATAAACCGTATGTGCCGCATCGCGTGGATCAGCAGCAGCAGCAGCAGCAGCAGCAACAGCTGCTCCAGCAACCAATACAGCAAGCGCAATACCAAGGTCAGGGTGGCGCTTACGCGAGTCAGGCTAACGCGTACACGCAGTCTAACATACAGCCCGCATACAACCAGCAGTATCAGCAACTTGGCTACAATCAGCAGCAGTTTGGTGTAAGACCTGTCACTGAGAATCAGTACTGATCGCCTTGATGAGGCGTCTTCATTGCTATGCCTCTCGTTTATTTTGATTAGTAGAACGAGTCTTTCTGATAGGACTGAATTCTATTCTACAATGTGATATGTAAATTACGCCCGAGTTTTTTAATACATATAATTTGATAAAAAAATTAATTCGCTTGAGATGAGAAGGTGGAGTAAACACTTATCTTGAGAATTATTTGTTTAGGCTTATAAGGATAATCAAAAGAAGAAATAATTTGAAATATTCTAAATTGTTTTTAGTTCTTTTGAAATAAAGGAAGGAAAATCTATTTAATAAAATATTTGTTAAGTAATGGATATCTGTGTTTGATACATGTAGCAATATGAATATTTTATTTTCTTTTGATAGAAAATATATATATCTATTTTTTTACTGTTTAAGTTTCTAAAACTTAAATTTTGATATTGAAGTTCTTTGATTGTATCCAACAGAATCCATCCATAAGAAATATTTTGAGAATAAGTTTTTTGCTGTCAACATTTTGCAACACTTGTATTTGAGAAAAAAGTATATTCTTTCAATTTTCCATACATTCCAAAAGTTTTAATATATCAACAAGATAAAGTAAGATTAATGTCTGAGAATCAATTTTTTGATTTTTACAACAAAAAGAGAAATAAAACTGAATGTTGTACTCGTGATAATACGAACGCACTGATTGATATATTCAAACAAATATTGATACATATTTGAAATAAAAATATATATGTATAATAAGTTTATCTGTATTATAGTTTTTATACATATATGTTTCCAAATAAAATATTTGCGATCCTATTCTTGCAGTGTAAATTTGTATTCTTCCAACCTAATAAGCTACCGATATATAAGCCAAACTTTAAATTATTTAATAAATTAGGGATAATCATTCGATTTAATCATTTATTTACATTTTACTTACAACAGAACAAATGTAAACATTTTTTTCTCAATTTGTATATTTTAAAACTGTGTGATTGAATAATTAAAATAATTTTAAAATATTGAGATTTTTATTTATTTTATTGTATTCTAAAGTAGAAATTAGTACTAAAATTATAATAAAGTGATAATTTTATTTCTCAATTTTTCCCGCGTGTACACTATAAATCTCATCTTATCATAATTCTTATTTTGTAAGTAATTACCGATGCGTTAATTGGATTTAATTAAATTGGATTGTTACACGGTTAAGCAAAAATAGTTGAATATATAATATTCAATATATTAAAATATTAAAAGGAATTCGGAATGTTGAAAGCGGAATGCAGAATTCTTTACGCAATCTTGGTGTTCGAGAGATAAAATTGTGATAGTTAAATCACGAGTGAGCGCTGTTTCTATAATACAGTACTCGTCAATTAGATTCAGCAACTTTTTGTGGAATGTTGGGTGCAATATTCTTCAATGTCGATGCTTTAGGAAACAGCAAGTGTTCTACAGGTGACCTTTAAATGTTCATTTAAATCAGAAGAAACTTTTCTGAAATATCTACATAATAATACTTACATTAATTTATATTTGAAAGATTATGACTTTTTATCTATCTATCTATCTATATATATATGCAAATATATTATGCTCTCGTGGCATCATCCTTAAAATGCATAACGCGATGTGCATGTTATGCATTTTAACAATTTATAACTTGCAGCGAATACGGAAGCGATGTGTACATTCGTTTCCTGCATGGTACCGGTTCAACTATTGCTGCTGTATGCAGTGTATACGTATATCTCTTTCTTACTAGAGTAGATATTTATCACAGTGCACATTCGTCGAGCACGTGGAATGCCACGTTTCTATCGTGAACGTCGAGTTCGCAAGTATAATCAATGCACGCGACAGACAAATCTCTGAATATAACAGTGAAATTGATAGTCTTCTAGAATAGCGCTCTACGTTTACGATATGACGAGAAAAATGTTACAATTTATAATCTCTTTGAAAGTTAGGATATAATGATAATCATAATGACGAATATAAAATTGTTAATATAAAAGAAAAAAACAGTATCAATATCAATTCTGAAAAAATGCTGAACATTGTGAAAACTTTGAAATTTTTTTGAAATATATTAGTTAATAAAGATAATTATCTTAATACAGTAGTATAAAAATAATTAAATAAACAAATTTATAAGCGAGATTGATATGTAGCTATATTTATATATGTATATAGATCTACAACTGCAGAGAGAAACGGACTTTCACGTAGTTCAAAAATAATCGGTAGCATAATGCACGACGATGTTTAGTTTGCGCACCATAGTCAACGACTCGATAGGCAACGCAAAATTTGCAATTTAAAATTCGAGGCACAGTTGCAAGGAAAACGGGGAAAAGAGACACGGTCGAACCACTTTCACGTAACGGTACTGCCGTAATCTACGATATAATGTGGAATTACATAAACCTTGTATGAAAGGCATATTAAATTCCACGCAAGAGAAAAGAATTTACTATTATTACAATTTTGTTATTTATAAATAGGCAACTAATTTCACTTTTGTCACGTACTACATCTTAGACGAGGTAGATCACACACCTAAACTTTATTAGGAAACAATTTTAGTTTTTTCTTTTTTATTACTGTTAATCAATAACGCTGAATTTATAAGATTTGCATTGTCGACTTATTCTTTAAAAAACGCATAGCACATGTTTATTTTTATTTTATATACAATTTGCAATGTAATTGGCATATGTATATATTATAATAAAATTATTATATAATTAAATTTGCTGAAAAATGTAAATATTAATTTTATAAATATAAAATTAATTTATATTAATAGTAATGATAAAATCTTTCTTTAGTTAATTATGTATCTTACTTTTTTCATGATATATTTATAATAATTTTTCGATTTATTTTAACTTTGATTTTAAATTGTATCAAACAGAAATTGAAGTAAAATTATTATCTTATAATTCTCTGTATTTCACGAAGCATTGTATACGAAAAGGACATGTGCCGCGCTTTGACTTTTCTAGTGCCACCGGGCTGGTCACTTCCTGGTGCAACTGGCCAGCTAGCACAGGGCACGTTGGTTCGTTGCATTGAGTTACGTGACTAAAGGCGGGGGATTTGCAAGCGAAAAAAATCGCTCGAAACCCGTCCAACCATGAAAGCTGGTGGTGGCCGACGGCGCGGTTCGGCCCGCAACGACCGAGCCCCATATAGAACTGCATCGCGACGCGGCTGCCAGTTTCGTCTCGCTGCCCTTCGGATATCGTTGTTCAGCAATCATGAGATTCCTCGTAAGTTTACGCGATTGCGACCCTAAAAACTTCGCGAAATGCCACGACACGATACACGCGGGGAGAAAGTGCGATCAAAGCTCCGTGAAGCAGTCGACGTTCGAGCGAGTGCTCGCTTTTGCTTTCCAATCTCGCGGTGATCGTTAAAATCGTCACAGTTTTATTCTTATGTCTATGTAATCGAGGAAGAAATAAGAGAAGATAAGCAAAACTATATCGTTCATCGATTGCCGAGTGTTAAGTATCTCCATTCCCAAGTATAAAAAATTGACAGAACGGAACGTTCGCGTTTAATGAACTTTCCCTTTTTTCTCACGGAGAAAATTAACGTTCGGTATATCGGATCATCGAAGATATAAAAGTAATGTTAAAAAAGACGTTTGCTAAATTCGTATCTTCTCATTCAGCTCAACATATGTAATTTTTTTATGTTGTCTTCAATTTATGACTAATTTCTCTAAAATATTCAACAAACTCTATTACATTCTATTATAAATTCTATTACGAAATAAATATATTACTTATAAACCTCGCATTATATAAAATGAATGTTATATAAATACTATTCTATTTAGAATCGATATTCTATTATAAGTCAAGATGTTATATCGTATTAAAATATTATGAAGATCGTAACCATAACTTCATAAGTATTGCTATTATCGACAATATCTTATTTTTCAATTCGAGGGTCGTTATATAATATTGTCGTAATGAGATACTTTACTCGTGTGATCATTACGCTTGGAAAATGTCACATTACATTTCTTCTGGTACGAATCAAGCTCCATTGAACAAGTATGCGGTGATCTAGTTAAATTTACATATCCGAATGAATGATTTATTTCTCCCAGTGCAAATCACAGCGCCGATGTATGCATAATCAATGTCAGCTATCTTGAATTAGAAAAGCGTTATTTATATATTATTGCTTTTCAGTTCTTGATCCTCGTCGTGGCGCCCGTGCTGGGAACGGAATTCCACAGTGAGTAACAAATTTGTACATGTCATTTCTTGAGAATATTTTCCGTTCTCTCTATTGTAAAGTAAAATAAATGAAATCCATTTTCTGTTGATAACTGAAGAGTTGCGTTTGTTCCCAATTACCTTATAGGCCACATCCGGGAACGAAGACAAGGCAATTACCGAGGTTATAATCAAGCACCGGCAGCGATCAAGCAGATATTGGCCGCGCAGCAATATCGCGATCCGATTGTTCATCTTCCGCCGCAGCCAGTACCGAATTTGGCACCTTCAAGACCTATTGAACCTCAATACTTACAACAAAATCAGCTGACTCAGTATCGACCGAACGTACAAATAGGTCAGGCGCCTCAGCAGCCAACCTATAAGCAAATTCCCGTAAGACCAGCTCAGTACAATCCACCGCCTGGCGCTCAACAACAATACAACCGGCAACAACAATACAACCCACAACAACAACAATACAACCCACAACCACAATATCGCAACAATTATGCGCCGCAATCGCAGTTGCAGCAGCAAGCTGCCCAGACCAATTATCAATATTCCAGAAGTCTACCACCGCAGCTTCAGCAACTCTTGCAGATCCAACAAAATCTGCCTAATCCGCAAGGACAACATCAAGGATAATCTGTTCAAGGGACGACGGTATAAGACATCGGTCGCTCCTTTTTCGTAAAAACATCCATCATTTCTCACATATCATTTCATTCATTTCATCACTTCATCAGATTTTACATTGAATAAATTAATGAATTCGTAATCTTTATTGAAACGCGAGGCTGTTTATTTTATTTCGTAAATATTAATGATTAAACTATTAAATGTAAAGCTATTTTATATATATTATATAATATATTTATATATATATATTTTATATTATATATTTTAAATAAAAATATATTATATATTTTATATAAAAAATAATAAAAAAACAGTTAAAAATATTAATTATAGGCGTCTATTTAATTCATTGAGACGAATTAAATCGAAAGAAGTTAAGAAAGTTTTAATTTCTATTTTTACTCTAGTAGTTACAAGGAGAGAAATTAATTTTGTCTAAAAACTTATATTCTTATAATAATTTGTGTTATTAGCTTTCTAATTTGTGTGACATTTTTATATTCATTTAATTCCATTCCCATTTTCACTCATTCACAATTCGCATTTTTCATCCATCAATTTGTAAATTGTGGGAATATACATTGTATGAAAATTGTAGGAAGAGAATTTGTTTAAATAAACTTTGAAGTTTCTCGATCTAAAATCGATCTACAAACCGTTTTGTTATATCAAATCGCTTTTTGAAACTTTAAGAGTATATTGTCATCGTTTATGTCAACTTTGAGACATATGTTTGTCGTTTAATTATGCACCCTTTTACCATCCCTTTTGAATCCGACCGCTTTCAACCATCGAGCTAACCATCCCATTTCTTTAAACTTTTAAATTTGTTCCAATAAATGAATATTAGCAGAAAACATATTTCTGCGTGGACAAATGCAGTTAGAGAAGACTCGTGCTCATAATGCGCGGCATAGCTCAGCCGAGAAATCCGGGGTATCATCGCACCGATGGTCTCGCACAAGGGGCGTATCTGTACGTCACCACTCCGTAGAGATCACCCCCTTGTGCGTCACCCCCTTCCCGCCACCGTGACGGCAGCCCGGACGAACGAATGCAGTCTTCACTTTGCGCACCCCCAGAGAGGCGCACGCACCGCAGTCACACCACCCTGTCCTGCCCCCTCGCTGCCGATTCTTACCTCCGTGAATGCGTGCCCCCTCGCCGACAAACAGGGAAGAGGATTAGCGAGTCCATTAAAGTCGCGGACTCTATTATCCGGAGGGCACGGCCACGGTGACATCAACTGCTCACCATTGGCGTAGACCATTTGACGACCTTGCGAATCGAACTTTCACTGTTTATAGAGAGAATTTGTTCTTGTAGAAAGAAAGAAATTTAGTAGCTAATATTTATAAACTTCTTTATTTATAAACATTCACAAAAATAATTTATTTCGCACTTCCGTCAATCAGAGAATGTGTTACAATTATTTTGAGCAATTATTTCAAACCTTACGCTTTCTATGTATAACATGTAATTTATTTACTTAATATATCTAATTTAATTTTGTAATCTATTTTATATTGTTAGTCGTTTACTAATACAGTTGAATTTATATGGTAAAAGCACAAGTTAGAATTTTATGACAAAATTGGCGCATTAATGGCTAGAAGATTGTTGGAAAACGCAAGGGGAAAGGTTCACGGAAAAAACCGACGCCACTGAAAAAGGGAGGGGGTCATAGAGGCAAATTACAAAGGGAGGATTACCGGCAGCTGGACTACCAAGCAACCACGTCTCTTCTCGCGAGCGAGCGAGCCATCCACGTCGCTCGAGAGCTCTTTGTCCTTCGACGCATTGGTAACATAATTATCGGAGTTATAGCAAGCCAAAACCCAAGCCGCATCCAAAAGGGGTGACGAGCGGTTAGGCTGACAGCATGTAATAATAGATATAAATTTCTATAAATGCTTGATAGACGCATTCTACGTGCGCGATTTATTGACGAAGCTAGAGTCTTTCAATGATTAGAAAAATGTCCTTAAAATATTTGTTGCAAAATATAAAGGATATGTAGCATTACTTCTACTCGTGTAACATTGCGTTCATTGTAAGAGAACATATGCTTGTGCTAATCTTCTTTAGTTCGCGCAATTTGCCAACTGGCAAATTCATTTCCTTTCTTTACTCCAGTCAACAGAGAAAATAAAAATATGATTTGCAATCACAGTTTTACAAACTATGAATTTTTATAACATATCGCATCGTGACAGCTCGTAGTGTTGTGTACGTGCGTGTATGAATACAATAAAACTCAATTGTAACGAAATGCTAATAGAAAAATTAAAAATTCATCGAAACCTTTGTTTCCTTTCTTTGAGAGGAATTTCTAACTGGTGTTTAATATTCACAGATACACGCCAGTGAACCGAGGAAAAAAACACTGCCATAACTGCACGCTTAACGGAGCCAGCTCGCGAAGCGTGATCGGAAAAAAATGCAACGGCTAGCATTTCATTCGTAGATATAGACTACGTAATGTGCTTTGCATGGCTTTTGTGCAGCTAATTACGAGGCTAATACGATCACAGGTACGTATTTCAGCTTATTGAAACGTATGTTTTTTACCGCGGATTTCACAACGGTGCTAACGGGTGTCATGTTTCCTTCGTAGAAGCAATACGAGGAAAAAGAGAGAGGAGGTCGGCTTTCGTCGACGAGAAATGTCAGTCACTTGAATTCGAAAGTATTTATATGATATGTCCTAGTTTCCTGCATTTTAAATTATTTACTTTGAATTTTTTAAAATAAATCTTGATCTTTAACAATAATGTATTATTTTTTCAAATTGTAGCTATTTATATATATAGTTCTTAAAACTTATTAGATTGGAATAAGCATCACGCATATAAATAAATAATAATAGCTTAATTAATTAAATTTAAAATTAATTTTGACAAAATTCTTATTATTCAATTAATTATTAAAGATAATGTTTAAAAAGAGCGAGAGGAATAGACCTTGTATACTTGGTACATTGCACATTCCGGTGCAAATCACGATTAATGTTACCTCGTTATACTATTTTATTGTAGCTCGCTAAACCGCACATTCACTTAAGTACAAGTCTTATGATCATTTCTTCACGAATATGTAAGAAAGGAAAGGTCGATACCTTCAAATAAAATGTATGTAAAATTTTTATGCTCTTTAAAGTCCTTTAATATTTAATATTTCTTCTAATATTTATTGTTTCTTACGTCCAGTTTACAAAATAATTATAATGTTATATAAAATATCTTTCAAGATATAAATACAAGATATAAATACATTTTCTTTAATTATTTTAAAAAATATACTAAATAAAAAAATATAAGATATTATACATACTTTAGAATTGGACATTGTTTTGTAAACCTAAAAATATTTTTACGATCGTATAATTAATATACTTTTAAGTCAGTATTTTTTAATTCAATTTTTATTTTTTTAGAGTTAACGTAATTGTAATTAGTGTGCAATTGAGATTCAAAATTTTTAATTCATACGGGAGGCGATCGAAGCAATTTATATTTGATATCCGAATATCGGCATTTATTTCTGCAACTTTCAAAATATAGTATTAAAATATATTTTAACAAGGTAAGCTTTCATAACAGTCCAAAAGGACATAAGGAGCGTGTGAAACGGGTTGTGGTCTGTCGGAGTGATTCCAATAATTGCGCTTAATCCTTAGGGTGGTAGCACGCGGCCAACAATCGTGGACGAGTCCCCGGTAACCCTCTATCTTTCTCTCTCCGCCTCTTGACCATTTTCTCCCGCTACTGCTAGCTTATTCCAGATTCAGAAGTGTTAGCAATGATTATGACGGGATTTATTTCAATAACAGAAGCAAGCCGCGTTTCTGTTTGTTATAATCGACACACTCGTTCTGCGCGGAATATTCTACGTGTCACCAGCAACAGTCAAGGGTGTCGCCAGGCACGACAGATTTTCATATCACACGTACAAAAATATATGTTTAACTCATATGTTTCTCACCCAAAATCTCTCAATGTTAAAAAATATAAATTATAAGAAGCAACATTTTTTTCAATTTTGATCTGATTCCTTTTATCTATTGTTAAGTGTCTATTTGTTAAGAGATAAATCTATGGACAATTGATTTGACGTTGATCCTGCCTATTTTATTGAGTTGACGAGCGATGTTGTCAGCTGAACAATGAATAACGAAACGCTCGCGGGTACGAGAGCGACGTGAGATGTTATTGGGCGACCCTGATCTTTAGCGAAGCTACTGACCCTGTTCCAAGTCCTCTGTACTATTGTAAGGAGAAGCCAGACCGGAAAGATTCAGCATGGCCGACTAATGGTAGCGGCCAATCGCTGCACTCTCTCTCTATGACAGCTGCGCATCCCTCGGAAATTCGCTCGCTCGCTAGTCCCTCTCTCTCTCTCTGCTCGCAGCCGAGATGTAGTACGGGATCGGGGGCCTAACTTTCTGATTTTTGCCTTACGAAGTCAGCCATTGTGAAAGGGGCCCGTTCGCCCGAGTATCTGGCTGACGTGCGTGATCCTTCATGTGGTCTTAAGTCGTCGTAGCCGGTCTCATAATTGTCCGTCGCACACACGTGCTTTTTTAGCGTCTTAAACGCGCACCCAACATTGGGGATGTGGTCCTTTGAACGTCGATGTCGTAACACAAGGAAAAAGGATGTTTCTGAAAAGTTGTCATGGTGTCGTTTGATGTTTCTACCTCACGAGAGAGGTAGAAATTGTAAAATTAAAGTACGAAAGCTCGCAGTATTACAGGCTCTCATTTTCAAACTGATAATTTGATTACAAACCGTTCTAAAATATTAGTTAACGATATTTTTTAATTAAAATTTATATCTTCATGCACTATATGCTTTTTTTATAGCTTATGCTTATAGGTATTAAAAATAAAATATAATTTAAAGACATATTTTTTTGGTGTAAATGGAAAATCTTTCGTGTTTGCGATTTTGTCTTTTTTCTATCGAAAAAAGCAATGTAGGAAAATTTTTTAATTTTTTATTTACAAAAGAAAAAATTACAGAAAACACTAAAATTAAATGTTTTACAGATGGCAAATTCTCTTCTCTACATTTCTCAATTGTTAAGGAATTTCAAAGTATTTCTGATTGGTCTTAATTATGTCATATACAAATATTTCATTATCTTATTTTAATAAAAGTCCTCTCGTTAAGGTGTGCAAATTAATTATTAGACTTATAATAATAACTTGATTAGCATACTGAATATTAAAAATCGATCTAACCTGTTTAGTCAGGAATCTATTTATATATCTATTTTGTCGTTTCACTTATGTAAGTTGTTAGATATAATCACTTAACGTGTATAATATACATATTTGATATCATTTAATTTTAATTTCGTATAATATATGAGCATGTCGTGGACAGAAACTGTCTTATGTAGTATGTAGTATAATTGAAATATCTCTACACGAGAAACATTATATATACATATTATAAATTTACAAACACACACACACACACACACAGAGGGATGTAAATTATAAAAAGTAGTTTTTCATAAGTTTTTTCATAAATCTTCTTTCTATCTACTATATTTATGTAATCTTTTTAGCATCCACAGAAAGTAATTGAAAGTGATTACCTCGAAATACCGTGTGTACAGGGATTTTTCTACCATTGTTTGGCTGGGTCGCATCGGGCAACAAGGGACGCCGGCAGCTGGGAACGTTCCCGCGACTCTGGCACGGCTTTTCGCGACTCTGCTCTCTCGCAAATCGGGATGCTTGGCTGAATTTAGCACGTCTGTCATAAGCAAGCATCTTGAATTGCGCGTCTCATTCAGCGAACGAATATTTGCACGTGCCAGGCGTTTCGCGTCAGGAATTTAATAAAGCGAAGCCTCGGCGCCGTGAGCCCTGAGGTGGGCCGAATGCGTTGCGTTGCGTCGCGTTGCGTTACGTGCGTGCATCCGCGTTTTAAGCGTGCCACTAGGAAACGACGGCGACGACAATCTCACCCTATTGCCTCGCCCCCCTCGCGCACGGCCCAGTCACCCTCCTTTTACCACCCCCGTCAATTCTGGGCGCAACCACCGCGCACTCCTGTAAAATGCTATCCTGCTCCCATTGTCGCTTCCCGCCGATGATGCGTCTATTATGTCTACTTGGCTGATGGGAACAGATTATGTTGGTCGCTGTCATTGAGGGGCTCATCACCGTGCCTGACACTGATGCCTGCGGCACGGCGGAGGGGTAGAACGCCTGTTAGACGCATGCTTATTGTCCGAATAAATTATATCGGGGGCAAGCCGAACCTCTTCGTAACGGCACGGGGCATCCGATTCTATTTTTTCGTCTTTCTAAATTTGATATCTGTACGAAGTTAAATTGAGATGCTAGAGCGGGAATTAAAGACTTCAATAATAACAATTTAATACATTATATCATATTTTTTTCTATATAATTTTTGTTAAGACATTTTTGTTTAGATCGATTTTATGATATTTTCAATTTATTATAAGTTATTAAAAGAAATTTTTTAAATAGAATTTTTTAAAATAGAATTATAACGTTGTGAGGAAATGGACTTTAAATTCAGATTGCAAGAGCAGAATTTGAAGAAACATCCCATTTTTAGTAAATCCAAGAGATCACATGGTCGTTAATTGACTAGAATGGCGGTTTTCTATTTTGTTACCTCAAAACAAAGCCAACAGTGGCGCATAAAGCAAAGCGCAATTTGTGAGAGGTCACTTGAGCGACATTGACGCGGGCATTCTCCCCGGGCTTGTTTCTCTCTCTCTCTGTCTTTCTTCTTTTTCTCTTGTCGTCTCTGGTCTTCGAGAATCGACGACGAAATCGAGATTGTAACATATAGTCGAGTGCCCTTTATACATACGAGCACCAGTTGCCACCGTGGGGCGCAATTACATCGTCGCCCCATTGTGTCTCAATCGCGTTTTGTTACTGTTACTTATACGATACGGCGATACCGGGATCGGTGAAGGCGAACGATGGGAGATCGGCGTTATTGTTTCCGGTATTGTTCCCCGGAATGAGCCGCGCGTTCTCGAACTGGGCCGTGTGTTTTTATCACGTGGTCGAAGTGGCAAGGTGTTGTCCAATACTTTACCGGTGGGAACCGTTCGCACATAAATTGGCACATGTACACGGCCTCCAATTGGAATCCCAGCCGCCAATTGGAATCATCAAATCTTCACAAAATTTCATAAAAAGTCATCCTAGATCGTTAAATAAATTTTTATCGCATCTTTTGTACGCAAAATATTTAAAATCATGTATTTTTTTATTTTTATTTTGTTATAAAAATACGATACATATTATCGAAATGTATTCTGAAAACAGATAAGTAATCTGTAGATTGAGACTGTTTTGAGGACAAAATCTTATCAGATATATTAAAAATATTATTATTTTTATTGATATGTACTCTCCTCTTTCTCTCTCTCATCTATACATGTGCATACTGTCCATGTATACCATGGAGCAGCTTTTATTTTAACCAGAGGAATTCCATAGCATCAGGGTATAGACATATGACGTTAATGCCACCTCTCTGTTATCGTCATTGTTGCTACCGGAATGGCTCGTCATTGTTCAGAAGTCCTGGGATTATTATTCACTCACTCGGAAACGTTACAGTGTTACTTACTGAAGAGCGTTAGCCTCCTCGATTTGAGAGCAGACTTCAGGGGTGCAGAGGGGACAAGCGGGCTCTCTTTCTCTCTTTTTCTGTCTTGCTTTCTTTAGTTGGTAGACACTTTGTGCGGGAAATGGTAACATACGGCGGCTCGAGGACTTTATTAAATCGAGATGTTAATTGGGTGCTGCAATATCGCTCTCCTCTCCGTTTCTCTTGATACCGCACCCCTCGTCACTCTCGAAGGACTCGGTGATTTGCGTAACCACATCAGACTCGTTTTGATCAAGTTGAATATTAAATTTAACAATCACTATCTACATTATTTTTATTATTAGTTAAAGATATATTATCTTTATAGTATTAATTAGAAAATGAAATTTATATAGAAGACTGTATCTCAACATTTTGATTAAGTTTTTTTATGATTTTAACATGAATTTTATAGAAATTAATTAAAAAATTTCACGTGACACATTCTATTCAAATCAATCCAAATACAAAAACTCAACTCAATCAGGTCAATGCTCCTTGTAGGACCTTGACCTTTCTTTCTAAATCTCTATCTAAATCTCTAACAAAAATGGAAAACAACCGTAGAACTTGTTGGGAGAACCTATTATTCGGATGGTTGACCTTGAATTAACAGTAGCTAGCCAAGAGTTCAAATGGATAGCGGAATCCTTCAAAAAGTCTGGATTCAGGTATAATAGTCGAATTAGCCACCAGGTAAACATTCCATCTTGGTACTATTGATGAAAGTTGTAGCTAAACATGACAGTTATATTTTCCAACTTTGAATTTACAGAATCTTTCGGAATTTATACGAGCAAATATAAAAATCTTGCAAAAAATCTACTCAAATAAGAATAGATTTCTTGATGACATATTTTCATTATTTGATTTTCATTATTCTCTAAAAAGAACTTTAGATAAAAGAAAGTGAATTATTTTATTAAAAATAATAAATGAATAGAAAAGCTAACGGTCACTTTTAATAAAAGCTTTAGGTAACTTCTAAATAATAATTATAATAATAATAAATAATAATTCTAAATAATAATTATAATAATTATAATAATAATTATAATAATTTGCAAGTAAGTTGTGTGCCTTTCATACATTATTAACATTTTCAGATGTTTGGAAAACTTTTGCACGCAATTTGAGCAAGCACAAGAGGGTGAGAATTAAAATACGTATCGGCATAAACATATTTAGGCACCAGGAAGTACTAGTGCGGGTAAGTGGCAACATTCGAGAGTTCGGTCATGCGAGTAACGAGAGTCACTCTGGCACGATTGAACCGAGCGCCAATATTACTCCACATGTCCCGCATCTCGCAATTTCGTGAGAATATTCTTTCACGCTTTTCAAATCACGACGAGTACAAACCGACAAATTCTATCCAAGTTTTGCTTCACACAAATCCTATTTCCGTTTCATTTCAGAGTAACTTTTTCATTATAATTTGGATAACTAGAAGATAACACGAGAAAAAAACCGGGCAAATCTGTGAAAAACGATTATATAGAAATAGCTAAAATAATAAAAATATATAACGCAGCATACATTCATTATGTTAGAGACTAACTGTCTTAGACTTTTGCTATCCGATGTTTCCTTGACGTTCTTGTTTGCGTAGTACATAAATCGAATAGTAATGTAAAGGAACTAATAAAGATTTGACGACAGAAGACGATGTAACAAAGAGAGCTGAAAAGAATCAAATCTTAAAAATAACAAGGTCTCTAACAGAAGCACGGCTGTTGACAAAGATGTCTCATGGATTTTATAGACCCGTCGACTAGAGTTGGGTGATTACATCTTGGCTTACCAAGGTAGGAAATACACCAAATATACTGACAGCGTCTTCCACACAGTTCCACACAGTTTTCTTTGTGCTGCGATTATAGTTCAAATCACTATGAAATCACCATGTATTCTATCGATCCCGACGACCAGGTAAGTTTTGTACATAATCCCTTTGCTTTTCTCCGTTCCCATAATAAATGGAAGGTAGATCTTTATCTCTTCCAGTCGCCAGATAGATTTTCATAAGAGCAGACAAAAATACTTAAAATAATGACTATTGTTTTGATCTTTGTAAATATATGCAATAGAAATTCAGGATAAAATTATCGGGAAATTATCAGAAGAGAAATATTGAAGATATATAACGTTTTATTTACATCTTGAAATCATATTTATATATACACACGCTTATATTTTTCACATGTGCATCCTACATTTTATATCTTACTCATCTTAATTAGATATGTAATTAGAAGTAATGAAGTTATAGCGTTTTTACAATTGTATTTACATATGTATAGTAATTTTTCTATAGTAATATTTGTATAGTAATTTCTTTGATTTTCAGTATATTTGTTTTATCGAAGCATTTTAGTCTTGAAACATTTTACATAGCCTCTTTTAATTAACATTTTTTAATTAACTTTTTAATTAACTTTTTGCACAACTCCTCAAAAAACCTAATTTTATCTTGTCTTCCTTGTTAATAAAACTTAAATCTATTATAATTTATTGAATCAACAAGCGATTTTTTCTTGTATATCTATTATAATTATCAAATAAATAATAAGCTAATTCCGGTCAGATTGGATTCGGCACTTAATGCCGAAAAATTTTGTTCGTATAAATTTTTATGTAATATTTCATGCTCTTTGCGCGGATTAACGTAACGTTACAAACGGACAAACGAAATCTTTGCAAAGTAGAAGTATACCACCGAACACATATTAAATTTTATATTCGATACTACAAGTATCTTATCAAAAATTCTCTTCCCATTTTCAACGTGATAAGAATATGTAGTGAAAAAATCTCAACCAGGATTCGAACCTCTCATTAGTTGGAGCAGGTGTCTTAGCCAATTCGACCAGGCTGATCTGAGGCTTCAAAATTATTATATTATTATTTAGAATTGGTCTTGGTTTCGATTATAATCATTCCATATTTTCACACTATTTTCATAATCATTTTCACATATTTTCAAATATTTTGTGCGTACCATGTCTTTTTTTTTTACTGATTATGAAATCGAGTCCCGAGTAATCTTCCTCTTCCTTAACAGCGAATTCGATTGGCAGCACTAATGTGTAAGAGTATATATAGTTGAATACTAATGCAGACTAAAGTTTATTATAATATATGTCTGAAATAAGCCATGATACAAATCTTGATCAATTAAAAATGTTCGATACATATTTAATCAAACTACTATGGTTTGTGTATCGAGCAAATTCAAATCACTCATACATGTTAATACATGTAGACATCAATACACATTACCTGTATACTGTGGTCAATCGAATTCGCAATAAGTGAAAATTAAAATAATACATTAAAAATCCGCAATAGAATTGTTGCAAAATTATTGCAAATTTTATGTACCAGTGCAATATATTAATAAAATCAAAATAAAATTTTTTACATTCTCTCTTGTGCAGTAATGAAAAGAATGAAATAAAAATAATTTTAAATTATATTTAGAAAATTTTCCTCTTTCTTAAATGTAAATAAAATACGTTAATATTGAATACTTAAAAAAAAACTTAATGAGAGCCAGAACAAAAACATAACAAGTATTTTCTTCAAGTTTCATATTGCTTTGTCGGGACGGGGCGTTAGGATGCCTTGTACACGTCGCAGATGATCCTTTCGATCGGAATCACACCGATAGTTGTCCTGAAGAAGAGTTCCTCGATAGCATGGGCAGACACAGAGCGCAGAGTAGGCAATAGCAATAGCAGCTTATTGAGCCTAAGAGTTCCGTACGAAGCTCCGCTAAGTCGTTGTCCTAAAGCCAATTGCGCGCTGTCCATCAGCCGAGCAACACAGATCGCGTCTCTGAGCCGACTTCCGGGACTGGGTGAGTTACTGCTGGTGCTCCTACTACTGGATACCGATTCACTGTCCAGACCGGCTTTGAAGAGCACTATCGCTCTAATGCAGGCAAATTCGTGTTGATCAAGGTTCATCGCGTGAAAGCCGGCCAGGGTCTCGCGAAAACGATTCACTTCGATCGCGAGCCCGATACTTTGAAGACTCGGCGGTAGTAAAGGCGTGGGATCCAGAGTAGGAATCATTTGCGCAGCGGCCAGCAGAAAGAGCTCGCGCCAGGAAGACTCGAGCAACGTCAGCTGGTCCTCCATGACGAGACTCGTCGCCGATACCAAATCTCGTGCCCAGTGAACGTTCAGGAAGAGTAACCTCGCGGCCTGCTCGCATATAGACTCGGGATTGATCGAGGGTATAAACGGTAACTGCAGATTCGGAATACTCGATGGCATCTGGAATAGATAATGATCCCCAACTTCGTCGCGTTGAAAATAAGTTCCCCAACTTTCCACGATTCCACAAAAATGTTTACATTTTGTAGATAGATTCTAGTAAATATAAAGATTCTAGTAAATATAAATTTACTTAGCTACAAAAATGTCTAGAAAATATGTATATATGAATTCTTTATAAAGAAAATTGAAGAAAAATTAACACACAGACAGATAGATGCACATTAAATATAAACGTACTTTTGATATTGTCAATGCATTGCAATACGCAGGATGCGGAAGGGGAGGATGAGGCGATGGTCCAGGCACGGAGATGCGTGGTTCCGACGGCGCTTTAGGTAGAACAAGATCTAAAGCCGTTGGCGGCGGTGGTACCATGCTATTCATAATTTCAGGTTCCTTAAGGAATAGAGCCATTTGCCTACGAAGTGTCGAGTTTCGTGGGCCTCGTTCGTGTTGCACAGCTATAAAAACAGCAATTTCTCGCTTAGTAAACTCATAGCAATACATTAGCAGGCGGTGGGAAAATAGACAATGATCAGAGATATAATAGCTATGTGTGCTATTTGTATTAAAAAGATTCATTAAAAAAGAAAAACATTTTTTAAAAAGTGAGGATTAAAGAGATCGTTAGAGAGGCACGCCTCAATTACCGTCTTTGTTCATGCCGGCCTGAATGCATTTTGCCAGTCGGCAGGCACGACACTGATTCCGATGCGTCTTGTCCACCATACAACCCCCTTCGGACTTGGCCTTGCACACATATTGACGGTTCCTTCTAATCGATCGTTTGAAAAATCCGGCACATCCGTCGCAGGCAAATATGCCATAATGTTTACCCGAAGAGTGATCCCGACATACTTTACAGGGTATATCATAAAGAATGCGGCCTGAAACGGAAGAAAACATTCCAGATGAAACGACGACAAAATACAAAAAAGTTTTGTCTTCTACAAAATGTTATCCGAAAAAAAAAGATTTTATTGAAATTAGGAAGATCTGAAAAATGTAGAAAGAGGGTGCGAGTTTGTTTCTCCATATTTTTGCATATTCTAATAGGTATGCAATCCCTTTAAAGAAATGTTAGCGCAATTTGATCCTCTCGATTGACAGACGTTTTCGCAGGGCAGCGACTTCAGTAGTCGAGAAACGCGCTGACGCGAAGAGGCACTTCATCATTCCCTCGTCAATCAATCCGATACAGTCCTCGCGTCAACTTCCTCGCGTTCGACTAAGGAGTCGTTGCCGGCCGGCGAGTAAGCACGGCATTGTTGTTGACAATCTGTGGAAAGGACGCGTTAATCTCGGCTAGTGAAAATGCCGGTATTTTGGTCAAAACCCGTTTATGAGCGACAACACGAGCCTGCTGAATGACATTTCGGACGTGAATGGATCGATTTGTCGCCAATACTTCCCGCAGGAGGGAACGCGGTACAATACATACACACGCACATGTAAACCCTTGGCTCTTGGGCGTGCGAATAACGGGAAGGGAGCGGGAGTGCGCGCGTTTGTAATGGGGTACCAACTCCTTGTCATGGGCTCCGCCTACGCCATTGAGACTGACGAAATCGTGAATGGGCCTGAATAGACCGGATGTGGCTGCTGCATTCAGTGATCCTAAGTGAGCAGCCAGAAACACGACACTTTGCTCGGTATCGAACCCCGATCTCTCTCTCGATCTGTCCCGTCGGTTTCTTTATCTCTGTCGTAGTCATTATAGTTGTGATGGCGAGAACAACACGATCGGAGTTTAATCCTTTTCTCTGTTTAATCCTTTAAATTGCGAGCGTCGAATGAGCGTGCGATGAATACCGCACAACAACCTGTTGATTGGTGCACTCCAATTTGCGACGCTGATGACTTTACATTACCATTTGTATTACCGTGACTAAATATCGCACCCTCCATTAGTTCCAGACCATCAAGACTTTCCCGAGCTATTCGCGAGAGTCACACACACGGTTATCACAAGCTTAAACTTCTATATTATTTCTACCGGGGTTCTACCGTTTCTTACATACTTCGATTATCGGTAATAGAGAAGTTTCCCTCGGTCGCACACGAGCTGCTCTTTTTCTTTATAATATTCACGGTTAAAAGGCGCTCACCCTTCTTGGCGGCGCATGTGACCGCGAGAAAAGACCTCGGTGTTCCTGAGGGTAAATCATTAACGAGGAGGTACGGTAATGCGCAAAATGCGCTGCACATGTTCAAGCGGGAGGCAGACGGGTTGCGGCCGAATGACAGGGCTCGCACCCCTCGCCGCGACGAGGAATGTCCACCTTTTTTCTCCCTTCCCGAGAGGGAAACTTGGGACTCGCGCGCGGACGATCCCCCACGATCGTGGACGCGCGTCGGAATCACGCAACGCGATTTCTGCACTCGCCGGTCGTATGACATTTGCAATCGGTCGGCTCGCGAGTCACTCGCGATTGAATTTTTCATCATCGAGGAATCGAGCTGCTCCTGCTCGGGCGTCGATCATCTTCCTTCTGTCACATATCAAATATTCATACGATTTTTATAGTAACAATAGCGAACGGTCTTACCTCCGTGCTTCCTTTGCCGAAGGAAAGAGGGAGAAGAAAAGACGGAGGGAAAGAGAGAAAGAAGGAGGAAAAGAAGCTTAGGGGAGGAAGGAAAGCCCCTTTATATGGATTGCTGTAAAAATCACGTGAATATTTGATGAGGCACGTGAATGCGCGTAAGCGCGCATTTTCAATCGCGCACATATGCGTAAAATACTGTCATTAACCCGGGCCGGAGGTGTGGCTCGCGGAAAGAGGGGAATGTAAAACCGTACGTTCACCGTACAGCACGAAGATGGTAAGTATTACTGTAAGTATTACTGTAAAGCGCGAGCACGTGTTTTCTCTTTATCAATTATTTCACTTGAATCGTGGCCACCGACGAAAACAGCCCGAATGTACGCATTACGTCAGAATTGTAAACTTCAATGGTAATACCCCGCACACGTGGAACATCCGACATCTGAAATTCGAGGAGGGGGAGGATAGAATATATGGCTGGGTTCCGCGAATATATGGCCGGATATGTAATTCATTGGCCAACGGCGGTTATTTCAGTTTTGTTTTCGGCCGACGGTTCTCTTACCGAAAGTCGAAAGTTGGCACCCTGTGTTCGTGACTACGAAATTAAGGGAAAAGTTTGTTGCGCACATCCCCGCGGCTGGTGCGCGTTCGCATGCAAAGGGTGAAACGAAAAAGAGAGAAAGATAGGAGGAGAGGACGTATCGGCCGGCCGGCGCGATGAGGACCGGCGAAACGTGGCGTAAAATGTGTCCTCCGGTCGAACTTTTGTTGCGCAAAATTACCAACTTTTTGATATAATTGCAAGGGGACCGAGTCTATATCTAAACGCATATAACTCGTGTTATGCTTGGCGACGATACATCGTTGCCTCGCCATTCGGATAAAACGGAGTTTTTGTCGACAAAAACTAATTGTCCTGCTGTTAAACTTTTTTTGTATTGATTTTCAACAAATTTACTTTGCAACGCATTTGCATGCGTCAGCGGAAAATATATTAAATATGAAAAAAAAAATCCACTAAACATATCTATTAAACTCAAGCGTTAAAAACCAATAAAATGTTAAGATATTAGAATGCTGCAGAAATTATTTCACAATTAAAGAATAACTTTTGCACTTATCTTTAAAATATATAGAACATTATCAAACTTTGTAATCATCAAAGAAAAAATTAAAATTGAGATTATATGTTGGAGTATAAAGTATACCCGATGTAATTAATTGCATCAATCAAAAAATCACACAAGTGATGTAAAATTAAAGAAAAATTAAAATTCACGAATAATAAAAATCAATATAGTATAGTACATGTATAACCTTCTGTACGTATAGTTCAATAATTTGTTTCCCGTCGTTTTATCATTTCACGCACCATCAGGTGGCACGTGGTGAACGAGCATGGGAATGTAGTGACATGTGTTTAAGAGACAGCCGCTTGCTATCAGCGTATGTATTCATGTAATTGATCTAGAGCAATGTCTATCCGTCATCTGCTCGCCTCACCGACGCACCCCTTCTGCATCTGCAAAGAGAGACTTATCCTGACGAATTTCAAGAGACGCGATCGAATTTTTCTAGATAATATCTTATAATTCTAAAAACGCAATCATTCTTATCTCATCATCTGTCATTAATTTGTCATCATATGTCTTCTTTTATATATCTTACAATATAACAATGTCTTATAACAAAGAGGTTTTAAATCCAAATGAAGTACATATATATGAAGTACATATATGTCTTATCGTTTATCACAATCATATTAAAAAAAAATCATTGCAAATGATAGATACGACACAGCTCGATATCACTTTTAGATAGGTTTGTATAACCACGCCCTAATTAATAGCTCGATGCATTGCACTGATTGGAGACCAAATGACACTGTGTTCAACCAGCCGCATCAACCTGCTAGTCGACCACCACGGTGATTCGTTCTCGGCACATTTTGAACCATCTGTTGTTAGTTTCTCATGGATGAGCTACATTCGGGGATGAATCGTTTTAAATACACGGTGGTTCGCTATATTTAAAGGCCACATGTTTGTTATTTCACACGAGAAATTAGTATGCCGCGACAAGACCATGAGACCATGAGAATCGGTACTGTAATCGGCATGCCACGATCGATCACTTGGATAGATCGTAAAAATGTCATGGAAATACATGTATTGTAAATTTTTATTGCACGTTTATATGACATACGTCCGTCAGGTGTATTTTGTTTTTATAAAACAAAGTTACGAGTTATAGACTATTCAGAGTTTTATCTTGACGGTAATAAACTGCCGAAACTCGAAGTTCGGCAATAAGGAGTTCAGGTAAAAGGCGCATAAAGTCATTGATAGATGGCAAAAGAAGAAAAGGGTTAAGAATTTAGAAAATTTAAGATTATTTTCAAAATTAGAAGAAAGGTAATAGGATTGTCAAACAACTTGTATATAACTAATGTATACAAAAATAACACGAAAACAAACTTTCTTTATTTCTACAAAATTTATAAAATGTAAGAAAAAAAAATTTAGTCTTAAATTGATCTATTCTATATATTAATATATAGAAACAATTTTTAACTTTCTAATAGTTGTTACAACTCTTGCAAACATTTATTCATCAAAAGTTTAACTTAAATATTATATCTAACAGTGAAAAATATATTTATATATTGAAACAAATTAATAGAATAATTTTTTGTTAAAATGTGGAAATAATGAATGAATACACTCAGATATGAATACCAATAGTTAATGAATACCAAGATTGTATCAAAAGCTTACATTAGAAAGTGTTCCAAAAATGCAAAGTACGAAAAAAAGAAAACCAAAGACATGATTAGGTTAATGTTTTAGTTAATTTAAGTTAATTATTAATTTAGTTAGTTTAAGTGTTAAGTTAATGTAAATAAAATATGATTAAGATAATGTTACAGTTTTATGATTGCGTATTTTTACGATTTTGTTTGTCTCTTTAACCTTAGCTTCTTTATTCGTTATACTGGCATATTTTTCACTGGGTTAAATAAGTCTTTTACTTAAGTTTACATTTCTTACGACTGAACAGTAAAAGGACATCATAATAAATAAAGAAAGGAAAAAATCTCTTAAATATTCATAGAAAGAGAGAAAGTTGTCCATACGTTATTTGTTAATTTTGTTTTTAAATACAGGCGGTATGTCAAAGAAAACACAATTCACCTGGAAAGTTTTTAAACAGAATTTTTTATATAAAGTTTCACTATTATTATTACATTTAGAAAATCTTTGTGGTAATGAAAAATAATACATCTAATTTAATAGTGTTCCTTGTCATCTCAATATAAAAAATTATTTATACAAGATATAAACTTTTATAAAATACGTATAAATCTTTAAAAATTGTAAATTATTATACATGTATATAGATTTTTACATGTATATATATTTTACATGTATATATATTTTACATGTATATATATTTTTAAAAATCTATTCCGGTAAATCTCATGTTGTTATTATTAAACAAATTTTATTCAATATGATTTGTTTAGATGTGAGATATAAGAATTCTCTTTTCAGACAATCACAACAAAATCACATGAGATAATTAAAAATTTATAAACTAAGAACTATTATGAAGGAAAAGAGAGAGAAATTAGAAAACTAAAAACATAAGAAACATAAACTAAACTAAAAAAATAAATGTGACTTGATATCAACACGTAAGACAAAGATGTAATATAAAGACGATAAGAATAAAATTTGTATGATTAAAATTTATATTCACTGCATTATGTAAATGAATGCTTAGAAAATGTCTTGAAATATTGTCAAAAAGAAAATATTAACACATTGTCTGTCGAACTAATTTTCAATAACTTTCCATTCCAAATGGATTCACATTATCGAGACTAATAATTATATTTATAACATATATCGTATAATATTTAAATAACAAATACATTATTACTAAGAAAAAAGCATAATGACGTATAATGTGCATAACTGCATATTACATGATATTCAAGCATCAATGATTCTATAAAAATATTGCACATGATAATGTTACATTGTTCTAACGAAAATATTAAACGGCCTGAATGGAAAATTTAGCATGAAGCGAATATACATATGTACATGCACACTTACGCGGTAGATAATTATCTTATTCTAAGATTTTAGAATAAGATAACTGAAAGTATATTGCAGTTTTTGACATAACAAACATAAAATTAAAGGCTATTTACTTGAAGAAGCCGGCATCTTTGGTGTTGAAACTGACAGATGTGGCATCTGTGACTCTTGATTCTGCATCCTTCGTTATCGTCACTGCACAATGGTCATTGAAGAGGTTCGAGCGAGAGACAGAACTTTGAACAGTACCGCGCACACAATGGGATTTTTTTCTTAAAGCCGGACTTTTCGGACTAGTCTTCCGTGTGTGTTTTACGACATCACTTTCTGGCTGCGGCGGCACGCTGAGGACTAACACTGAGGTGAAATGTGACTGAGAGTCACCTTAGTCGAGACTTTTTGATGCTAAGCACCGATAGTGAACAGTTTTTGATGCTGCTATGTGGAAAACGTATCTCATTGGCCGAGGGCTTCCCTACCCTCGGCAAAGGGCGGACCTGACGAAAGGAGTGGTTCGTTCTTGATGGTGTCCGGGGGTTGAACGTCGACCGCTACGAGGCGACAGGGGGTTGCGTCACCATCCCCGCCACTGCGAGCACCACTTTGCGAGAGTCACGAACGAAGGTAAGAAGGAAGGCATCTTCCTCACACCCCATGCGACGTTGCGCATGGCAATCTTTTCGCATTATAGTATATATTTGCATTCTTTACGCGCAGACTTGAATAGATTATCAACGTTATTGTAAGCAATTACTTGTGGTAAATACGTCGCCCATATTCTGTAAGATAAATTCAAAAAGATGTCTATAAATTCTTCAGTATTTATGTTTTGCGTTGTAAGAAAAATTATCAGTAAATCATAATAAATGATTTAATACAGAATAATTAATTCAGTACTTTCAATAATCTATTATGTTTATAAAAAACAGCAAATCCACACTAATATATACGGGTATTAAAATCGATCGAGATTCCTATGAAGTTCTCTAATTTAGTTTTTAGGTTTCACGTTGCAAGAAAAATTGCTCACAGTCTTTTAAGATAAATTATTTAACGTGGAATAATTGTGTCGTAATATTTTCGGCGTTTAATAGAGAATCTAGAGAGCAGTAAACCCATGTTTGAATATAAAAATAAGCAGCTGTATTTGCGATATCATCAAGCAATTCTGCATTAAAAATTCCTGTAACGCTAGTCCAAGCTAAATGGTCCATAATTTTGCGGCGCCGTAATTCTGAACGCGCTCTGTTTGAGGACCGGAATTAAATCCCTCGTTCTCGCGGCCGTTGAAATTCGTTGATGCGTGCGCCTGGAGGAGGCTCAGGTAGAGGGTAGACTTTTTTTTTGTTGAAGTTTCGCCATTGAAAATGCCGCGGAGATACGTGGAGGAGGTTAAACGACAGAGTGCATATACTTGGAATAATAGTAACGCGGGCAGATGCGCTGCGCCTGACTCCCTGACTCCATCTTGAATTATCTCGTGCCCGATCCCTACGGGGACCCCCCTCATGAATGTGTATATATGCGCGTGTGTGTATATATACGCGTGCGAAACAGGATTGGGGCGCGAGCTGTTCTTACAGTCGGTGAATTACGCCAGGAATCCGTCATAACCGATGTAATAACGCGGAGATTGGATCTCTCGATGGCATATCACGCTCCCCCTCGCCCGAAAGAGTCCTACTCGAGTCGATGCTATCTTGGCAGATTACACCAGGTGTATTTTTATGACGCTTCGCAGACAACAATGCGAAGGTACTCAGGGGTGCTTTGATGATCCTAATTAATCATGTGTGGACGCGTTATTAATTCTTTCAGATCGAGTCTTTAAAAATCGAAGGAGAGATTTAAATTCTTTTCGTATTATTCATATATAACAATAACATTGATAAAACTAGAAGAATGGAAAATTTTATTAGAGTATTGAAATTTTTTCGATGTCATATTTTTTTCGATGGTTACAAGATAAAAATTGTAAATGATTCGAATGTTTGTCCACAAATCTCTCATACATACAAATATTTGTGTGTTTTATAGCATTTCCGTAATCTTTCCTTAAACATTGACACTCCAGAGACTCCATGAACAGATGATAGAAAAAAATTTCTACGCGAATAGAAACATATTCTCGGTTTGAGTTGTATGTTTGCACCCTCGACTTGGCCGCCATTGAGAGGTAAGCCCGACGCGACCGAATGCTCGTCCGACCGTGCACCGTTTTGGCTTTGGTGCAATATGTCGGGATAGAAGATTATCTACGTAACTGCCTCGGGAATACGAAGCCTGACAATAGCCACGTCGCTTCTCTATTCTGCACCGCGTTCACGGAGGGGGAAGAATTTCGCAGGACATGAGTAAGAAATTCGAGTCGCTTTGTCAAGAAGGCAAACACGCCTAATGAGACTGAAATCGGAATACATTTGTCGGCTGCGGCTGTCGGAAGAACGGATTTTCTATATACATAAGAATATACAATAATATGCCGAAGAAAACGATGTTATTTTAAGAAAATACTTTCTTTTATGCGCCATTGTGGTTTTTAACTTTGACATGTTTTCAAAATCATGACTTTAAATATCTTCGGAAGATTTTAACTTATTGTCTATTAAAAGTAACATATAGAGTAAAGCGAATAAGTGTCGAATCTGATAATCTATAAGTTCCATTAAATATAAATTTTTTTTATTTGTATATTTATGGAATAAAATAAATGTATAGTTCAACTAAATTTTTGGAATCTTTATTGAAACTGAAAAAACAAGAGAAGAAAGTCCCAGATTTCTAATTTAAAAAAAAGAACAATTTAAATAATATTGTTTACTAAAGTTCCATTGAAACTCAAATAAGAAAAAATCTGTAAATGTGGCTAAAACGCCAACAAAGATATTCGAAAATAACAAAGTCAGTTTCGTAAATACAACACACAAAGTCAGTTTAGGTATAAATTTGACTAACAAAAAATTGATGGGTAATAAATTCTTTAGGTTAGGGTTACCTTAGACTATCAGGCTACTCTCCATTTTTCTATCTATCGAGTTGTACAAATAAATATAGAAAAACAATTGAATAATTGAATAAAATAGAAAAAAAATTTACTTTGAAAATCTAATCGTAATATAAAAAAATCTAATTGTAGTATAAAAAATGTGTAAAATGTGTAGCTATAATCTACTAGCTATAATGTAATCTAAAATTTAAAAAAGCAGAACTAAATCAAAGTTCCAACGTTGTCTTTTGTTTCCGAATATATCGATTCAACCAGTCGGAAAATAAGTCTGATCTGACATAGTTTACACATCTTGTTTTGACTTCTTTTTTATTACTATATATTTAAGCTAGAGGTAGTAAATGTTAGGCGCCGAAGTCTTTTAAGTCGTACTACCTAAACTGAACACTTCTTTTGTAATATCCTTTCTTGTGGATGCCACTTTGACACTTATGGAAATTGTAGAGTTTTTATCACAGTAAAATGAAAAGAACGATAGATTTATTTGTCCTTATGCCGACAAAATGGAAGATTTATTATTGAATTTTATTCGATACTATTATACAATTATTTTGCAATTTACTCTTACAGATTACTTGACAATAGCAAGAATAAAAAATAATTTAATTAAAATTGATTTGATTCGTGATACTAAAAGGAATTTTAATTTTTTCATTAGAGTTTTAATTTTTTAAATATTTTTAAACACAATTCTTTCGTAAAATAATTTAAACAAAACAGTTCTTACATAAAATAATTCTTTATCAAAAATCTTTAGAGGAATCTTTAATAAACAGTATTTTAATATTTTACCCGATTCACTATTAGGCTTTTTATTTTTAATATATTTATAGCAAAAAGCGAATTTCTTTTAAAATAATTATAAAAAAATAATCTTCAAATTAGGGATATTTCTATGAGGATTAAAATTCCAAATAGACAAAGAATAACACCAGAAAAGATTACAGGGGCTATGAAAATATCAGTAATGGGGATTTTTAGACTTTTTAAAATAAAGATTTAGCTAAGAAAATAAATCTTCTTTTTGCGAGTGATTAACACAATCCAAAAAGAAGGATATCAGATTAATGATAAACTGATTATACTGTATTCACTACGTTTCGACTATTGGTTTTGGTCCTTTTCAAGTAAAGTATTTCTTTTCACACAATTGAAGTCACCACTGCAAGTAAAGATTTGGATTTCGATTTCTTTGCTCTTAGAGTTAGAGTGAGAAAGGTCTTTAAATCTCATCCAATTTTCTTTTTTCTTATAAAAAAGATTTCATATTCCTTGGAATAAAAATAAATTTCCTTTTACAAATTGCTCGTAAAAGATTTCTTATTATAAAAAATAGAAAGACAATAGAAAAATTTAATTATATTTCTTGCTAGTATTTTAGATTATTTATAATCATATATATTTATTATCAGTTATTTTTTATTATATATTTATATGAACAGGCATATATGCATAAGCAAATGTGTTATTTTGGATGGAAACGCATTTAAATACATGCAAGTTCCATTTAGTTTTACTTTAAATGTAAAATATTAACAAAATAAATATTAACAAATAAATATTAGCAAAATGCCTTCAAATTTTATAAGGTATAAATTTTTAATTCCAGTTTTCAATATAGTATTTATTGAATACAAAATTCCATTCAGGTCTCTATCCTTCAATCCACCTCAATTAATCATCAAAATATCATACAATTTTAAAAGTCATATGTTACACAATTAAATCTCTATTATTTCCTCTCCATTCCGTAATTCAAAAAATTTTAATTATACGTTATAATCCCATATAATAAATACCTTTTCATTGATCTCTAATGAACATAAACTAGATGATGCAGCGCGAAAGACATGAGATTAGATGATTACAGTTTGCGTGACCGAGCAAATCGTCAGTTCACCTATCGGAGACGTGACGGAGTGATTAGAACAATGACGGAGCACCTACCTGTTGCTGCCTCTATTTAGATACTACCGCGTACATCAGCAACGTTAGGATGGCAATATTATGGGAACTAACGAGCATATGGTCGGGTCAATATCGCATAAACGCGAGTGTCCGTGATGCCCTCACGTTTTACCTGATCGTTGGGGGAGTAAAAGCGCCCTTTGACGATGAAACCAAACGAAAATCCGCCATATGCGTGAACTCGCGCTCATGAGAATACTCGAGCCTCCGATTAATTTGACATGGGAAGTTCGCGTGAAAAGCACGTTGCGCGATATATCGACGATATACAAAAATTTCCCAGCGTACGATATGTAAGACATACACCTTATAAATAAATTTATTAAATTTACTTTAATTCTATTCCCATGAGATCATATTCTCGTGAAAATAGAAACATGATTGTTTAGTATAAAAATAAAAATAATATATCCTAGTAAATGTCTATATATATAATAAATATAAATACCTAGAATTAAATATTTTTTCTTTCAAGTCAAACATTAGTAGTTTTTCTTTAGGATTTGTCACTCACAATATGGCGTAACAATGACCCGTCGACTTTTAACCTCTTCTGGCTACCTGGAGACCATGAAGTTCTCTATCGGATGATGATAAAACGACGGGGAAAAATGAGGGCGCAAAGACGTCCGTTAGTCGGCCGGAAGTTCAGTGTTATGAAAATCATACGTCGGTTGGTCTGGTAGTATCCTGTATACGTAACGAACTTTTCGCTGTTTTCACGTTCTTCTCCTGTTCTCAAAGTGGGCGGTACGAAGTGTAGGGCGACAAGTAGTTACACCGGCCAGTAGATCAGAAATCAGAGACGGCGCGCCTTGAGAAAGAAGATGAAGGAGCTTCTTGAGGAGTACCTTACAAGAAGGAGCGCATCCATCCTGGGCGGAGACATCCGGCCTCTGGTTACGCATTCATCTATACGCAAGAGACTGCTTGTCGTTATATCAGAAGAAAAAAGAAAGAGAAAGAAAAGGCAAGACGATCGGTGGGAACCATTTCTGGAACCAACTTGCAAAGGAGAACTTCATAATGCAACGTACTTCTGATGGGAAGATTATTCTCTCTATAGTTCGATTCCTCGAGAAAGGATTGCATTTCAGTTAAAGCGAGTAAAAAAATAAGAAACATAAATTCTTAATATTTTTAACATCTCTCTTTATTTATATTTATATTTTAATTTATATTACAAAAGTTTTGCAAAAGTTTATCAGATTTATTTATTTGTAGGCGCTGCGTTCGGTCTTACTTGAAATGATTTTCCATATTTTCTTTGGCCACAGTTATTGTTATCCCTTTGTTTATATATCTATGCAGTTTAATATTTTGAAATGTGATCTTTATTTTTATCAAGCTTCGTGAATTTTATACATTTGTAAGAGAAATTAGCTGGATAACATTGCTTTATTGGGACAGTTTGCTTTGAGATTCTTGTGCTTCGTGCAATGGCCGACCATCCCGACGGGACCACTCCCACGTTGGACGCCCAAGAAAGATGTCTTCTTGCATCATGTGGGTACCGTGCAGTATGTAAGAAGCATCCCCGTCGATTCCCGTAGTCGTCTACCCGCACTGACTGTAAAGCGCAGCTTTGAATGGCCGTTCTGAAAAAGCGCAGCGACCCCGACCAAGTGACGTAACTCGAACCCGCTGTCAGTGCTGACAATGTGCTGACAGTCGATTCTTTGCCAGCATTGTCGATCTTACCTACTCTTACATTCTCTCTCTCTCTCCAAAATAAAAACAAATTTTTTATACGTTGATCTTTTAAAAATCTTCGCTTGTTCTCTAATAAAGTTTTTTTGTTTTACAAACCTCTCAGTGGTTATTCGAGCTATTTAAAATAAAAATCGATTAATTCCATATTTTATTCAATTTATATATTAAAAAATTAAGACATATTGAATTACGCAATATGCATTTTTGTAAGTTATAAATTAATGAAACTATTTTTCTATCATATATTTCAAGAAAGACTATTGAAGTATCTCAGAGAAAATTAAGCACAATATATTGCAGTTTATCGTGCGTTTTCACTCGTTCTATACATATATTCTATCTACTACCCCACATTAAAGCTTCTTTCTTAAATTTAGTGTCTACCTACTTTTATTTTTCTTTTTCGTGTAATTCCTGCTTTTCTGTCTCGTCTACTCCTCTCCCTCGAACTAGTGTGTCGTGTCCTTCTGACAGGCTCTCATCATCCCCTTCATAAGTTGCGCGCCTTTTTTCGCCGGCCCTTCTTACCCTGTTAACGAGTGCCCCCGTTCGCTTCTATTTCGCCTGTCTTCGGCTTCTCAAATTTCCATCGACGGCGTTTCGACGCTCGCCTTCTCCTTTTCACATTTCGTGTCCTCGCTTGGGCGATTCGCCTTTTGACGAAGTGCTTCTTTAGTTTGAAAACGCGCGTCATTCAATACTCCACCCGCGCCAAACAAAGCGCTTCCGGAAGCGCCGTGAGATTAAACTATCTCGCTGCATCGCAGGTAGTTGATGCTGGCTGATTTACCCACTTCGCGTCGAACCTGTGCAATGCCGATGGATGAAAATTTTCACGGGAAGAAAACGTGTTTCTTCGTATATAAAAGTAAAAAAACGATCGCATTTAATCAGTCCTTAAAATTAACAAAACAAAAAAGAACATTCCAAAATCAGTTGTTTTAGCATGGTGTTTATCCTTTCTCGCCTATTTTATTATACATACCGATTCACAGAACATTCCTTCACAAAACCTTGTAATTGCAATCAGGAATATCAAATCAATGATTTCTCAGATCGCGTTGGATATTCTAAATAGTATTATAATTTGTAAAATAAAAACACTTTTATTTATTTCTTTCTTCTTTAGGAAATGATTGTTGATGCAACACCTATAAGATAAATATACATTGTATAAAATTTTATGGATATTGACAAAAAAACTGTAACTTTTCCTTTTTTTTTTTTCAAAAGAAGCTTTAAAGGATCAGCCTTTAGTGATGCCGAAAGACTTAAAATATCGTAAGCAAATTACGATGCGTTCCACATACATGTGTTTGCTAAACCATCGCAGAACAATATTTAGTTAATAGCCACCTGCTATGTCTAAGAGAAATCGAGTGCTAGGACTAAATATTGAAAAAAAAATCCAAAGGCACAATGATTATTGAACCTTCACAAAATTGTACATCTGGCAGACGGTCAAGTCGTAAAAGTCGGCGCCGTACAGTTCATAAGATATCGTGAAAAACACTTCGGTACCTCGTAAAATGTAGCGGAAAGTGATTCATTTAACTTAAGTAACTTAGAAGTTAGTCACGTTATACATTTACTCAAGCTCACGTGCCGCATAAATCATAAAATTATATTTTCAAGAATAAAATTAGAAACCATGGAAGAATTATTTTGTCCTAAAATTAAAAAATCGTACGTATCTGTTATTACGTTATCTGTTATTGTCTTTTTAGCACCTATGTAAATTATTAACACAAAATTATTATTACACTGCTTTTCCTGAAAATTATTAATAAAATTATCAAAACATGAATAATTTTTAATTAGAAGCGAATTTAAATTAAATTAAAACTTTTTTTTTAGAAAAAAATTTTCACAAATTAAGTTTGACAAGTTCGAATAAATAATAAGATCTTCATTTATCTCGGATTACTTTATGCTGTCGTATGTATCATTAGCAAGAAGCAGATAATTGTTAACCAGAGATTTTACTAATCGATCGCCATCAATCAATCTTCCAATTTTGTCGATAGAGTGACGCGAGATAAACGGAGGATAGGAGGAGGAATCTACGGGGCTGGCGTGATTCATGCGACGCATAGTGCGCGACGCTCAAGGCAGGGAATGGCGCAACGGAGAGAGAAATCCGAAGGGGAGAATATGGAGGAAAAGGAAGGAAAACGGAGCGCACGTGTTTCTTGTATGGGAGCGTTCACACGAGGACCATCGTCGTCGGTTAATCTAATCATTCGAATATAAGGTACATCACGTATACAGGGTGTTCCTTTCTATCCACCAAAATCTTTATAAACAATTCGATTTGAACTTTTGTCTTTAGCTTATTTAATTTAACTTCATGGATCGAATTTCGTTACAACGACAAAAAATTCGACAAACTTTACTATTAATTAAAATAAAATTCATGTGTGTGAATAGTCGCATATAACAATTTTAACATAACTTCTACATTTTTTCTTTCAATTAATGCTAAATCTTCTTAAGTTGGTACCTAATGTAATTTTAATATAATTTTTATATTTTTTTTTACCATTTAATTTTCAGCACGGAAAACTTGGAGCAACCTGTATATTCAGGTGTCCGTGCAGCATCGTCAGTTCCTCATCCCGCGACACCGCCCCCGGTTGCGACGCCTGATCTCTATTCGCCCCCGCGGCACACGACATTTCGCAGCCGTGTCAATGCGACCCCCGTTGAGAATTCCATTATCGCGGCCACGATTTATGCCTGTCCCGACTCACGAACGACGAGCGCGCACTCCTCGTTGAGATGGAAGCGAGAGCGTCGCCATTCTGGTCCTCCTTTGTGCCTCGCCGATGGCGCGCGGAATGTATGTCGCGGGGGTGTGAGCGGTTTCCATAAGCGATGCTATTTTCGCGCCGCGCGACCTTACGCAGTTGGACATCGTCTGATTTATAGTGATCGAAAAAGTGACGAGCTGGGAAACCGCGCGATGTGTCCGCGAATATAATGATCACGTAGAACTATATCGATTTTTAATTAAGGATCGCAAAATAAATAGTTAAGTAAGACACATCGTGGATTCCGTGATTAAGTGTATTTTCAACGAATTTATGTTTTCCTTCTCAAAGTGAGGGAGTGCTTGTCTCGACAAAAATTCATTACTAAAAAAGTTATTATTTGTTTTTATCTTCTCACTTTTTAAAAATTTTAACTTTTTATACACTAATGTAATATTTAAAAAAAATCTGTAATAAATATACATATGATATTAATTAATATAATATTAATATAGCACGTGGAGGACGATCAAGCTTACTGAACTTATTGAATTTCAAGGTCAGTTACCCCGTAAATAATTTTGAAGGCGATACTTTATTTTTTTTTATTCACTTGTTTCTTTAAATTTGTTATGTATTATGTAAATTTAATGACAGATAGCTCTCTACAGAGAGGACCAGATGTTAATGGAGCCGTTAGGACTTGAAGAGGAAGGGGGATATATGCCCGTCAGAGATCAGATCACCACGCCTTCCGCGACATCCACCCGCATGCGCGATGTGCCCTGCGATGCGCTTTGTGGTGGACGTTCGTAATGGTACAACGTGACGTACTTAACTATATGCGATCTATTCGACGAAGGCGTACCCCCTGCGTACCCCACGTGTGAATTTCTGCCGGCGTGCTTCATGCAATAATGTGTGTGGGGATTCTATATCATTACGTTTTATAAATTACATGTAAGGATGTATGTTTCGAGAATAGTGGTGCACGATTCTGAACCATAGTCGAAAAACCTTAATTAATTTTTATATGAGCTCTGATTGGCAACAGAACTTAGTTAAACTTAGCTAGAGTAAAAGATTCTTATTAGAGACTCAACACAGTATTTTATACACAATTCTCTAAGTCCTCGATGCTGTTCAAAGATACATTCGACTAAAGAAATGTACTAAATAACATTTTTTTATTCGATTTCTCAGCATCCAGGGCACCTAGTGACGGTGATAAAGGGTGAGATACCAACTTTAAGTACCTATCATTTATTGTTACTGACCCGCCCAGTTGCTTTAGAATCATCATATGATTAAATTTATTTCTTAGGCGGCTTACTGATTCTGACAACAATTTTTCTCAGCTATGGATATCAGATTTTCAATAGTCTATTATTCTCCTCGATTAATATGCTCGATTTATTACTACCTGCAAGGGGTCTAAAATGGGCAAGGTAACGTAGTTGTTTTTACGTACGTAGATTCGACGTAAAATTCTCTCAAATACACGATTGAGGATTTTATAATACATTGAAAATTGCAACATCTATTTATCGATTGGAATATAATTTCGCAAAATCAAAGTGATACAGAGGACAGCAAAAACACGATGCAAAAAGAAATGTTGCGCCTTCGAACAGCCTTATACTGTTATTGCCTAGTGTTTCTCTTGCGAGGAATAATATATCGGTAATTATTAATTTATGTACTGTCACGTATTGAAAAACCGTGAAGAGTCGGACGGTGCGGAAAATATACGAGGGAGGCACCGTGCCTTTAGCGTCGCTGAGCACGAAGTTGCGGTGGAAATTGTAGAGCACGTCATGCAAACCGCTTACATGAAACGCACTCACCCTCGCCTTCGCACACGTGGCTCACGTGAACGTCCATGAGAACTCGCGATACCGTAGTGTCGTGCAATCGTCATATGGAGCTCATTAGTCAACTAGCTGATGACGCGCGATACCATCCACGCTTGAGTGCTCATATAGTCGATATATACAAACGCATCAACGAAGCAGATTAAGCGAATTATCAGCGCGTGTTCTGTAATTTCGAATTAATATAAAAAAATAGAGTAAATTGTTCACTGAACCACTTTCGTGAGGATTTAAGTGCCGATTTAATTCTTATTTAAAATTGTTTTATTCTTTTTCACGTACAGATTTGAAGCACACAATTTTGCCGCATCATATAAATATCTGTATAAATTAATAAGTATAAGAGAGAAATTCATGATACATACATTTTAAGTTTAAACCACCACACAATTTTAACAGAGTTTGTAAAAAATGATATACAGTGTATTTCACACCTGCTATTTTTGTCGCATGGCTAACATTCTAAAACTAAAGCGGTAATAATTTATGTGTAGCTCACATTTTTTAGAAAGTGTCTTTACTTTTTCATTCAATTGATGTTAATTTCGATTTCTTTACATTTGCACCAACCAGATGCCCCAAATAGATGCAATTTTACGAATTCATGTTGATAGGAAAGAATTCACATTTGCGTGAAATCAAAGGTAGAAGTCTCACTTGGGAATTAATCGGAGCAAGAGTAACCAATGCAAATTCCACAATAGCGTGCAGCGGGTGTTCGCGATATAAATATTTGTCTCGCGAAAGAGCAGAGAGGGTGCCGGGACAAGTGCGAGCCGTCGCGAGGGATGGAGTACCTTGCGGAGGGCTCGAGAAATAATGGCGTGCACGTGTGTGCGCGCGTATGCGTGAATACACACGAGGTCGGGGAGTTCTCCAGTCGAGGAAAGCCCTCTCTGGTACTTGAAAGATAAAAACATCGACGGCGGCCCGCATGTCTTCGCCTTTCAGGAGAGTTTTGTGGGAAAGTTTGTCGGACTTCTCCTTACCTTTCAGTCGATTCTTCGTATATAGAAACGTTTATTGGAACGAGAAATGAGAGTTTCTGTAGTTTCATGGTATCATACGATAATAATATCATATGACAAAACTATTTCGAAGAATCTTCGCTGACTGCAGGAATATAACGTCTTTATCCATTTTCCAGTAATTACTTATGCCACAAATTTTTATATATGGATTCTACATGAAAATCCTTATCTATTTTATTATTATATCATTTATTATCACTTTCTTATTTTCTTGTTCAAATTTAATATTTTATTTTCCAGTTATTATTTATATTCCATTCGCATACTTGCGTAATTTATTATTTTTAACTCATTTTATTCTCATTTTAATTAATCTCTTTATTAATTTCCATACAATAGAGAAAAATCTTTGGTCCCATCAAATAAACATAGCTCCAATTATAAATAATTGACATTAAAATCGAATAAAATAATTTTTTCTGAGGAATTAGCGATGGGCGATGATTGATTCGTCTGTATAAGTACTAATAACATCCGACATTAAGGTCTTCATTTTGCTTACCGGGTCCTTTTTAGATGAAAAGTAATCCTCCCTTTTTTGCCAACGATCGTACGTCTATATTCATAACACGGCGCATAATGGTGGCTCCTTGGGGTGGCAAGGACAAATCACTTAAGACCCGACGTTGGTATGGCGCCGCTTGATGTGACAAATTACTCCTCCATTATGGTTCACCGATGACGCGCAGTGTCAGTGATAAAATATGGAAAGCGTTCACTCGTGTCGGTACTTAATTAGCTCGCTTATCTCGCCGGCTTTAATTGCCGAGCATGAGATAATTACTCTATGAAATGAGTATGTTGCGTTTGTACGCGAAAAAAACTAAATTCCAGAGTCGCCATTTAATTACTATTTGTTGGATGATATTTATGGCCATTGAGGAATGACTTACTTTATTGTGACAACGCGTGGTAGTTCTTCTGTTATTCGATAGCAAGATGTATGTTTGATTTCTTTCCCGAAAGGTCTCTGTATGACGTTATTTTAAACTTCATATGATATCATATTTTTACGACGTGGTGGATGCATTTTAATATGATAAGTCTATGAAATGTTAATTTGATAGAGATATATCATGTGAATAAGATCATCAGTTTTTAAAATTTTACTATCAATATTACTATCAATATATAATATCGTGTATACTCCTTCAACCTTTAGAATCCTTCAGCTATTAAATAGTGTTATTAAAAATCCTCATATTAGATCTTTGATATAAATTTGAGAGAAACATCGCTTAAAATAATATATACAGTTAAAATAGATTTTTCGTGTACAAGATAGAAACTTATTCAGCACTCTTGTCAATGTCGTTGTTAGTGACCAGAAAAACTGTCGTCGAAATTCATTCGTCTTTGTACGCAGCAGCCGTTAGATCAAATCTCAAGCCAGGTCGCCGGAGATCCGGATAAAGATGCGACGACATTTCTACTTCGTTTTGTACATCCTGAGGAGTCCACGGGAGAAGGACGCAGGATCGACTGTTGAAGAGGGGCAAAGAGGCAGGTAAGCTTTGAATGGACGCAGCATTCAATGTTTTATCGAGGATCTACGTTGGCTGAATACCTTCGTCGAACTACCTTTGTACCAGGTCGCGTTGCAAGATCCTTCTTCGTTTGTGGAATAAGAGAGTGGGAGGAGTAACGAGTCGCAAAGGATGAAGGATATACAGGACTTCCCTTCTCTCCTCCTTCTTTACCTCACCGTTGAGTGGACTCCCCCCCGTTGTGAGGAGGTGCGCACAGGTGGTACATCCTCTTGGTACCCTCACGCACCACTAATTTCCCGCTCATTATCCTCCCTAGGTGGTCATTCAGTCCCTTTTCGGAAGCCGTTTCCTCCACATTTGCCTAGCTTACGGATTACTTGCATCGTGAAACTGTGAATTGTGTCGGCTTGTAGCTTTGTATAAGTTATCGATAATCTCGATCATTAAATCCTTCGAGCTGCGAATTGTTAAATGTTAAAGATCTTAGATTTAATGAGAGAGAGAGAAACTTTAACAATAAAATCCGATAATAATTTTAAAATGTAGTGATTTTCTCATAGAAAAATTTTAATGTAAAATCTATTTTTTATGAAAGTTGTGACATGGAGGGGTTGTATTAGTTACTTTTATTTTGAAGTCTCTTTATTTTAAGATAAAATCTAAAATCAATTCACTCTTAATCATATGCAAAATCTGTAATTGTTTAAATCATTAAATTACACGTTTGGAAATACGACTGAATATCTAACAATAAGTTAAATAAATAAATCTTTGATCTTCTTGAATTATTCCATATAAGATCAAAGTATTTTATTCCATGTACTCTATTTTTATATTTCTTACATTTTTCGAGATATTTCATTATATTTTCAACCTCTAAAGCCCATGATCTTCTTCCTTTCGCCATATTGATCCTTTAATCCTCCATTTTTAGAATCGTGAGAGGTCTTCACTTTTTCAATTGCAACGCAATCTAAAGTACTTTCTGTCCTAGCAAATATACGGGACTGTCGCAAGCGATAGTTTAAAGCGAAAGTGTATCGAAGTCACGTGTACCCCCGCGGGATGAGTGCATATCGCGCGTTTGCGCTTCCATTTTCGCAGTGTTCATCCTGTTCCGGGGTTGCACCCCTTCGAGCACGCACTTCTAAATAGCACCGGGTCGTCGTGCCATGTCCGATCACGTTCTGACTGTCAATGCGAGGGCAAAGGGGATTAGTGTTTCAATTATTTGCACAATAAGAAGCGTGACCGGACGGCGTGCATGGACCGGCGTTATATCGAGTGGCGGAGTCGCGTGACCATGTTTATTCACCGTCGAAATCCCGGTGGCTGCTCCTTTGAATGCCGTTCCTTTTTCAAATCCATAATACCCGCAGCGGTAATACGACCGTGTAGCGGTAAGACCTTCTCCTAACTTATCGGCTCCTACCTGTGTCAGGTGACGGTTACCTGGTTCCATCTATACGTTTAAACAGCGTCAGAGTTGCGACCGACCGGAAAAACAGATAAACAATTATATAGAAAAATTTGTAAATATCATTTTTGGACGAAAAATTATTTTATGAAAGATTTAAAAGCTACTCTTAACGTAATATTCTGTACTTTTATAAAATGTATTAAGAATATTTAATATTCTAAAAATCCTTATAATATCTTATACTTTTGCGATATTCTCCGAACATTTTCAAAATCTACGTATGCTGTTAGGAACAGAAAATTTATGTGCATTTTGGAAGCACCACATGGTTATTACTCTTATATTTATGAGTAGTTTCTCGATTTCTATGAGTTTTTCCCATTAAAATGACTCTAAACATCTAAGAATAACGGAAAAATTTATAATATGAAAGAATAAGCTCAATAGAAATGAAACACTGAATTAATCGAATTGTATAACGATCGTGTAAGAGATGGAAAAGTGTTTATTTCTGAATGTACATATAAATTATTGCTGTAGACAAATTATAATTAATTTGCCAAGACAAAAATGCCGATTATATCACATGCGTAGTGTAATTTGCACAATTCACTTAATACAGTCATTGAATGTGTCGTTTTTTACAAAATACATATTCGACATATGTATGTGTCGATCGACAGATTTACTACTGTTATTTATGATATCATTTCGGCCTCCAAGAGGCAAGAAGAGAGGTATGAAAATAGCTCTGGACACCGATTCGATTATAATAATGTTTTAAAGAAATAGCAAAAAAACTTTATTTTTAAAATAAATAATTCATGTGAGAATTGTTTCCGTTAATGATTGACTTCGCAAGGCGATCCTATAATTAAAAATCGAGTTAATATGTGTTTAAGTGGTCCAAACTCAGAAACACAAATTTGGCCGTCAAAATGCGATATTTTTGTATTTTGATTTATGTATCCTGTGTGAACATCTCTAACAGGCCGACCTTAATTTCTCTTAATATCAAACTCGTAACGATCGAAAATGCGCTCAAGAATCCAAATACTTGCTACGTTGACCGGTTACTCATTATCGTGGCGCCAGGCAGGAGGTACTCGTTAGGTATTCATGTGGTTTGGGGAGTAATGAACGTCCTTGGAGGCCAGGCAATTTTCTCCATCGGATATGATATGTGTTCGATCGTGTCTCAATAATTTGATTGCTAACAACGATTCTGAGCAACGATCTCTGCAGGAATTGATATCAATTTCTGGTTGTGAGTAATATTTTGGATTTTGTGAAAAAAACTCGTAACTTTAGAAAAAATATCTTGCTTATTGTATTTGCAATTTATCTATTATTAGTCAATCTATTATTAGTGCGATTAAATCGCAGAAAAAAAAATCACGAGGCCTCAGTATCGCAAAGACAGAGGGACTCTTCTTTATCGGTTTTTTCTATCTCTGTTTAATACCTCCAGATTTCCCACCAATATAATCGAAAACTGCCGCGTTTAAATAGTTGCTCGTTTAATTACTATAATCCCTGTAAAGCGTATCAATGTATTATCCTTCTTCTGATAGCTATAAGCTTTAAATAGCTCTAATATGATTTTGTTATTTTGATATCTGCAAACAACACGAATTTGATCAAATTTTTTCACAATTGACAAAATAATGTTTCGCATACTTCATTATTAAAAAATTAATTTTCAATTTTAAAGAGTTTTTTTGTGATAAATATAAATTAAATATAAATTGAATAAAAAATAGCATAAATTGTAGAATTTTAAAATTTATAACAATATACAGATTTATATTGTAATTTTTTATATAAATATTTCGTGGAATAATTTACTTTAGATTTTGAAAGTTCAATAAATATCGAAAGAGAACTACGAAAGATATAAAATTAAGCTTATTAGGAAATGATCGGGATTAATAAATTCATTGATCGTAAAAATGCTCATTTTTCACTCAAATCAATAATATTTTCTTCATGGCAATGGATTCGTTACAAAGTTGCTGTTGAAAAACGGCGATGACACACACAGCATTACATAGTATTTTTATAATAAAGATTATCTAGGATGCATGCCTTATACAAGAGAAAGAGTCTTAGAGATAGCGTCTGTAATATTGCTTTAGAAATACATATACATACGGGAGGAGTAAAGTAGAATATAATTGAGACCTTATAGTCTACGAACGTGAGCAATACGTGAGAGATATCCGTATACAAGAACTAACGTCGCTTTGATATTTATACCAATGAACTTGAAATTTGTCTTCCCGTAATCACTTATCAAAGAAGCAAAGATAATTTCGGAACATCACGTATATGTGTTTCTCGCGAATTTCACGGAGCGTTACTCGCGCTTACAATTAATAGTATGAGTATATTCACTCGATATTGCGTGGCGAGAGGAACTATCTCAAAGGACTGAGGTAATGTGAGAGAACGAGCTAGTTATAATCGTTAAATAATGTAATCGGCGCTATTGGAGAAAAACGAGTTTTCTCGCTGATTGTGTGAGATATTTCCTTTGTCAGCCTTAAGATCTAGGAAACTTATAGAGCTAGGAACACGCAGAAACGCTGCCGCGACAAGTTGGTCCGTCCATCGCAGCTGCGGAGCCCACTGGCTAATTTAGAGAATCGTCGACCAGTCCTGGGACTCTGGCAGTTGCAACTTCTTCATCTACCTCTTCATCGCAGAAGCGTGACTGCGATAAAAGCGCACGAAGGGAACTCTCAGTCAATGATTTCGGAGGCTGTCAACGTTAGAACATGCGGTCGATTCATCGATCGCTAACAATTTCGATATATGTATCTCGTGATAAAATGTTTTACTCATGTAAATGCTGTTTATTTTTATTTTATTTTTCATTTTCATTAAATATCTTAGTACAAAACACTTCGACAAACCTGGATCGTACTGTATGTAAACATTAAACACGTTTCTTAGATATTAAATAAGAGAAAATACCGAATGTTCCATCATTAACTGCAGCAGAATAGCAAGAAATTCGTTAAATTTCCCCTCCCGGCGATTAAATTAATCTCTGATCAATACAGATCTCCTGACACTGTCATAACATTTCTCTTCAATATATGTATAAGAAAAGATTTATTCTTGTGTCACACGAGATCGTATCATATATCGATCGATCGAAGATCTCTGACATTTGTTATTCTAAAAAATTAACGGGAAAAGATCACCGTGAAAAGTATAATAGATTATTTCTGTGATGCGAATCTTTTCATGAAAACTTGCGTGTTAAAACACGCTTCTCCAAAGTGTTTGCTGCAGCCCCAATATTTGGGGTCCGAGCCTTCGAGGCGAGAAGATTTTCTTACCGAAGATCAAAGATCAAAGATCAGAGATCGAGAGCCTGTCGCGAACACGTTCTCGAATGCACAAAGGTGGGTACAGATTCTCGTTATATGATATTCAATTGCGAAGATACATATCGATATGCGTATGAGAAAATGATTGTCAGTGTAAACTTAAAATCAATCTCGAGTTGTGTGTGTGCGCGCGCGCGATATCGCATCGGGATCAGACATCTCTTCAACATTTTATGTTTCGTCAGACACAATTCCCACTTATCTTATAATTATGATAATGAAACGATGGTTATGAATTTATTATCGTGCTGCCAGACAAAAATAAATACCGTATCGAATGTCGTGTGAAATTTGTAGACGAAAAACTACTAACTCCCTAAGATTGTCAATATTATATTAAAACTGAAAATCATCCAGATCAATGCATGTCGTCCAGACCGATACACATAGACGCAAGCTTTTTTCTTACGCACTGAAATATATATTTTTTAGTAGCCCGCAAGTAGCCGCGTTCTCACTTTATAAATGATTATAAGTAATATATTCTTACGAATAGTTCGTAAGGGAAAACGTTCGGCAACCACTTCGATCGGTTGCCACGATCGTCAAAGGCCATCGTGCAGCACTGCGCACAAAAGTTTCGTACTTTCGCTGCTCAAAGAGTAACTTTCATCTGTCAGCGTTTCGCAATGACCGAGCATCGAGATTCGATTTTCGTGCGTCGGTCCCGATCGACCTTTCGGTTCTCGGATCGGCAGCATGCGTAGGTCATCTACGACGAATGGGTTCTTCCTTAGATTCTAAATCCTTAAAATTAATTGTTGAGGCAGTTGAGTTGGCAAGAGCAAAAGAATCAGTCGTGTTCGTCTCGTCGACGACATCGCCGAAGCCATCTCGAAGAAATCCGCAACCTGTTGATTTGTCATCGATGATCGTGGGATCGAGATCCTAAAAAAAGAAACGATGGTTTCCACGATCCATCCACCGCCGTGATTAGCTGAATGATCTAGAAAATCCAGACGTCATCCTGAAGACGATTACAATGGAGACATCATGGCAATTGCCTCTCGGCAGATCTTTCAAATTATTTTCCATTTTTGAAACGTAACATAGATAAATGAAGAAATTGGTTCGCAAGCGACGTTGCGCGACTCTTTCGGTGTCTTGCGACGATTCGTCTTTCTTCCTTTTTCACTTTCTTCCGTTATTACGATGCTCACAATGCGAGGAACTTCATCAGGGCGTCGTAAATGAGCTGGGGATTGATGGTGCCGTCAGCGGTGTATCTGACGCCGCGCAGCGAGCCATCATCATGACTGACGACGCCGTACTCGCCCACGATAAAGCCGTCCGGCGTTCTCTCTTCGACTCTGTACTTCCTATAGTTCCTTCCCTCCACCACATAGCCGACCTTGTGACCGTCCTCGACCTCCGATGCACTCGGGCTTTCTTCCGTAACCACTAATTGAGGCCCGTGGACGTTGCCGTTGCTGCCGACGCTGACCGACTCGTCGATCTCGTAGTTTTGTTCATCGGGCTCGCCACTTTCTTGCTGACGATTCACCGACTGACCTTCGGAGTCATAAACCTTGCTGGGCTCGCCGTACACCTTGGCCGGCTGCGAGTAGATCTTGGCTGGCTCGGAGTAAACTTTGGCCGGCTCCGAATAGATTTTAGACGGTTCAGAATAGATTTTCTCCGGCTCGCCATAAACTTTAGCGGGCTCACTGTAGATTTTCGCGGGTTCGCTGTAGATTTTGGCTGGTTCGCTGTAGACTTTAGCCGGCTCGCTGTACACTTTAGCCGGCTCTCCGTACACACGCTCGGGTTCACCATACACCTTGGCCGGCTCGTTATAGGTACGCGAAGGTTTGTATACTTTCGAGGACTGACTGTACACCTTCGGGCCCGATCGGTTGTAGAGTGACGCGTCATAATGACGTCCCATTTTGCGTCCTTGAAGCCGATCCGACGATATCTCCGGCAGTTCTTCGTTCAACTCCCGTCGTTCTGAGTTTTCTACAGGCAGCTCGTAATTCTCCTCCGTCGGTAGAGTAATCGCATCGACGTCAATGATCCGCGTGGCCTCATTGATTTCTTCATCCTGGTGGTCCTTCTTCGCAGAGATCTGTTGAATTCGCGGCGTCATGGTTACGCGGCTGCGCCAGCTCGTTCTCGGCGAGTCCTCGTCGACGGAGAATTCGCTCCTGTTTGACTCCGAGACAATGTTGCTGAGCTCCTCCGTAACAAATCGACCTGGCGTCGGTGGCGTCGTCTTCATTGTAGTCGTTGTGGTTGTTGTCGTTGTGGTGGACGATGGTCTGCTGGTACTTCTAATCAATTCTCTAGTAACTTCTCTATTCACCGCAGATTCCAAACTTGGTGATCGCGTAACTACCGCGGCGTCAGTGCTGTCGTAATGCTCGACGCGCACTTTGTACGGCGTGGCCTCGACCGTGGACGTGACGCTGACTCCGATCACCTTCTGCCGGCTGACACCTCTGCCGATAGTAACGGATCCGTTGGTCCCATTCGACCTCGAGATCGTTCGATCTTGGTAGGTCAACGTCGGCGTGATCATCATCGTCGTTGTTGTCGCGCTCGAAGGCGTCAGATGCGTGGAACTTATGCCGCCAGGCGTGCTCAAATCGTCGATCAACGACACTAGATTCTGCTGTCGATTTTCTAGTGTTTTTTGATTTATGGGATAGAAACGAACGACCTCCTCGCGACTACTCGTCTGCGGCCTCGACACTGAAATCGGTCGTCCACCGATTGGATTCCGAGATATTCGATAGATCGACGCTTCGTGTTGATGAGACTCGGCGGTCGCGCTGTCACCCGCTACCGCAGCCACTTGGTGACCACGTCGAAAACCCCGACGTCGTTGCGGGGGTGTCGCCATAGCGCCGTTTATAAAGACCGAGAGGAATTCTGTACCGGCGAGTATGTCGCTTTTCTTCGCTGGAGCACCGCGCGCCTCCTCCCAGACTAGTGCCGCCTGAAGCAGTACCTGAAAAATGATCACAATTATTCAATACAATTTCAGTTATGTCAGAAAGATATTTGTCTTCTAATTTGTAAAAATGAATCGGCTTAATTTCCAATTTATAGAATTTTATATGTTAACTCTATGTGTGATAATCGGCAAATTGTGAGAATGAAAAATATCTATAAAAAATGTTATCTACTTATATAAAAATGTGCAATTTTGTAATTTTTATTATATTTATTGTTAAAGTTTTATTACAATTTATTGTCAATTTTTTCCACAAGCAAGTGTTTTTTCCCGTAGAGTTTCGATATTAAATATGTTTTAGATTTAAGATCCAAAGCTTATTTAAACAAATTTGAAATATGCAGAAGAATCAAGTTTGCATTCGTTGCAAATTTCGATCAGTTTAAAAGCAATTCATATTCCATAACAATATTGATTAAGGAAATATTTCAGTTGTTAATAGGAACATCTCAACACACGTATGCACTAAATGTATCAAATATCTTATATTTAATTTACGATTTAATAAAATTTATATTAAGGTCTCAATTATATGCAGCGACAGGAGTGATCGTAATGAAGGGTAAAAAACATTAAGCGTTCAATTTACGCTAGCTAGTTGAGACAAACGAAGTCGTATCGCAAATAAAGCCGTATGTCGTCCAAATTACCGTAATATACAAGTGAAGAGGCCGGGTGTAACATTTACAGGATGTAACATTTTAGTGGTGGCGTCGTTAAAGGTACGCGGAATCATCGAACAAGCTTGCCAATGTCTTATTTCCTCCGTTTCTTTTCCGAAAGAGGAGGAACAAAACGCGAACAACGATACGATCGTGTCGAATCCGCGTCGAGAAACGATAAACAACTTTTATGCCCCGCGTTTTGCACGAAGGACGCAGGCAGGTGTGCATCCTTGCGATTTATAAATTGCCCGACACGGTCGGCTCGTAAAGTTCTCCAACGACAGCCAATCTCCCGATGAAAATCGTACATTTTTACAGCGAACTTGTCGTCTTCACTTCGCTTTACTTTCCATTCTCGCTATATCTCGAAATTTTCAGTTAAATAATCAAGAATATAACTCGAATGCGTAAAGACTAAAATTCGATTTACCACATTTAAGGGTAAAATTAATTCTGAAATTAAATCTGAAAATCTTTCACTAATGACATCAGGTCAATATTTCAATCTAGATTGTAATAGAAATAATCCTTTAAAGCGAAATCTTGGAGAAGATTCACATTATTTTATATAAATGCATTTTACGTGTGCAACAAAGTGACAAATGATTCTTTTAGGTCTCGATCGACTAATCATAGCTTGTTCTACGTTCTCGTTGTTTATCATGCCACGTTCCCTGACTTTCAGTTCCAGAACATAAATTACGCGTTGCCCAGAGGACGCAGGTAATTACCGTCCATTCTGATTTTTAGTTCGTATTAGCTTATCGATCGCGTTCTTAATCGATTTCCTCTCACTGTTCGCCGTGAGTTCTATACCTATATAATAAGAAACGTAGTTATTGCGAATGTAATGAGATGCCTGCGTGCTCGAGTTCTTGTAAACGCGACCTTGACGAGTCGCGCAGGGTAAAGAACCAACATACAATATTTATTTATGCGGACGGTTTATCAGGATCCTCCCTCTTCTGCTCCGTGAAGATCCGCGCACGGTGGGTGAGATTATCGCTCAAACGTAGAAGTCCTACGTCTAATAATGCCGGAACCATTACGCGGACTCGCATTTGCAAACAATAGCGAGCGTTGCATCGATACGACGGAAGCAGAATCGTCGCGTAAGGTATAATATTTGCAGGTGAGAATCTCTCGGAAGAAAACAAGCGTATTCTCAAACGTTTGCAAAGATCACGAGAATCCAGGTAATAATCACCGAGGAAGAAAACAGCGCTTCATTATCTACTTACATTCGTGCAGTCCTTGTCAGAGTTCAGGAATTTCGTGACTACGTACTCGCGAACCTTGAATTTTAACCATTTTTCTTCGCCATTAATGATATTCACGCATGCAGACAATCCACAGTCATACATTATGATTATAATGATTATCGTGGAGACTACGTGACGTTCAATTGTACGGATTTGAGCGATGGATTTCAATCGACGCGTAAATCTTTGGTGATACAATGTTGAAGTTCCAGATATTAGTCTGCTAAGAAATGCGGTAAAAAAATTAATTTTCGACATACCAGTCCGAAAAGTGGGAAAAATTCAGAGACTTGTGAGAAAGAACATTCCTCGAGCGTTGCGGGAGTGATCGTAATGAACCGTGCATTATAAGTGCTTTAAGGATGGTCATTCCGACGGCAATTAGATGTGCGTGCTTCTCGCGTGTCGGGAAATCCGCATTCGGGAGATAGCGACTGTCGCCGCCACATGCGAACATAAATGCTTAGTTTATCTCTTATTACGCGATTGCCTGGCGACATGCACGGGAGAAAGGACGTACAGAGAGATGCCATGGGCGTCGCAAGAAAATCGCGACCACTAATTTATATTTTCGAACAGGAAGCAAAGAATTTGTATAAGTTTGTAAATGTTTTTGAAAAGGATTTTCTAAAATATTTTTTTAAATATTAAATAGAAATTTAAGTTATAATAAATAAGTAGGATGCATAAATTTTGTATGACAAACAATTCTATAAAAGGGTAGTGAAATATACGAAATATAAAAATGTGAAGAACGTAAAAATGAAAAAAATCATACGTATTATAATAATACGTATGATACGTATAATAGTATATTGTGATATGTATATTATAACAATAATTGAAAACGAGTAAGAAAGCCCTTAGAAATTCTGACGACGCCCATGGATCCTTCCACAATCCAGACGACGTTCACAGGTCGAGATAAGAAGCACAAACGTTTTGGAAAATTTAAGGACGACGTCGGGAAATTATTTTCGTGTCGAAGCAAATTAACGAAAATAATTTCACGAATGTGCTATAATTTCGATTAGCTATCAATGTACTTGACCGACAAAGTGCATACATGTTCCTCGCGATACGCGTTTAATGGTGTTATCACATGATACCGTGGCGTGCTAGTTACGATGAAAAAACAAGAAGAAAAGAAAGAATTACATTTTTCTTTCGTTGAAGTTCCTTATGCGGGCCACGGCGGTGTAAAAACTGCACGAATTTAAAGATTGCAAATATAAAAGTGTCTGGACCTCCCGAGTTTGACTTTATTGCCGGGCTTGCTGTTGCGTTACAACGCATCGTGTTTCGTATTGCAGTGCGCCGCCAGATTTTTGTGACTCAGGGAAGGTCGCTGCCGTCCTTACCACGTGACCCAAGTGACGGTAGAATGGTTAAGATCAAGCTCACCGTCGTGTGATTGTTCAGGGACCCGACCGTTATTTCATTTTATTACTTGATTTCCGAGAATCTCTTTAATTTGCGGTTTAATTTGCGAAAAATGACGCGATTAAAGAACAAATTATCAACATATATAAAATTAATAGTTTCTGCGACATTCACATAGGACTTTAAGTAATTTACTGTTAGGTAGATACTTATAATTGTTTCGAAGAAAATCTTCATACTTAATGCATGTTAATTTTTGCAGGCATCTTTCTTTACAATGATAAAGTTAGCTACTTTTTCCACATTCGAACTTTCTGTACTATTCAATTTTTTTCAATCATAAGGAGATTCTATTTTTATACGTGGACCCATGCAAACAGAATGTGCATGAAGCCGCCACTGATCATGTTCCACAGGAGAAACGAAGCTGCAGAGCAAGGGTGGGGTATAGTGTAGGTGACAGGAGAAGGGTGGCAGGAGAAAGACCTGCAGCGTGGGTGTGCACGTAGCTACTTTACGATACATGTGGCGACGCATTATTTTCGCCCGACTCCGCCGTCGACACTTTTCACTTAAACGCCAAATTTTAATATCGTTAACATAAAGTCGCACAACGACTAATGATAGTATTTCGGAAAAAAAATACGGATAAAAATTCAAATATTCATTCCGTCAAACCGAGTCCAGATTCGATATGAACGTTACCATATCTGTCTTTTGTAAGTTATTTTATTAACGGCGTTGCTTCGGCAATTATTTCGCAGCAATTTACAGCGCATTTGCAGAACTTTATCCTCGCTTTTATTACTTATCGTGCCCCCGCGATTGCGAAATGGAAGGTGAAGAGGAGAAGGACTAAGAGTTACTCTGAATAAAGAGCCTGAGATCCGCAAACCGGTACCACCAGTACTCTTGCATCGATGATGGGAAATGCGCCCGTGTCTCAAGAATAGATGCGTCGTTTCTGCTCACCATCATACGAACGTGTGTTACGATTGAATAAAACTGTGTCGCGAATATCTCCAGCACTAAGAGATTATCTAACATATTACATACATATTGGATACCATGCGAAAATTAAATTACACCTCTTCCATCAAAATATTCTAAATAAAACTACTATCTAAAAAAAACTATCGTCTAATGACCAGAATACTCATGTTTAATAATTATTTTGCTTATAACGCAATGTATCAAAACACAAGAAGGTCGTTTATGTAAGACATTGATACTCCAAGAGAATTCTCAGCCAAATCTCAATTTTTTCCAATACACGCATATATTTGTTACGATAAAAAAGTTCCAACCCCCTCGGGCGATGTACTAAAGGTCGGCCGTTCCACCGGTTAATTCTTTACGAGAATTAATATTTGGTCCCCTCGGGATGATTGTCGACGTTAACCAACGTGGACATATGGATTCTATTTGTTTACTCCATACTGTGTATCGAAATTAATCATAGTGTCCTCGGCATTGACACTCCGAGAGGATTCTCAGCCAGATCTCAATTTTTTCCAATACACGCATATATTTGTTACGATAAAAAAAGTTCCAACCCCCTCAGGCGATGTGCTAAAGGTCGGTCGTTCCACCGGTTAATTCTTTACGAGAGATTAATATTTGGTCCCCTTGGGATGATTGTCGACGTTAAACAACGTGGACATACGGATTCCATTTGTTTACTCCATACCGTGTATCGAGATTAATCATAGTGTCCTCGGCGCGTGCGCATTCTCATAAATCGAGACGCTGGCGCACAGATATTGTACGTAGGATTAATATCGACCGATTTATAAGGCAGCTGGGCAACAAGATGTTAAAAGGCGCGCGCCGACACTGGGGGACTCGGCGAAATAGAGAATGGTAGTTTCCTGTTGAAAGGAGAACACGTACTGTCGTGCAGGCACCTCGGCGTGAGGTCACTGGTGTGACGGTGTCGAATACGTATCTGTTCACGCACGCACGTACGCACGCACGTTTTTTTTTACAAATGCACACTCATAATCGATGCATCCCACGCGACAGCGTCGTTTATTAAATGAAAAAGCGATCATCGTCGCTCGTGTTATGACGCTTAATACGTGCGATGATTGATGCACGGCTAAATTAGACACGTCGCGCGACGCGTTCTCTCGTATCAGACATACTTATTTATTATCTTTTTTATTTTTTTTCTTTTGTCGTGTCTGCCGTCGAAGCAACGTTCATTACTGAAGAGCGTAAAGTTTATCAGGAGACGCGTCAAGGTCCGTAATCAATCACAAACAGGCGCACGCCCGAGGGATTGTTTTTATTGCAGATAACAAATTCCTTCCTCTTTTTTTCCTTTTGGCTCGACTGCGATAAATTACACTAATATATCTGCACGAGCGGTATAGCGATATCAGCGGTATTGGGGGTAATTTATTTCGTCACGACATCCGAGATCGAACGATTCTTCCACGCGCTAACAAAGTCGTCACTTCGTTATATTGATTGATTCGTAGTTCCATTTATCACATAAGTGTATTATATCTTCGTTGAAGAAGCTGCACATTTCACTCTCGATCGCAGATGCTGGAATTGAGAGGAATTTTTAGTGTTCTCTATGAACTCCACGACAAAGTATCAATAATTGAAAAATCTCTTTAAAATTGAAGATAGCATGTTAGTTACAAACAAATCCTTAATAATGTCACAGTAAAAAAATTGAGATGTTTAGAAATCGGATAATGTTCATTTAATATATTTTTAATATTAATATTCAAAAGAAAAATGTCACTTATTCTAATATAAGTCCACTGTATCGTATCGCTTGTATTATTTTTGTCACAAATTCGATGTATCAACGATCTCCAGGCAATAATTATTCCTTTTTTTTCTGATCGGGATCAATTAAAATCGAGATATATCCAGAGCGTTCTGGAGGTGAACGTACCTGGATCAACAAGTCAACAAGATACGTGATTGTGATCTATATTCCGATTACGCTCGCGCGGAATCAACAGCACGGCGATACGCCATTACACAGTTAATAAACAGGAATTCACGCAGGAATTCGCGTGGGTACCATAAAGTGGCGAAGAGTATGTCTTATCTGGGCCGACGGGCTTATCCGACGAGTTATAAACAATATGCAGGTGCGGCTGGATTTAAAAGACGATCCTATCATCACGAAAGAATCACGGATTTGTGAGCCGGCGCGAAGTGGGCGCGAATCAAGTTAATGCTCTCGCCCTCGTTTCGACGTTCTGTCGAATGTCCCTTCGTGTATACCCATTTTCGTCTCGGATGAGAAACAAGAACGTGTTTCTCTTCAATACTTAACATTATTAACTTCTTTCAGTTTTTTTTTCGTGCGTCAGGCTCTTTCAGACGAGTAAGATGCTCAGAATTAAAATGACGGGTCAAGTAATTCATGGTCCATAATTAAGATCTATACTTTAAGCTATATCTCAGATAGATCTTATAAAGATCCGATTTTCCCTAACTATAAACATCTTTGATGTACACTGCCTAATATGGCGTACAATTATTTTGATCCGCACAAAAAGTAATAATTTAGTATTCTTGTTAATGGACTCGGAACACAGCGAAGGTAAACGAGGTAAAGTGCATATCACTACTGCACAAATGGATGCTGCGCTTGTCGGCGTACTTGACCGGTCATTCTTTCGACATTTTTCTCGCGTATAATATCCGGTTCTGCATAACGCAGACGTGACAACGTGAAGCACGTGATCGAAGAATCATTCGAGCGAAGTAAATGACACGAGCATATCAGATTCTGAGGAATCTGTGAAAGAGGCCGATCAAGGTTGCTGGGTGTGGTACACAAGTGTATGTTTAAGACATTATATGAGGTGCACAGCAGTGTAAAAGAGACAGTTTTCTTCATCAAATATTCGTTTAGAAAACATTAGTATAGGTTTGTTATTATTTGATATATATATATTTGATATATTTGAAGATGGAAAATACAATATTTGTGTATCGAGAAAACGCGTCAATGAGAATGGCAATATTTCTGCTGAAATAAATTAAAATTGATATTTGTTTTAATGATAATTTAAATCTGATTGTAATTAGACAAAATATTGCAAGTTAAAAGAATTCTATCTTCTTATAATTAAATTTTAAATGTATCTATGTAAATATATTTAAATTAATTTAAGATATATTTTAACGTTTATCTCAAGGTTTAACTGAGATAATATTCAATACACAATTCGTGTATTGAATATTATCTCAGTTAAACCTTGAGATAAACGTTAAAATATATCTTAAATTAATTTAAATATATTTACATAGATACATTTAAAATTTAATTATAAGAAGATAGAATTCTTTTAACTTGCAATATTTTGTCTAATTACAATCAGATTTAAATTATCATTAAAACAAATATCAATTTTAATTTATTTCAGCAGAAATATTGCCATTCTCATTGACGCGTTTTCTCGATACACAAATATTGTATTTTCCATCTTCAAATCTTCAAATATTAATTGTCTGAAAAATATCTTGTTAAAAAATGTATCTATTTTATCACGCTTCGTTTTATATTTAAACTTATATCTTATCGTTTCTTACGTAACTCATTATGTTTAAATTCGTGTATTTAGCAAGATTATGATCGTAATAATTCTAGGATTATTTAAATTTTAATATGACAACTGTTGCATTGTAAATATCTTGGTATAACACGGAATTACACGACGTTCTCACGCTTCTTGCCAGTTAAATTACGACGCGTTGCAAATCGATCGACGCTACTCTATCGATCCATAAGAATCAAGATAAAGCGCGAAGCTGAAACTATCCATAACTTATATTTATAGCACACTGCTTATGCAAATATATATCCTATTTGCAACGAGCATATCAGGATATGTCATTCATCGGAGTTTTATGAGATTTGTTCGATATTGAGTATGCACATCTGAATTTCAACAGTGTTTATTAGTTTTTCATATGCGATTACATCGTATATCATATGCTTCAAAGAATGAGAATCGAGGCTTTGTCTCACAATTTTATTTGACAACTCTCTTTCCTTAATCATCTTCGAAGTCTCATAATTACGATTAATTTCAGTAATCATGAGTAATGAAGGGACATTATTAAGTGATTTATTACACAATTAATTCTTTGTGATTCAATGCAAGTAACGAAAAAATGCTGGATGAGAATCAAAGTTTTTCGATGTCTAATTTGTGTCCAAATACTTTTCGGAATCTATTTTATTATTATAGAGAATATATCTGTACTATTAATTCGTTTATATATTTTTTACATCCTTCGATCGGTGTCAGATATCGGTAGCAGGTTTATCGCGCATTCTATCGCCAAGACAGTCAAGGGTCAGTTTTCAGTGTCCGTCGAGCGAAAGTTTAACTAGCCTGCGTATGTCGACAATACTTACACAATGAACATAGTGGCGTAATTTCGTACTCCGAGTCGCCGTCTTATAAATACGCCCTCTCACACGCAGCTTCTAAATAATTTACGTAAGAGACGCGGGCGGAACACACGTTTTATAAGCGCGACGACAAGCGACGTTCAAAAGAAACCGCGAGATTTTTAAGCCAATCGTTATACAATATATATTAAGCAAGCTCGGAAAAAGTGTCCTACACAAAATATAACGCGTTTGCGGTAGTTTACGTAACGTAGATTTCATAGAAATCGCTTAATATTACCAGACATTATTGTTAAATTATACAATTAGTATTAGTAACTATGTGTATCAGTATGTATGGGAGTATTATAGACATTATAATGTATAAATTTCAAACACGAAACAAGATATTATTTTTTGCGAAACATAAATGTTTTTAATAATCTGTAATTTTTCGTTAAATTCCAACTTGAATCTCTCTAATTCATTACATTACAGTGAAATGTGCATTCGCTGAGTTACGCAAAATATAATTTGAAAAACCTGTCCAGTTAATCCAAAAGTGATGATATTTATGTTACATCACAGATTTAATTCACATTTATTAGTTTTTCGTATGCAATTATATCGTGTTCGTGACAATGCTTGCTTATGGTTTCCAATGAAAATCTGTCGACTGAGATGATTCTATCGACTTGCATACAGACTTTATCATGCCTACATCTAGATATCGTAACTCTGATTAGGAGCTGATTGCTTAGAAACAGAATTTTCCATTATTAAGAATCGAGATGAAAGCATTATTTTCAAAAACACTTACGCATACTCTTTCTTCAGTGTTGGATAATCGCAAGTTACACAGTATCAGGAAGAGTCTTGTGTATATAAGAAAGTAACGGACAAGTCGAAAGTATTCGGGTCATTGTGGCGCCTTGTATCAGATACATCATTCTAATGACTTCCTTGTACGTGGGCGTATGTTTGAATTCTTGTACGCGAGTTCGACAGCAAAATGGACATCATCGACAGATGTCGAAAACGATGCGGTAACATGATAAAATCGGATCGGAACAGCAGAGGAAGCTATTTCAAGTTACCTCTCAGGCAAGTATTAAACTTTTATTTTATTCACTACATTCTGTAATAAGGACTTAATACAGAAAGTTATAAGCTAAACTCATGTGCATTTACCGTACAGATATGCTCGTTACAATAATTTTCCAACACGATTGTAATAAAAACATATCTGTAGTTAGCTCATTATCTTACTACATTATCTACTCGCTGCACACAGACATCCTTGTGCTCTGTGCAACGATGCAATTTTTTTATAATTCTCGATATAACAGTAAACTCTTCTTATGATTGCTTAACATCATGTAAAAAATTTTACGGAACTATTTTTATGCCGTATTGAGAACGAAAATGCCAACTCGTTCGCAGATCGATTTGTGGTAGGAACCGTTGGAGTTATATTCTTTCGTTTGCGATCGGTACGCGAGGCGTTGCCCCTGAAAGTGAAAGTTCAGAAATTATGGTCGATTACACGAAGAAAAAAAAATTTTTTTTTTGTTTGAATGTAGAAAGAAGATTCCGACAATCTAAAACGAATAAAAATATACTTTGATGTGCGGTGATAGTAGGGCTTTAAAATCTGAGACAATGATTTGCAAAGTTTAATTATCTTCCACAGAATTTTAATATTTTTCTCATTCAGAATACGTCAAATAAGCCTCGAAATAAAATCAAATATATTGAATATGTGTTTTGAAAAATATTTCAGGCGCGTAAAATTAGCTTTCTAACTTCTATCTACAACAATTATCAACAAAAGAATTTTTGTTTTGTTTGTGGAGCGGTCAATTACAGTAGATATGTAAGTCTGGAATATAAACCATTCGAAACGGTATTAATCGATAGATTTTTGTTGCACGCTCACATACAATTCTATTTTTTTTTGCTTTGCACATCTTTAATACACTAAATCTGCGAGTTTATGTAAAATATGACAAGACCCAATTAATCCAATCGTGTTCTTATTTATGAACTTGCGAGAGTAGCAAATTTATTATTGCTTCGCGCGCGATATATGTAAATAGTGTGAGCGAGTCTTAAGAATTCTTAAATTAAGAATTATTCTTCTACTGTGTAATACAAATTACGGAATGTGTTCTGAAACTTAATATAAAGCGATCGAAACATGTCTTGTGCTAGTAATGAGATATTAAATATGGATATTATAATGTTATGCGAGGAGGAAGTGGAGGTAAAAGAGAAAAATGCATGCTACATTTTAGTTATACAAAAAGATGAACATGGTACGTGGTCACGCGACGATAAAATATTTATGTGTATGCGTGCCAACAAGCAATGCCAACAATGGCAACAATGCCAACAAAGTTGGTTTAATAATCTGGTACGACTGAATTATAAAAAAATTCACATTCATCACAACGACGGCGGAGGTGGCGTTCTTTTTCTTCACTTTGCTTATGACAGGTTGATTACGTTGCATTATAGACTCATCAGGTAATTACTCGGTATCGCGAAAACGGAGCTGATAGGGGGGTTAATAAATCGTTCGCCGTTCGATATCCGTGACGGTGTAACTCTGGCAGGACGATATATGGTCGCAGCGGGAGACGTTATTACCGATGGTGCTTGCTTATAATGGTCGGCGAATGAAGCGATAAACGATTATTGTGCTGGTCGGTGCACGGGAATTGGCAAGTAGCTTGCCAACGGTTTGCTGCAACCCTTCATCGATCCTTTGCAACTTCGCTGACGATGGACCGGCAATTATTGAAGTAAACAGGAACGAGTGGTAAACGCTTACAACCATATAGTTGAAAATGTAGCAAAAAATATATTGACATGTGTAAAATCTCCATGTAATAATAAAAATAGATAATATACAACTTGTATATAATGACAAAAAATAAATAATACTATATATATTTAGAGACTCGATAAATATCAGATATTCGAATTTTGTTATAAGATTTAAAATTAGGAAAATCTCTTTTTAAATTTAATTTATCAGCGATGTTGCTGATATTCGAAAATTGTAATGCGATCTGATTTCAGAGTGGTTATGGTAATGCGATACGCGCATTACCTGTCATAATATCGCTTTTATTGATAAGTAGTTATTCTAAGTTTTATAAGTGGACACAACCCCGCTCGGAGCGATTTCTTCGTCGCGGCCTTGCACGATTACGTCAAGAAAGCAGAGCAAGAAGAGGAACGTTTAGCCATCGACACGGTAGAAACGCATACGACCGGAGCGAGTATGGCGCGGTTGAAGGTAAGTATGATTGCACGAATTGCATTCGTGATCGTGAAAGGCTTTGCCATACTTGCACCTAAGAACAATCGAGAAACGAGCGAGAAAACTGATTGTTTTCTCAAATGAAATTCGTCAGGCAGTTTTGTTTGAAGAAGATATTTAAATACTATCTAATAAAAATAGTATCTAACACTATATTTTTATATAAAGTACTTCAATTTCATCCCTGCACACGTACACAATCGTTCTGCAAAGTAAACTCTGTGTAGCTCTTTGTAACCCTATTATTTCAAGAATATTATTTACAATTTGAAATCCTTCACGTCTTTGTCTATCAGTAAGAAACTTTCTATTTTTTTGTCGAATCCATCATGAAGCATCAGTTTCGTAATGACTGTCGGCCACATTTGGCATGTTGGACATTCTTTTGTAAAAACTCCGACCGGACTACGCAGGTAAATAAGGAAGCATAGATTCGACATATCGATATGAAACTTCGTCTAGCGTGCCTTAATGATGGAAGAATGATGTGTTTATATTGTCGAACTACGTCGATGCGGAATATTACAAGCTTGCTGGTTTTCAAGCGGAATTTAATTGAGACATGGGTGCGTGGTGTGTATTCGCACAAGGCCGCCGAAGATTCTCTCTGAGAGGAACGCTCTCGAGAGGAAAGGACATCGCGCTCTCGTCAACGGCACCCTGCAGTCATTCGAGGATCTTTAAAATCTTTTTTCCTCTCTCCCGGCACTTTCGGACAAAATGAAGCTCGTTTGCGGTAGACACGTGTCAGACGATCCTGACGTTGAAAGAACAGGCGTAAGAGGAGAGAAGGATAATTTCGCTGGGTATCCTTATGCGGTTGTGCATTGTAGGATGTTTTAATAATCGTGCTCCGGGCCACAGGGTAATCGTGCGAGTCGCGTACTCTGAAAAAATTAATTAAAACAGCTCGTTCGTCGGCATATTAACGATCAATTATCGTTGATCTTACTTTTCCTTCGCTTTTGTGCGCCTCGCTTAATACAATCCGGTGTGTGTCCATTGTGCGGCCTTCACACGGCACTAAAGGCACTTGGAGCGAAAACTATAACAGAATATCCGATTTTATATCTAAAAGCTTTGTCTAGAAATAGACGACGTTTGCGTTGCGCAAGTGTCGTAAAGAAAATTATAAGTTAGCTATTATTATATGAGTTGTGTGACGTCAAACACGACCAAGGATTTACTAATATAAATCAAATATCTTGAATATCTTGAACCGTGAATTTTAATTTTTTATTTTTCGAATAACAGAAAAATAAAAAAGAATATGTACCCGCTCTTTATGCGATTTAACATTTACATCAATTAATAAGATGTTTAATATTTAACGTAAGAATATTACGTTCTCGCGAATTTTTTTTTAAGCGACAAAGGAACAAATTCGTCGATAAAAATAAAATATTCTGTACAACAAACAGAAATCAAGAAAGATAATATTGCGCGTCTTAGCCTTATTGATCATATAATCTCAAATCTATCTTATCGTGCTAGCACGACACATAATGTAATTTATAAAGCATATTTTTAATCAAACTCGTTACTACTCTGTGGCTGTCGAGTAACATCTCCCACCACTATCATTGCCTTGACCATCGGAAGTATCATCGTAATACAACGATCGTGACATTTTGAATGTAGAACACGTTTTGTCTAAGGTCACACAATGTTGATTTAGGCGGTCCTATATTAATATATAAATTTGTTGCCAATGCCACAATCACTGGTTGCATTTCTAAATGTGTCCCGAGCTTACCGGTGATTTCGGCTGAATCGCAGAACCGCGATTTAATTTTATTAAGATTACGATTATGCAACGTTTTCAATATTATATGATTTTAATGATAATAACGATTATGTCATCTTCTCGATGTAATTACGGTTGATGACGGTGGGTCGTAATTTTAATTCGACGCGCAGTATACGCTTGTATTGCGCGGAATTAATCCTGAATTTCGCATGGTTCATCGCGATTGTTATCGTGATTTCACGGAATTCTTCTGCCGTCACATGGAAGATCAGGGATCTCCTCGAGGTTTCGCGAGCGTCGTAACAGCTGCATCGCGCGAAGCTATCGCGCATGCAGCCTTGTCGACATCGTCGTGGTACATCGTGCCGATACTTTCGATGCACAGCGTTAACGCTTTTCCATTAGCATTTATCTGCTAAATTAAATTGAACAAGTTAAAGCATACTTTCACCCATAAACGCGAAATAATAAAGATTTTGAGAAATTTCTTGCTTAAGTTTTAATGTAGTAACATTTTTTTATATAAGAATACTGAAAAGCTATCTGTGTGACAAGGTTCCATACCTTCAGATAAAATTTGATTTGACAGCGAACGGCACGTGATCTTCATGTTAAGTTTGTCGTACTAAAATCTTGTTATACATTGAATTACACATAGACATTGATTGAGAATTAAAAGTCTCATTCTATCTGAGTCCATTATAATGAGAAACAGTTAAGCTCTCATTGCGGCAACTTCGTCAAGGTCTCAAGGTAATCCTGTCGTTAATAACTTACTACAATGAAATCATCAGTAATCATCAATTATACAATTTCATAATAATTTACATGACCGTTAGAAACTGCTTTACGAAGACGGCGCCAGAGAGGACCAGCGGGTCATGCGAACGGATATGGGTCAAAATCGTAGCTTTTCAATCGTAGCAGAGCGTCGAGAACAAGTTTATTGCTTATTGCTCGACGAGATAGATAGAGGATAGGTCTCATCTGAGAGGTGGAGCACGGAGAGCCGCCAGCGCGCGCGGTTGCGGCCTGGCATTTACTCACAGTTATGTGAAAGGCATATCTTGCCCGGAGTACCCAAGGTACTCCTACATAGTACGCACACTTGCACAACATATCTCGTCGTGCGCCGCCGTTATTGCGGCCGACCGGTGCTCATCTCAACGGCTAATAGCGACGCGGAGGCAAGATGCTACAATTAAGCGAACATCCGTCGTAGGTCTCGTCTCGACACAAATCTTTTGTTGTTAATTGTGCGTTTCTTTTTTATTGCAAACACGTGATTCTCTTCCCAATGACACGTGCTTGAACCTATCGAGCGGACGAACACGCTTCTCATGCAATATACCGTTCGGACTTGTCTGAATCGCGAAACCAGAACTGGAAAGTAAATCCACTTTATTGATACTTTGATAATTAGTCCTTGCACAACGAGCATATGATTAAATTTGTAAGGATACGTCCCACAAAACAGTGCACGAGCAAAACTAGCTGTTAGCCTAATCGCTGTATTTCCAAAGCGAGACAAAGGTATAATTTAGCGCCCGATGTTTTGCCATTTTAAAAGTGTCGCAGCGTCGCCTTGGACGTGATTCCTTTTCCTCAGTTGACATTTTAATTAACGCAGGTTCGACCGCCCATGTTGTCAAGTGTAGAAAGAAATCATTATTGGTTGCGCTCTCTCCCTCTTTTTCTCTCTCGTTTCCTCGCAAGATTGTCTACATATATTTGTAGCATATCTCGTGAAATAATCGTGATAACGGACGTAAGTCTCTCGAATCGTTAATTGTCCTGTAATAACTCAATCGGGATGGGTGAACGCGGGCGGGATATGAATTACGGATATGTGCTCTTGGAAATTAAATTGCAAATCGTGCGTACTCGCTCAACAAAAAAATGAAATACAACAATGGAATTGCATTGTGGTTCGCAACTGGTATCTACAACATGACAATCTGTTATCATATACAAATAAATAACCGTGACTTCTTTTACAAAGGATTTATTTTCCTTAGAAGATAAGAACAGTTAAAACAACATCGTTGTCATGATTAATATTTCAAATATATAATTTATTCCTTATATAAATTCTTTTATTAATAACCTTGTTATTAATCATTCGTACCGACAGTCTAATTAAATTACTAAATTTTACTTTCCAATACCTTGAAATTTACATAGCACGTTCCCAAGTTCATATGCGTGCAACAGACAATTAAAATAAATAAAGTATTGAAAGAGAAATGTCGCAGGAAATTTTTTTTCCTTGATTTATTTAATTCTCCCTTTTTATCTGTGAGAATATAACAACAATAATATTTCTTAAAAAGAGAAATATTTCTTTATTCAGAAATATTTCTATAGTTTATATCAATCAACAAGAGTGCCGAGGAGAAGGTTTGTTTTCGCATCATTCAGTCTCGCTCGTTGCCGTTTAGTATCAGACTATGTTGTAGCGATTACAGGTAGTAATGTTAAGTGGGCTAGAAGCGAAGTGGGTACCTGCGGGTTTCAATACACGAGGCTGCATGCAGCGGGTCGCGAACCTTATCGGTATACTCGAGTAAGCGCGATTCCCGTTCCCTCACGCGAAGATGCAAAATCCGAAGACACATTGCTTCGCGGAATTTTATCTTCGTACGTGGAAACCGACGTTGATGCATTTCATAAAAATATCAATCGAAGAAAGGAACGTGACAAAGACAAGAATCTTAAAAGATTTTTTTGATATAAAAGAAACTATAAACTAACTTCTAGTCGTACATTATTGACAAGATTAACAAAAAAAAAAATAAAGCAAATTGAATTTAATTACTGAATAATTAATTTCAGTGATGCATTTATAATTTAACTACTATTTTATATATGTAATATTACACGCATCTTTCGTGTCGCAATTTAATCTGGAATTAATTAATGAGATGACGATCATCGTAAAGTTTACTTTTTCTTTCGTGTCGTGTCACCGGCTGCCATTATGTCACTGTTATACGTTACGAGTAACAGGTTGTCGAGGTCTTTTTTTGTATTTCCGTGACAAATTACGCGAGATGTAAATTTATTAATATGGTCTAAGATATATACGAACTAAATGCGATGGATGAAGCGACCGATCACGCCGCTCGATAAGAAGCGTGTCGAATTTTTTGATGACCAGTCCAGATCTCGGTGTGACTGATGGACAACATTCCAACTATCTAGCGTATAATGTATGTGGTTGCCTTCTGCCGTTGCATGACACTGTGACATGAACGCATGCATAAATAAACATCAGTTCATATTCGTGCGAGACCTTATTTTCATAGTATTTGAAAAACGATCTTCGAAGAATTAAGAGAACCAAAGTGTACGAGAGTCATTGTGTACATTTTTCCATAAATCTTTTCAATAACACGCGCCGCTGGGAAAACACATTTCGAGATAACCGACCACGAGAAAAGTGACAAACAGTCGTTTTCTTTGTGTTCTAAATAATATGATTTTACACGAGTTAAGAATTTCTAATGAACGTGGTTCTCGCTTAAAAATGTAATCTCTGCTTATGTTGCGTGCGTAAGTTATTTTCAAAGCCGAATACGCACACATCGACATTGCCGAGCGTCAATGGACATATGCGTGCATGAAGAGAACGAAGAAGGAATATACGTATGTATATGTACATATGTATAACGGCATCCGTGCTCCGAGCGTTGCGTGCGGTCGTAAATCACAGGGAATACGAGGTGACTTTAATGGCGACTGCGATTTTTATCCTCTGTCGATGCGCGTAGAGGCAAATACGAAAAAAAGTAATTTGCCGCACTCGAAGTGTTGAAAATATATATCCGACAGCGGATCTCTGCCTGGAGCACGCGAGAGATCACGAGCGAGTGTGAACACTTGCTCCAAAATCCGAACGAGCACATTAAAATGCGTGTTTAATTTCGCGAGATTGTCTTAGGAAAGTTATAAAAAAATTTGTGTAATAAAGTTGTCGAATAATACGCTAATGTGTTTAAGGTCACTTTTCGAAAATATATCATCGCCAGATTCTTTTTTACTGCAACAAACGCACCCCCGATCTTCCGCAACTCACTTATTTTCTCATTACATAAGAGATTAAGTCATATATTTTGATGATACGTCACCATGTGCATGATCGTAAGATACAAAATGCAGTAATTGTTGGAAGGTTACTGCAACTTTGCTGCAACAACTGGCCCTTCATGGCGCAACTTCGATAAGCACATTGTGCAACGAACATTCTACATTTGTCAACTGCGCAGTGAGTAATTCTTTCTCTTTTTTTTTACGACAATTTTTTTAATTATATCGCTGTTTATGCATAAATACGATACGCCGTTAGCATCCTTCTTTGTATGGGTTCACATATTATTCTGGCGAAATTGACGGACGGTTTATGAACAATTAAACCTCTTAACGAGGGTATTAAAACTTATTATTAAGGAAGCGAGATATATTTATATCGGCCGGCTATAACCCAACCCGCTTCAAGAAAAGTAAAAGTTTACTTTTACATGAAAGCGCGGATCGCCCGATTTTTGTTTTGACGGTGCTTTTTCGACGGCGCGAAGCGTTTGAGGCGCGTCATAAAGTACAGAGGAATGCTGTTAAATATGGACCGCGGATGTCGTGAATTAATTTAATGACGTAAATGACACCTTACGACATCTTAAATCATTTTTTTATCTCGTAAACGTACATAGGGCCCAAGAAAACGACTAAACGTATGTTATTTAAAATGTATATTGTGTAAGTATCCAATTTCCAAACCGGAATAACGTATTAGTTTAATTATCAACGCTACATATTATAAACAAAAAATGTTTCAGGTCTTTTGCATTGATAACACAGAAATTTTTAATGGTCAATCTATATAAGCATTTTTTTATCTGAGCTTCAAAGAAATCACCGAAATTCTCTTATAAATAGAACAAATTATTTAATAATTTTTAATAGTTTTAAATTAATTTTTCTCCCTCTCTCTCTCTCTCTCTATATATATATATATTTTTATTTACTTCCTAGAGATGCAAATTACACATGAAAATGATATTATCTGTAGTAATCTAAAAAAATTAATAATAAGTAAACGTTTAATAATGTGGCAATCGTAATTCAGAGAGATGTACGTTGTCTTAATGAGTCAAAGATCTGAGTTCAAATCCAACCAAATCGTTGGTTTTTATTCGATCGCCACCTCTTGGAAAGACAACGGCAAACCATTGAAAGCATCCAGATACCCTGGCCCTCCAGGTTAAGGGTTGCGCTTGTGACTAACTACCACATCGTGCAAAAAAAAATAAAGCAATAAAAATAAACAAATACAAGATAATGAACTGAGCCAGGTTGTGACCGTGTTAATGATATATTATTATGAACAAATCGTATATAAGTGACAAACGTTCATTACCTGATATTTGTTTATTTTTGTTGTTCTAAAATTAATACTATTAATGTTAAACAAAATAATAATACAGAATTATGGACAAAAGTTTGAATGTCGTAATTATTTATAAGATCAACTTTTCTACATGTTCTCAATCTCGTAGAGCTTTAAAGAAAAAAGGTTATCGCAGCTCCTTAAGGGCGTTACTACAAATTATGTACATATCACAGGGGGTTGGCAACGAGTACAAATGCGTTTCAATGAGATACCGAATGGTGGTCGTGCAATTTATTCATGCTGTGTCCGAAGGTCGTTTAGGAGCTTTTAAAATACGATCACTCGCCCAATTAGAGAGCGAGCAACAAAGCACGCTCTTCCTCGTATTGTTCGCGTTCGCGTGCTCTCATCGAGAAATGCCCGCTCTCATCTCTCGCCGGAAGAGTTAGGTCTATAAATTGCGTCGCTCGTTGTTACTCTGCCCCGGATGCGCTCATATGGTAATAATGTATCTCGTGGGGACCATCGCGTGTCTGAACGCGACGACATCCGGATCAAGGGTTACCAGCCAAGCGAGTTTAAACGAATGAACGAAGAACCTAATCATTCCCTGACGATGTCTCGGCGACTCATCCCACGACGAATTCAACTGAATAAGAGAATTGGATAGTTGAAATCTTTTGTTGACCCTCATGTGCAATTTGACAAATGAGTCGTCTTCTATGTTAACATCATATGCCAATCTAATATTTGTATACTTCTAAATGAATATTTCCTATTACACATTTAATTTTATTAATCTAAACTAGAAATTTTACTAATCTAAACTGTTGTTTTTTTCTTTCTTCCTGGAATATATAATCTGTTTTTTATGATACTGAATGTGTAGAAAGAAAAACAGATTAAACTCGTATTTATTACACATTGTAAATGTCATCTCTCTATTAAACGGAATAAGATAGAAGAAAGATGATATACTGTATTCCCGTATTTCAATGACGTCATCTGATCGTTTCGAGCTGAACTAGTAGCTGGATCTATTGCGTTCATACGCCACATTATAAATCTGCTTGACACGTGTTTCTTGTGAGCCTTATTTACAGCCATAACTTGAAAAGTCGAATTGGCCTTCGCTATGATGCCGAGGCACGACGAACGATATTAACTACGGATAGCCGCGAATAATGCCACATTGCTGCCGATGAAGATATTTATAGCCGTGATCGGGAGACATTGTGCTCAGAACACCGATCATTAGTGTGGCCAAGTTAACACATAATTCGACCGGCGTTCAGTTACGATGCCTGTCTCAATGTGTGCGCCGTATCGATGTAACCGAACGTAAAAATCCTCTTCCCGCGTGAGGCCATTCACAGAACAGAGACCCCGATTTGTGAAGGTCGTTCAATGCCATTCGTACCTGATGGCCCTACATAACTTCATTTCCTTTCGGATTCTTGCGCTTCTCTAAAGAACTCTAAATGGTTCCTCGGACGTGTTTCTACCTTGCATCTATCGACAAAATAATCTTTACTTTTAACTGTACAACTTGTTATCTTTCGACTGTGATCAACATTAATCTGTTTGAATTCAGTGTCATTTCTGTTTGATCTTTTCGATAATTTTTCTGCGCGTATGTCAAGTCTGTTTCAGGGATTCAGCATTAAAAGGTAGATAAAGAATATAAGCTTAAAAGCGAGACTGTTCTGCCGAAAGCAAGAGGGTAAAATAAGGGTAAAATAATTTACGAGTGTACTTTATCGAAGAGGACTCTCGGTTGGTGTCGCGTTACGATAGCGAGCAATTGAAAATGCTCGCGCTTCAGATTAAATTAATACGAAATTATGTCGCGTATCGCAATTACTTATTTTAAAGTGGATTAACATCGTCGCGCACTTACCCGAGAATTTCGAGGCGCGGAATCGACCGGGAGATCCGGCACCGTAATCTTTCGGCCAAGAGAAATTGTACCGCGGAATTCCTTGGAAGCAGATTTGAGCACAAAGAAACGCGCAGCAGCTAAAACGAAGAAAATGCGACGTGACGCATATGCCTGCTCTATTCGATGCTGCATTCGCTCGGCAAAATTACATGGGGAATATGTCACATCGTATGGTCATAAAGACCGCTTAATTGCCCGTAAGATCTCTACAGGACACGCTCTGCCAAAGGTTATCCGTCCGGTTTATGTTAAGGTTTAAATGAAGTCCTGCCAGGTTCACCTTGAGGATAAAGCCAATTCTTTATTCCGCTCCCTTAAAAAAAAAAGGGAAGAAAAATCGGAAAAAGGCGCATCTCTCTCTACTCTCGCTACTCTTTGGCAGGTTTCATGAACAACAGTTCCACAAATATACAAGAAACATAAGAAACATGGAAGTACGGAAGGTTAAATATATTTGAAAAGGTCAATGTTGCTATAGGGACAAAAAGAGGAAAAATATTTTGCCAACGTGATTTCCGAGATACAAGCTAAGATTTTTGACGTTACAACGTACAGAAAACAATATAATTGAACATCGCTGAATGAAAAACTATAACTTTGTACAAAAAATATAATGGATAAACGATCTTCTATTTGTAAAATTAGCAAATTGTGTAACATGATGAATTTTGCGAATTCAGACCTGCAAATGTTAGCATAAGCTAGCCTCGAGTTGATACATGAGTTTAATGCAAACTGAATAGTTTTACGGAAAATGATGTGCTACTATTAACGACCGATTGGGATCGCGAAAGAAAAACTTCTGCTTGCGCGGAAGGAAAAAATAAAGAAGATGAGGGACACAGGTCATGTGTGTGGCTGTTTGCCAAATCTGCTTTCGCCTGAGTCGTCCTTGTCGAGGTCCTCCAACCCATCGCGACAAACGGCTCAAATATATAACGCAAGGAATAACCACGGCGAAATAAAAGTACTATAAAGTACTATAAAGAGTACTATAAAGTTCCTGTCGAAATTCCCGCGAAAGAAGGCGGAATGAGAAAAAAAAAGAGAAATAGAGATGCATTCCAAAGGACCGTGATCGGCGAATATTAAATGCTTTGCTGTCGATTGGAGAGATTCGCGCGTGTGAATATCGCACCATCACTTCTTCAATTAAAATGCTAATAATGCTAATAAACTTTGATAATGATGATAAGTCAGAAAGAGAGAGCATATTTCCTAGATATAAATATATTCCTATATATTCTATAATTTGAGTTAATAATATAATTAGCGTTGCATTTGTTGTCCTACTTGACCAAGTTTTTTCTTAATAAAGACTCATACTGCGCGAAACTAGTTCACGGATAGAAGTGGACCAGAACCGACAATTGAAGAGAGAGTAAAATTTACTTTTTGCACACGGGAATAAACAGACTCGCGGATTCGCGGTGCGATTGAAAATATAGTAGCGAGATAAAATAAATACAGTTCGGCGTTAAATCTTTCGAGAACTAAAAAGATTCGATTAAAGAACGTCGACCTGCCTACCGGGACACTCAACGGAGAATGTGGTCGACGCAATCTTCGATCTGCTTTCCAACGAACGAGAATTTACGAGCTAAGGTCGTACACGAGAGCACGAGATGTGGATGCTCGGGACCATTTTTCTCGACCTTGCCTCAAGGAGTATAAGTAATGTAGCGGCTGCCAATGAATTCGAAACGCTACCATTACATGCAACTGGATCAACGAGCAATATATACGACATTCTAGCCCTTCGATGCCAACGAATTTCGAATTAATCACCGAACTTCCGTTCTCCCGACTCTTTTACGTAAGCGTGAGCTTCAATTTTACTTCAATTGAATTTCTAAGCTTTCGGAGTACATGTTTTTGACGCAGTTGCCACGAATATTGGCCCTATGTTTGAATATTCGCATATTCATCGGACGATTGGCACATACCCTACCAGAAAACCGGTACAGATAAACTGTTCGTTGACACACACACAACCCCTCGTGAAACTGCACCCTGCGGCTATATATAGAATCTGACGCGATAAGCACAATTCTATTAATAGCGCCAGTATTCTCGCCCTCTTTCTACCTGATTTCTTCGCCGACAAATGTTTTACAGCTTCAGGGAGAAGGGGTGGAAAGAGGGAATTCGTGCCGGGCCCTTTACCTGTTTCGCAGGGAGATGAGAATTTTTACGCGTTGTCGTATTTTCTGCGGAATATTATCCTGGAAAAATTTATGATCGACGATCTCCCTGAAACGTTGCATGCAAATGACGCGAGCGATAAGCGCTCTGCGATTAAAGCCTCTTAATGTGAAACTCTTAGTACATTGGTAAGTTAAATTGTTAGGCTAATGCTGTGTACATTACAATTATCCAGAATTAATGACGCTTCTCAAGTAAAGAAATGTCGTTTGGATTAATGCAATCCCTCGTAAATTACGTTAATTTATGCACTTAACAATAAGCTATAAAGTTAGTCCGAGAATAATTTGGTATCCTCATAAGAGAGACTATGTATTATCAGATAACTCTTATTTATATATATATATAGTTATATTTATAAACGGAGCATCGGAAACTCAATATGCTTTCACGATTAAAATAATCTCGTTATGAAAGAAGAAGCTACGAAGGAGAGTTTTAGATTCAGATAAGCTGTAATTTTAATCAAATACTGATCAGACGTGATACAACGGCGCTCGTCTCTCGATCAAATCTTTAATCGCTCGATGCCGACTATCTATTTCAACATTTCGCAACGATTAATACATCGTTTGATGTTACGCGGATGCTAATTAGAGGTTGATACATACGTTCGCACAAATAATGCATCGTGATTGATAGAATCGCTTATTATATTACAAACGTAGGCAGAATTTTTCTAACGAAGAGCTTTGCCCTCGTTTAATAGGTCCGCGGCGATCACAAAGTTTCGTGTGGGTGAAACACTGGTTATATTTTTCTAATAATTCGAGATCGCCAACGAAAGATTAACTAAATTGCCCAGTCGTTACACAACGTCGGCCCACTTTCGGTAATCTAAAAATAACGTTAAAGGTCCAATCGATTTATTTCACATATTCCGGACCACACGTTGAATTCCTTTCTTATACAATACATTTATATAATATTTCGCGAACTAATTCGCGAAATATCTTTCAATCTTTCCTCGCCAATGCCGTTGAAATTATTCCTGTTTATATAAATCATATTTGTTTTAATTTTTCCATTTTATACGAATTTTTCTGTTTTATATGAATGTAGCGTATATCAGAGAAATATTACATGAGAAATATCTCTTGCTAACTTTAAGGCTAATTCGAAAACTACCGATACATCATCCTTACTTGACTTGTCAGTTCTATTATCGCAAATGTTAGGCAAATCGCGCGTTAGCATAACGCGGACGTTTCCCTTCGATCTTGATTTCGCAAGGTAGTTCCTCCTGTTTGGAGGATAATGATTCGGTCGGAATCCAGTCAGTCGGAGTCTGCTGTTATCGTCCTGGTTAAAAATATCTGGCGCCATTCGAATCGACTCGAAACGTGTGTGCGAACGAGAACGTATTGTCTTTTGAGTTATCCTGACAGTGAAAGTTTCGCACATACAGGACGAGGTTTCTTCGGACGAGTGGCGACGTTAGCGGAATGCGAGATCATGCTTCGGATTTCGTCCGGGATATTAAAAACGATCCCCTTGTAATTTCTTGAGAAATTTCAGAAAAGTTCTTTATTTTTAATACCACTTAGCGGTAAACAGAGACATGTTAATTTAAATATTACTTCCAAGGCTTTAGAATAATATAAGAAGAAAGGAATTAAAAACTAGCTGTTAATCCATTTGAGAAAAAGAGAGAAAAACATTCAAATTTGATTATTATTATATAATATTATATTTAATAGATAATATTATATTATTCTAAAATAATCTAGCATTAGTTATTAAGAGAAGTCATACAATCTTGTGAATGAGGGGGAGAAATTGGCGACGAGGAAACGTGAAGGGGAAATGATAACGATGTTATCACCGCCTGGTACCGCGTTGTTTCAATTAATTGTAATGACGAATTAATTGTATGACAGGAACTACGTGACGCGTCAAGCCGGTTGCCTATAGGGAGAAGCATTCCCTTTGCTTCATAAAAAAGTTAACGGAAATTTTCTATTAACCTCACAGGAAATTGAGAGTATACAGAATGTGACTCGATCTTCGCAGGTTAGCCCCCAGAATAGCGATACATTTAAACATTCCGGTATTTGTATATGAAAATTCTGTTCCTGAACTGTAAAATTAAGAATTTTATATTATATTATCTTAAAATAATCTAGCATTAATTATTGAAACGAATCACGTAATCTTGTGAATGAGGGGAGAAAATGCGGAGAGAAGACACGTCATCACTATTCCTTAAATTTTACAGTTAGTTAAGGAATCGCGAGGTTGCTCATTACAACTGCGAATCAGATATGAAAAAAGTAATATTAATAAAAAGCGAAAAAAGAGATTATTTAGCGCTGCGCATTTCGAGCAGATATTCAAGAATATAGGAAGAGTCGTTAAAAGCACATTAACGACGCGTCTCGATGAATAGCTATCACGGAGCGACGTGGGATAATATATCACGAGATCCTTGAGAATCTGACATGTCATTCGTTATTATTGTCCCGTCGGCCAACGATAATTCACACCCTGATGTACTTACGCCACTCGCAATCCACGATATCGGAATTGTAAACCCGATTCTCATCTCTTCTTCGTCTCTGAAAAACGCACGCATAATAATATCCATTGATAAAAGATGAAATTAATAACACGGCTACCGGCACGGCATTTAAGACAGAAAAAAGGAAACAAAATAACAAGCAGATCGGATAATTCGTATCTCATTACCAATCTAGTTTTTTGTAAGTCATCGAACGGAGCAACATAGCCAACGATATTAATGTAATTGTATATTAATGTAATTGATATAATAAATCATATTTTTTTAGTCTCAAATTTTTGATCGTATCGTCAATCAAATATTATATTCTTCCTCGAATATTATATTCATACATCTGCCAGTGTTATCAAGCGATTATTTTTTATCACACTTTTTTGCGCCGATGGAATTTACGGATGGAGAAGGTTCACTTCTAGTTCGAACCGAATACTATCGATATGCAACCGTTACAGTTTTTTTTCTACTATTTCTGTCGAGATAGGACATAAGCCGCTCCGACCGGTGTTCTCTATTTGTTACAGTGTACCGTTATCGAAGTCCACCATCGTGCTTTAAACGCGTCTTCGTCACAATGCAACGTAAATTCCGCGCGTCTTTATATCCGTTAACGGTATTTCGAGACGCACAACGGAGCTATCTTTCAATTCCATCCGTGTATTTCCTCTGCACGTACGGTGTCGCGTGATTAGTCGAATCGTTTCCGTGAACAGGTTCCGTAAACATTTCTTCGCGAATGCTTCTCTATTAATCGCGATTTAGTTTCACCAGCAAAGCGTACATCGAGACTTCGGAGTTACCTATGACATTATCATTGTGACTGCAATAATATAATCACATTCTAACGCGGTATTGTCATGTTTGAATATCGGGTAGAACACTTGCGATTTATGTTAATTATGTAATTTCAGAACCTAATAGTTTAGTAATTTCTGCTCGTCGAAGACATTAATAAACCTTTGATTTTTAATAATCAAGATATTTTATAAAATAACTTTCGCAAAAGATTTCTCGTATATAAGTGTAAAAATAAAATAATAAGTTTATTTAAACAAATAAAAGAAAAATATAAAGATATATATATATATATATATATATAGAGAGAGGAGAGAGAGCTACATATTGATTTGATTTGCGACAACCCACCAGTACGAAAAGATCTTTTCGCATGTCGGAAGATTTACAAACCAGCCATCCTAAGGTTACTGAAGCTGGTTGCTTTGAACGCTGATCACTTGTAAGCAAAATTGTGTGAATCATTCGTCTTCATCTCTGCACACTAGTTCGACGATCAATGCGATTGCACAATGCAAAATAAAATAAAGTGATTTAAGTACAAAAGAGGTTGAGACGTTGAGAACACTCGATAGCTGAAGAGTTTTCAGAATAAACGTTATTGCATCTTGAATTATTTTAATAAATAATCACAAGAGTCTTCTTTCGTGTTAAGAATACTGACTTGGCGCAAAAGTTTCATTTATTAAAATATTTTTATTTATCAGTGGTATGCGGTAAATTACGATGTGATGGTTTAATGCGGTTTGCGATTAATCGACTTCACTTGATCGACACAACGGCGCCGCGATATCTCAAGAATGGTGATTCCAATGCATGGGTGCAGGCTGTGGCAAGATTCTTGAAGCACGATTTAGACATCCGCCTATAATCCATTTATTATTTATGTACTATCACTGATGTGTGCTTAATTCAAGAAAATCGTGCGTTTTACTTTTTCGCATAACGTAACTGCATTCTTTCAAGATGCAAATACTTGATTGAATTGGTATTTTTTTAAATAAAAAATAAAATAAAAATAAAAAAAGAAATAGACTTTGTTAAACTATGTTAATGGTTTTTTAATCCTCCGTTTCAGTTCGAAGAACAATAATGCTTTTGTATGGTGAGAAAGAGATTACGTATTCGATTTTAAAATATATCTCACTGCAAAATGAATTTTTCACGTGAGCGCTCCACTTATTGCGCTCTTAACATACCGCGTGTGATGCTATGTAGGGCGTGAAAATGCTGCGCGGAAATGCTCCACTCGTTTTACCGAGAATGAAATTTTTATTGTAATGTCTCATATTATCCTAGATTCCACGACGAGAGTTTCAACGGCTGACGCGTATAGTTTTTACACCGAGTTTCTCCAGATCGTTAGCGATCGCAATCGCAGCTTGCGGAACGGTGGCGCGCGCTTTCTGTAAATTGTTCGACAATTCCCGACAGAATCTTCTACAGTACACCCGGTTGTAAGTACCGTTGCAACGCTTCAAACACTCTGACGCAGCGCCCATGAGAGGCGAGAGCGATAAATTTTCTGTAATATCATTGGACCGGTTTTGTGGATAGCTCCTCGTCACAATGAGCACGCGCCTCGGAACATTCGTGCAAAAAGTCTCTTTCTCTCCCGAGTCCTGGATCTTTTATGGAGTGGAGGTCATCTTGCAGTGATGTGTGATTGCCTCGTATCTTCGATCGAGGCTTTTTTCACCCAAAATTGTTATATTAAAATGCAGTTATATTGCGTATATACGGGCATGTATAATAAAAGTAAAAACTCAATATTGATATGCGAACGAAACGTAAACATTTATCATTCTATTATACGATGGAGATATTTAAACCAAAATATTCTAATTACGTCTCAGAAAGTCTTGGTGAATTTCTTCAGTAAAATTAGTCTTCGGAATGTTTTGTAATTAATTATAATTTATCTAAATTATAATATATTATTATATTTATTATTATAATCGTAACTAAATTTACGAAACAACCGTATGAATCTCGGTAAAGGTACGAAATTATCTCGCATACATTGACAAAAATCGTACGATCCTGATGCATTTTCGCATGAAGATGCGTCACGCGCGTGTCCAGCAGGCACAAAAATTCACCGTATAAATCACCAATCCCTTTATCGATGCTACCGTGTGCGTGCATGTGGCATCGAGAATATATCAAGCACGTCTGTTCTGGAATTAAAAACCCGTGAGCAACTTCTGCTGCCGAAAATATGCACCGTACCTCTCGTAAGTTAATATGTCACGAATTCTACACTAATCGACATTGAGAAAAATGCCAAACTTTTTTTCAACAAATATAAAAAGTAGCATTTAAAAGCCTTAAAACCTATTTATTTCTCAAATATAAAATTTAATGCTCATAAAAAGAATTATTTGTAAAAGCAATATTACATGTATAAAATATAATTATATTTTATAAAATATAAAATTATAACGAATAAAAGTTTTATGATTCTTTTCGAATGAACTGTAATCAAAGTGAATATACCAAAGAGAAATAGTAATCAAAAGTGTTCTTCAATTCAAGGGAAAAGCGCAATGGGGGCATAAAGAACCGTCAATTATTATTGATGATTTACAATAAACCACTACGCAAGACAAGCGTAGAACATAAATTCTGCGAACAGTACGCCAGTCGTTGCGAGCCTAACGTTATTCCGCTTGACCGTGACCTTGGGTCGCAATAACCGCGGATGAGAGTTACGTGTCGCGGCGCACGTGGAAAACGGTCTTTCGTCCGTTATACGAAATCGTAAATTTCTCTTCGCTCTCTGTTGGAGAGATATGTTTATGTGTCTACCCCCCGCCGGAGAACCACTTGTATGGCACGCGGGCGTCTCTCGTTTTGAAGATTTTTAATTTTTCAAGCGACAATGCGCACAGACGGTGTAAATCGGTATTTAAACATCGAATTCACATCCCCGTTTCTTTTCGTGACTCTCATCGGATGTAGAATACATGGCGGATTTATCGAGTAACAGCGATTTCGTAACTTTACACGTGAATCCGTGGTATTAAAGAACCGGGTAATTATGTTTCAAAACCTCACCTTGGAAATACGAGAATATGTACATGTGTGTGTGTGTGACCTCATATATGTATTAGAAAAATAACAAGGTTTAATAAATTCGCCGATAAAATCTTTATTAAAATTGAAGAGCTATTTCCAGCATCATTTACGCATCGTCGTATTTGCGGCGATTAAAAGGAAGTAAAAAATCAATAGAATATTTATATTTTACCAAAATCGTCTGTCGGGAGATCCGTTATCTGTTATTAACGTTACGGGCAATGTGTTTTTATTCTGCATCGATTTTTGCTGGCCGGTATCCGTATTTAATTAAACGAAAGATGCTACTACATTGATTTTCGTTACTTCCGGTTAAATCCGCGTGTCTTACAAGTAGCATAAGTTTTATACTGCTTATTATTCAATTACCTTGGGTCTTTGTAACGGACCGCGGTCGCGTTAATTAAAAGAGACTGCCTCGATCGGCATGAATTAAGAAACATCTCGAACATCCCGTGGTGTCGTCAGTATAATTTTGTTTATATTGCCACTTGCTCTCTCAGGGCATCTTAATTAGCGGAGAGCAAAAGGCGGGATATGAGATTGTTCCAATATTGTTAATCCATATATGCATTAATGTTAGCAATTCTTGAAGGGGTTTGCAGAAATGCTAAATCTACGAAATCCAATATATGTATCAGTGGGAGAATATCGAATTTAGCGTAATAGTTTTTATTTATGACATAAAGTAATTTTTGTATAAGTTATGTTGTATAAGTTATGTTTTTCTTATTAACTTCCATAAAGATTCCGGAATAATGAACGTAACGCGAATCTGTTTCGGAAAATGCATTTACGTCAAAACAAGATTCCAGATAAAAGACGTTTGTACACTGAGGATCATAGGCGCATATTTGTGCGCGGATTGTGCTAGGATTACATATGTAACCATGATATTAGACGAAATGACTGGCCGTCCATAAGAACCTTTTTTAACTGGACGTTATTGGCCTTGGTCGAGTGATTCTCTCGTGAACGTCGTAACGTTAACTTTTCATATTTTTGTAGATAAATTATTGCATCTTAAATTTGCAATTTTTAAATACATCCGCCTACGGATGCAGCATCATCGCACACGATGTAAACCCATATGGGATTTAAAATCGAATATGAAAAATATGTAGGTATGTATTCGAAGTATACACAGAAATGATCAAATTGTTCAGCTTATAGAATGTTATAAGACTCAAAATGAGATTCTAGCATGTTTTCAATGTAATTTTATAGTCTTTCTTCACTGTTACATTGCAAATTAACTTTTTAGTAAAGTAGGTGTGTTATTTCAAAGTATTTTAAAATATTATCTATATATGTATTCTCGAAATTAAATTTGCCTAAAGTTATTTGCTTACTAGGAATTTTTTAATTAAATTATTATTCTAGCAATGTCTATATCATCCATTTTATGTATAATGTAAATATCGTTCGATTGTTATCTTCAATTTCCAATGTAATACGTTATGTCTGTTTTCAAATCAAACCACAAATTTAGTAAATTAATTCGTTTTACGTATAAGCTTATACATATATGTTCCAAATTGTATTTTATGTATCCATAAATCTCGCTTTATCGTGCAAGATTTTTCAATGACAGGCAGCTACTGAAAAGAATTACAGTTACACGCGCCCTGTATTTCAGATGCATCGCAAAATGTTCGAAGTGCTACGTTTCCATATCATAAGAAACATTCACGCCAATAAACCAGTTGCCAAGAACCGGATCACTTTGCGATCGGCGGTCCCGTAATTGTCATACGGTCGTGAATGTTAATTAATTGAATCGTTGAGCGCTTCATAGTACGCCGGCTCGTCGATAATTAATACACTTATGCGAAATATCTCTCGCTTTAAGCTCGATCATGTATAATCGCCATGTAATTTATGACAGGACCTTTAATTCACCGAAATAAGAAGCAAAAAAATCATTACAGGCGAAAAGGAAGATGTAAAAATCTCGCTTGATTAATTAAAGTAGCTTCGTGAATAACAAGCACGTAACTCATTACGATCAGGTAAATACCGATTATTAATTAAATCTCCATTAAATACGCGAAGAAACTTTGTAAATTGTTACGAAGTTACTCTATCTGAAAATTCAACATTGATTTAAAATATACACACACATATATTTCATCTGAAAGGAATAAAAATCTATGTATGAACATCTAAGTCTCTTTAATTTTCAAAAGAATAAATCATTTAAACATATATATCATTTAAAAGCGACCAATTAATTTCGTAAAAATCATCGATAAATTATAGTTAAATATTAATACCATTAAAATTAATCTCAAGAAATACTGTGCATTTATCACCACAGTCTGCTAATGATTATGTGTTACAGTCTGATAATGATTATATATACGGCGAAGAGAAAATTAATTATAGTATTCATACAAGTCACGACATATGTACACATTTGTTCTACGAACGTTCTCCATTTTATGAATTCCTTCGATAGTCTTATTTGAGAAGCCATTCTACATTTTATCAATAAATCTTGAACCAAAAATTGCAAAAATAGCTTAAGATATAATCCAATCATATCCAATGTGTATAAATATGCACCTCCTGTATAAATAATTATTCCAGTTTTAACTTCCGCTAACTCTCTTATTCACAAATTATTTAATATGACTTACAAATTAGTTATCTAATTATAAATAATTTATTCATTCGTGAGATTAATTTAATTCAGATTTGCACATTCCACCATCCGATTACATCAATTGAGTTCACTTTGAAGTTTGTTGGAACTTATGTAAATACCATGCAGTTTATTCTCTTTGGCTCTCTCTCTCTCTCCCCTTCCTCTCGTCTATAAAATGTACGGCTCACGAAATTTTTGCATTGGTCTCATCTTATATCGCATTACGTAAGAAAAAGCGCATGATCGCCTGGACCACGATAAGTTAACATTCTGCGCTTGCATAACGAAAGTAGCATTCGCCCGCGACGGCGACGTTTATTGTATCTTTACATATATCCGCCAGGTATACTCAATGTAAGTGTAACGGGCACGGGCTAGATAACGACGTTATCCTTGACTCCAGCCACGTATACCAGCCGACACGTTGCACGCGCCGTGTGTGAATGCCACTCTGCATACGAAGGTACACACGTTGAAATTTTACGAGAGTCAACCTATATCACAGCTTTCATTGCTAATGAAATAACAAATGAAATAACAAAAATATTATTATTTCATTGCGTTACATTATCTTTGTCATTCTCATTGTATTTCACAACAGTCTAATGAGATCACGCTCAAACCACTCCGTATCCATTAATTTTCAAGAAATATTAAAATTATATTTTCAAGAAATATAATTTTATTATTCGATCGTAGAGAACCTCAGCAGTAAAGTCGAGATACTTTAAGCAGCAGTAGACGAACGTGACAGACGATAGCAGGAAACTCTAGCCTACCACCGGATCCGTCGCCATCGACTACGCCCTCGTGAAAGCGCGTTATCGACCACTCGGGGTCCAATCGCTCGTAAAATAGCAATACGCGGGGGCTTACCAGCAGGAGAAGCACCGTGCTCGTGGTGATCGCGTCGACCGATATGCCGCACGCCATTTCTCGAACGAGGGGGTTGCTCGCTCTCCTCTACCAGACCATCCTGGACGCGTCGTCAGCTCGCGGCTCCCCAGGTTTGCGCCACCCGCGGGGACTCCTCGAGAGTCGAGGTCTAATGTTCACTTCTCCACGTCACACAAAAGAGGAAGAAAAGAAAAGCCACCACGTCCGCCCTTAAATCGACTTGATCGATTAACTCGCCCTTCTTCGCGACTCGCGACAAGAGGACACGCTCGCCGGAAAATTTGCTGATAACCCGTGGTAATTGACGATTATTGACTAACGATTTAACGACATGCCAAGTTATCTCTCTCGCGAACGGAGGTCCGATCGGATTACGGTCGATCACACTCGCTCTCGATCGCTGCTCCCCGCGCTGTTGGCCTTTCGCCTCTCTCGGATACCGATTACCGTCGATCGTTCGCCACCGATCTCGTAACGGGGACGTGAAGGACGTGCTTGTTGCCGAGGACGACGCGGATCGGCGCAATGGCCTGTGGCTAGTTTGACGCGTCTCGTCGTGTAAAAGGTGACGATTACACGCGGTCCTAACCGTGGCACAGGGCTCGGGCAACTGACAGCGGGTCAGAGCCGCGGCACACGGCGCCACGCCGCTCTCACAGCTGATCTGAGAGAGCCGATCGCCTCTATCAGCGCTCCCCTCTTTCCTTTCTTCGCGAGGGGGCCCGCTCTACCCTCTCTCTAACGTGCGCTTCTTAATCTCCGAGTCGCGCCGCGATGTTCCCTCTGATGTCCTGATTCATCCCGGTTAACTTCGATGTCAGATTATGTTAATGCTCGAATATTTGGCCAGAACAGAAGAATGTAAAAGATACATATATTACCATTCGAGATTCGAGGGCTTTCCGATGATATATATCTTGATAGGATATATATCTTTATTAGAGATTAAGAATAAATTTTTCCTATAAAGCGAGGAATTTTTAGCTGCTTCTTTGATGGAATTCTTAACTGCTGTTGCTAAAATACAAAGTAACAGAGACGAGACTGTTGAAAAATATCGACTGTTAAAAAATACGAACCATGTTGAAAAATATCCCTGTGGAATTTCTTCTTTTTGATTCATTCAAAAAGAAAATTGATTCATTCAAATTCAAAGTTGCTCTTTCGTAATTGAGCTAGTCTGTCACCAAGTTACATCATAGAAGATTCAATGATTAATGATCACGGAGCAATTCATAATTATTAATCCAAGTCTACGTATGTAGATACACTTTACGTTACACGTGCAAACTAGCAGAATTGATCGTGTTATTTTTAGTGGACCTTATTCTAATGATGTTTAATAATTAATTTTTTTTACATACTAACATAAAACCCTTGAAATTTGTATCCTTACAAAACTACAAGAAAAAACATTTATACTCTTTAGTAATTGAGCTAGTCTGTCACCAAGTTACATCATAGAAGATTTAATGATTAATGATCACACACACACACACACACACGGAGCAATTCATAATTATTAATCCAAACCTACATATGTAAATACACTTTACGTTACACTTCGCAAAGGATATTTGCGGATGTTTCGCTGTTGGTTTTACAAGCTTGTAAAAAGAATGATGTAGTCAAGCACGTTAATTAGTCGTGTAATGCTCGTTACCGCAAACTGAAGGTCTCGGGTAAATCATCGGTCACAGGCTCTATAAAATCTCCGCGTTCTGGAAATACAGTCCATGCGCTCTTAACCGCACTGCTTTTCTTCAGTATCGTTTATATGATTCTTTAAATTACAGTTAAAAAATATGATTTAAGACCTTAATTAACAAGATGTTTAGTGTCGTGGTTAACAACTTTTGACAAAAAAGACGGTACTAAACCTATTAAAGTTTCATCAACAAAGAAATATCTCTGAATGCTCATCGAAGGTCATCAGTGTAATATATGATGAATCTTACGAAATATTTCTATTTTTAAAAATGTAATAAAATGGACGGATGAGTGAATCACGCAGTGGAGTAATTGTTAAGTTAACTATTTGTAAGAGTGATTTAGCAAGGATCATTTTTGGCACTGCACTCGTACATAACTGCAATTTTTTAATTGTTCGTTGCAATTATTTAATTGTCTTTTTTGTTTTTATTCCTATATATTTCCCAATATAATAGAGTAATATCGCAAACATCGCATTATGATATTATCAAGGAACTGATTTGTCCAAGAAAGCTCTTACGATTCTGCATAAAAATTGTTCAAAATTGCATTTCACATCATCTCTTACTTATTTATGTGATATCAGGCGTTGTGAAAATTGATTCAAAGGAATCCTAAATCTCGAGAATGACAGTCATCGGAAGATAGATAGTCGTTCTTTCAAAATCCTCCTACGGGATGGAAAATCAAGAGAGATCAGGGTCGCGGAACTGGTTGCGGGTCCGACGCGGTAAAATTCCCGGAACGGCCATCCGTTCCGGTGTTTCTCCGTTACGATAGAGGATGATGACGACGATGACTGGCGGGGAATATAAAACGCATTTAACGAAATCCTTGTGCAACTGGCGAGGATGAATAACCGACCTTGCGAATGAGCGGGACGACCTTCGCGGTAGCGCGCTCTCACGAAGACAAGGATATATCCCGTCTTCTTCAGGTTTTTCCACGCCGGACACGGATCATGTCTTGAACGCGGCTCAAGTTACATCGGGCTTTTGGACCACATTTGTACTCGATCACGGTATGAACAAACGTAGAACATAAACGAAGTTTCGCTTGGAACGTCGCACACAATGATTAACCACTTGCGAATTTATTGGCGCCGTCTCGACGGGCCGTGATTTTATTTTTCATTCAGCTATCGTTTGTTTCTACGAAAAAGAAACATTTGAAAGAACGTTTTCAGAACCCACACTCGAGACTGTGATAAAATCATTTTCCCCGTTGAACTACGACAAAATATTCGATCAGATAACCTCCCGTGAGTTTGCTATTTCACTGAAATTTGGAGAATTTTTAAGTCACATTTCTCATCATTAAAATATATGATCTTAATATACTTATATAATAATATAATGTAATGTATTACATTAATATTACATTTATATAATATTTTATAAAGACTCAAAAGCTTTTAAATTAAAAGAATGTTTAGACATTGTCGTGTTTTTTTCAAAACCACATTTTTAATTTGAACATAGATAAATTTAGGATCAGTACTTGTCCTCTTGCTGAAAAAACTAGGGTCTTGCTGAAAAAAACAAGAAACAAAAAATTTTCTAAAAATCCTAAACTTTTCTTGAATTTTCGAGCGACTTCCTAAATTCGAAAAATAAGAACAATTGGATTTTTCAAAGATGACGAAAGATCTCAAACTTTTCTCCGAGTGTGAAAGTTCACTGCTTCTTTTTGAAGTGAGGTATCGACATATATTCTGTCGGGTATCGATGTGGTGCTGGTATTATATCTCGTGAAGATCATTGCGCCGCCAGAGAGCTTCGGGGATTGCATGCGGCGCTATACGGTATATACCGCACGCGCGGGTCGCTAAATTTCCCCTTTATCTGCATTATTCGCGTGCCTATACCATCCGGGGCCGGTGTATTTACTCGCGCGGGGCCTTCGTAGGAATCCAAGCGACGTAGCGGTCGGGTCTTATATCGGAGGTCAGTCGCGACCTAGGAATATCCATGCGCACATTGTTCCCGTGCGAGCGTCAGCATTGTTTCGCCGGCGAAAGGTCAAGATATGGGAGAACGGAGGATCCGTATCTCGCACCCGGAGGAGTTTCCAAGTGTTCGGCAAAAATCGCGGCGGCTGGGCGCTTTGGATACCATCGCGACAAGATAATATTTTTAACGCAATGAATTATTACAGACGTGTAAACACTCGAGCAATCTATTGTCTCTTGTAAAATGAAAGTAATCATCGGAAACAAGACGAATTTAAAATTGACCAAAAAATTAAAATTCAATAATCTTGTCACAAAAATAAATAATGTACAAAAGTATAAATATAAAAACAAATGACAATATGAATACAGTGTGTGAATATAAATGAAATCTTAAGAAATAATTGTATACAATAATAGGATGTGTAGGAGGGAAGAGAGAGATGGATGAAGAATAACAAACGTTTCTCTTCCTGTTTAAACATGCGGCGCGGTATCGTCGAAAAGTTTGAACAAGGACCGTCAGTCTCGCCTACGGTCCAGTTCCACATTGTAAAAACTCGTATTTATTCTCGGCGCATTCCTCGCGTCCGTGTGGACAATGTAATTGCATTCCGCAGCGACTACAATGTATCTGTAAGTCACTCGGCTCGTTCTCTCACGGAGATCGGGAAAACATTGATCTCCGCGAAAGAGGATTCGTTTAACGACAAAAGTCGAGGTTTTGATTCCCACGAAATTTGTAAACGCGTTCGACTATGTAACGCTATCCTGACATATAACGACAGTTTTAAATTATATACATTCTCTTTCTCTCTCTCTCCCTTTCTCCTTGAAATTCACCGATTATAGTATCCCATAAAAATGGTTGCTTTCGTTGTCGAAATACGAAATAAATGTCCTGGTAGCCGACGCTTAGGGAAACATAAATTTAATCTAATACTTTAATATCCAATCGACTATGGTATGCTACTGGATTCGTACTTAACAAAAACAACAATTATTTTATAAATGCAATTTATCTCTTATTTTATATCGTAATGTAATTTAATTTTGACATAAAATTTTTTAATTTTGACATAAAAATAAAATAATAATAATAAAATAAAAAATAAAATGCAGACAAATATGTGAAATATTAAATAAGGCATAATTGTAAAAAAGCAAATTTGTTATATTTGATCTGTATTTTGTGCAACTTTTAAGGATCTTGTCATTCTTTCCCTCTCTCTCTGTTATGTATACTCACGTAAAGAAAATACATACGCTTTCGAGACAATATATTGTACATTTGTATTCGTGAAGTATGCTTCGAGCAAACAAATCTTCGGATAATGCGCACGCGAAGTCGTAAATCTTGTGGCCGGGCGATTTACAATAAATCGCGTCTTTATTTGCGACTTTATTTTTGCCCAAACACGACGCGGATTATTAAAATGAAATCCTCGTTTAAGGATTTTGCTTGTTTAGTATGCATGGAATAATATTTAATAAGCTGGTCATCATACTATTATTAACGACTGCACCGACAGCAAAGAAATAAATATCGAATAATAAGCTCTTTTACAGATCCGGTTGTTTTCAATCAAATACACTGTGCATTGCTGGGAATCATAAATTGTAAAATAATTTGAACATCACTGAGTTTTTACATCACGGAAACCTCTTTTTTCTATAAAATGGATTTCATTTCTAGCGCATTACATCGGGAATGAAAATATGTGTGTCAAGGTATCATTGAGCATTAAATCGATGGGGAATCGAAAGGGGAACAGTAGCAATCTCTAATGGGACCAATTCTCTGGGAAAGCATATTTCACTCAAGTTACGATAATTTTCGTTCTCTGAATCATCGTGGAGTGAATGATTCCCAGACCTTGAAATACGTTCGATTCTGCGCTCGACACACAGCTGAACATTCAACATGTTATCGAAATTGTCGCAATCACAGATTTCATGATGTGAAAAAAAATGATGTGAATGAATATCAGTAGATCTCAACAAGATACGAGAACTGGTTACTATACCGTCGAGTTACTATACAATAAGCATCAAGATAAAGCAATTAATTAACCATATATTTATTTGTTTTTCTGAAAATATCGCAATACGATTCGCTTGATGGTAATATATTACAATATAGTCACGAGAAATAAGAATCTTATCAATTTTTAGAAAATTGTTCCCTGAGAAATTGCATTTCCTTGAGAAATGCAATTGATCTCGAATAAGTGTTTCTTGATTTAAACGAAGATTGCATCGAGAAATCTATCAAAATTATCGCTGTCGGCTAATGTGAATGTTCAAAGAATGCTTTCTAATATTTAAACATATTTAAACATGCAGGCTCATGTGTGAATACACACAAGTGGGCGAATGATAAAAATATAGTACTGGTATTTCCAATTTCAATACGAAATATACATACGCATACATTTATATATGTATATATGATGTAGCCTTGAATAATACAAACACTCGGAGAAACTTTTGCCTCACACATCGATATTCTATGATTCAACGGGAAGTAACTTAATTATACTCGATTTCACCGCAAATGGCCCACGAAACTGTGTGAATCAGTCTGCAATACTGGTAGTTTTTGTGAAATAGTACCGGATTTTCCATTTAATGATTACGTTACCCCAATTCGACGTGACATCGTGACATTTATTCATTAAAATAAAATAATTGCCTGAAAGAAAATCCTGATTAGTACAATTTGTAAAATAATTTTCATCGCCTTCTGTAAGTAAAGTACATAGTAAAGTATATAATAAGAGTTACAGGCAAAAATTACAGTAGACAAAAAGAAAAAAAACACAGAAGGTAAAATAAAACCAAAGAAGAAAGATAGCGACTTAAGGTTGTGAAGGGAGCACGTTAAAATCTGTCGTAGAACAGAAATAAAAGTTAAATTTTAAAGATTCATTCCAAATGCATTATATTGATCACATTTCTAGAATTGATTACTTTCTAGAAACGCTTGAGAAAAATCAAGTTTCTCTTTTCAAAGACAAATGTATCCAAAATAATGTTTCTACTTTTTTTGCAGTCACCACCTTGTTTCGAGGAGTTGAAACGAGTATCTCTACAAGCGCTATTAGTAACGCGTCGTACTTCGCCGGTCTGTATGAGAAATGGTGACGCGATGCAGTTGCACATACGAGGTCGGAGCGACTCCGCCACAGGCTATCTGTAACCATTAAGCGAGTGGGATGCCGGCTTGTTATAAATGGCGGTGCATTCTTGAAATTAATCGGCGGGGATGCAAGACCGGATCCTCACACCGACCGGCGCGGTACCAGCCACGCCGGTCGGTCCCGCGACACTTCGTTATGTTTTCGTAAATCCCCACGTAAGACGGTAGCGAGCCCAAGAGAGATTGACATTAAGATTAGCGCTCAACCCTCAAACGAATAGCTATCATCGTAGGACAAGAGCGACCTTGTGAGCTCGTATGTGTTCAGGATCATGAGGGCAAAAGTTTTGCGTGTAAAAATATGTAGCTTTAAATATTTACTATTTATGCTTTAAGTATAATTACTTAAAGTATATTATTTATTTTAATAAACCATGAAAATGTACATCGAAAATTCGGTAATTATGTGGTGCGATGAAAAGCAAGTCTTGATCTAGTTAGTGTGTATTGAGAATTGAATTATCAATTACTAAAATAAAAAGTTGAATATACGTTCTTAGCTTTTCATTATCTGTTCGTTTTATTAGTTATAAGCTCGGTTTGATAAAATAATTTTTGTTTGAAAAACTTATCGGTGAAATATTTATTAACTTGTAATTTTTCAATACAATTTTAGATTTTATCACTCTTTCTATATAAAACAAATTTTAAAAAATTTTAAATAAATATGTTTTAAATTTTTAATAATTATAAACCAAAAAAGTGCAGAATGCTCTTCATACATAAAAAATACTTTTTCTGCTACTTCTCATCGATGGATTCGGAAGATCCGTAAGTATATCGGCGGTTTTCAGACTAAGATCCGTATTAAGATCAAGAGCGGGTTTGTAATGGACGTAGTTAACGTTATTCGCATCATGAAGGCATTTCATCGAAAACATACTTGCACGAGCAGTTAATAAAATCGACGAGTAAGTACGTCGAGAAGGTGGCAGGATGCTCACGATGGCCTTGTCGTTTCGGTAAATATCGATGATAAATGAATGAGTTCGTTAAATCGCAACAAGCGAATTGAGATGGGTGAGCAAGGCTGGTCTAAATGAAGATGCTTCCTTCACAAATCGATCTGCAACGTGTACAAAAGCGGGGTCCGACTTCCGCGATATTTCGTATTACATTAGATATTTTTATGCAATAGCGCTATAGCATGTAAGATGGTAGCAATCCAGTTGGACTAGATCAATATTGTGATTACAACCAGGCAATAATAACGAATATGACTCGCAACATTCAGATAAAATGATATTTAGGTTGAAATATTATATATTAATACAAAGTATTAAATAAACTCCACGTTTGTCTCAACTCGTTGGTAGTATTTCGGCTGTTGATGATAATTTAACGATACCATTAAGTGTACAATCACTTCATCAAAAACGAAATAATGAATTAAAATATTTATATACATAACATAAAATTCATAACATAACAGACACAAATTTTCTATCCCATAGTCCACGCACAATCAGTCAAAAATCATTGTTTAAACGCGTTGAAAAATACAAAAACAAAGCAAAAACGTATCCCTTTAATTAATTTAGTGCGACCAAGGCCAATTAAGTTTGAAATTTGTGCGAAACGCCCCCTCTGGAAAACGATATTTTTTATAAAGAAACAAGGGAAACACCAGCATGGAGCATGGACCAATGATGAGAAGAAATTTGAATCTACCATCGTGGGTGATACCAACTTTTACGTGGCGCCGGATTTTTGTCCTCTCACGTATCCCGTTCCTCCATAAATAGTACCGATGTTCAAACGAGAATGTCGGGGGTGGATCAGGGCCAAGTGTCAATAAACCTTCCTCTACTTCTCTGATCCTTTTAACGTTCGCGATTAGGTCCGTTGAAGCTCTACCTCTAGTCTGGAAGAACAACCACCGTGCGTTCTAACATACGATGGTCTCTTATGACTAAAATAGAATTTGCATGGAATTCCGCGGGATTCCAATGTGCATTCCGACCAAGGCTCTTAGAAACCAAGGGACTTGGAACACTTTCCATATGTCTTGTGTGATCGTTTCGTGGCTTTACGTGGAAATCGCAGCGACAAAATTAAATATATAGCACACATTTACATATCTTCTTTTATATCATACCTACAGTATCATATACAACAATATTCTCTGTAATCTTAAATTCGATTGATGATAGAAATATAAGCAGTTACGAAGAATCATTAAAGTTACAAGTTTTTTTATTTCAATATACAAAACACAAAAAAAATTGAACAAGGATTAATAAAGATTCAAGTTACATAGAAAAATTATGCTTATCATAATGTATGTGTTTTTATCATTGTTTATAAACTAGCCTACATTATTGATAATTAAAAATAAAAAAAAGGTAATTGCAATTATTATGTCCGCGATTTCGCAAATATTTCGCATTTGTCCAAACTTGTCATACTTCATCAATGATTAACGCAACGCAATGTTCATTATATAAAGCTCTATATGTCTGAATGATGATGAATATCTTTCAAATTTCAACAACTCGATTAATTAGACAATTATTTTATCACGAGCTCGTTATGCCTGTTGACAACCATCAGATTCAATGAATATTCCGTTTTTTATTCATTACTCCTCTACTCTTTCGTTAAGAACTGTTGGACAATGTGTGACATATAATATAACACACTGTTGGACGTCCTACATATCATTTTTTGCAGATCCAATCGAGAAAATAACATGTTTAAAAATAACAAGTCTGACATAAAGTAATAAAAAATATATCAAGTATAATATTTCGTGAATATTCAATTTTTCTCGACATTTGTCGAATTGGGTAACTACTATATTTTCATATGATATAATGAATAAAAAAAATCTTAAATAAATTTACACTTTAATTTATGAACACCAGTCACTTTGGCTTTTCGGAATTTATCGCGTAATTGCATCGTCCTTTCGGCTGCTATGCATATACATTTCGATTACAAATCTTCAAGAACGTAACCGTACTGATTTGCATCATTGTCACGATCATGGTTAACGTGTCTTAAAACATCAGCTCGTTTTCTGATCGCAGATGTTTATACACTTAGCGCGGAAATTAACATGCTAAGCTATGATATCGAAGGATTGTTACCATTTTTGTGAACAACGGGCGTTGTTTCACATAATTCGGAAGGTCCATTGCAAGAGGGGTGTGGATTTGCATTTTTCACAAGGTCAACCGGTACTTATACCCCGATAAGATGTGGGAGAGATGACCTGAGCAGCCGGTCGAATTTCTGCCGGACCAACGGCGAATGATTTTTCAACGTTGTGAAAAAATCTGAACACGACAATCGATTTGCATAATGCAATTCCCCCATAGGAAAGTCCCATCCCTTTTCGTGCTCTTCGTGACAATAAAGTATTACATACACAGGAAATAGAAAAATAGCCTACCATTACTATATTAATCTTATATAAAATATCCTCTAACAAATTTAAAGCAAAGATTTTTATTTAAAAAAATAGTTGATATATTTTTTAAAATATTTCTGTACTCGTTAAATTCCGCGAAATCAAGATATTACGTTGGATAATTTTGAAGTGTGTTCGGAAAGAAAAAACATTCTTGCACAATGAAAGCGTAAAGTGAAGATGTATTATGACATTGTCCTAATTGTTCACGCGCGAACTATGCCTCCTCTCGTCATTAATCTTGTTTGGCATTAATCATCGCGTCATTATCTATTCTATGAATAATGATTCCCCGTCTTCACGTTGTACGTGGAATAACGAGATGATTATCTTTAACATGTAATAATGCATATCACAGTAAAAGGACATACCAAATAAGAATTAATTGGACGAGGTCGATTTGCATAGCGCGATCAACGAGAACAAGCTTATATCCGTCCCCATATGCAAGTGGAACGAGAAAATGTTGGCGAAAGATACATTTAACGACCTATCTACGCTGTGCGACACTCGATTATATGAACTCATTTATATCGTAGCAAATTAAGAATGACACGTCCGTGGATTGCCTTGATTTCTCGTTTACGAGTGATAGATGAAGAACAAAACAATAAAATTTTAAATATTTTTGTTTATAAAACAAAATCAATGTCAGCCAGATAATCTTAAGATTTAATCAATTAAGATTTAATCAACGTTAGGTTTCTCAAATTTGCGGTCGTATTATTCTTTATCACAATCCTTATGACTGCGAAAAATACAACGGAAAAAAGTAAAATATCTCGAGATAAGTTGTTTTATATCTAAAATGCCAGCTAAAGCACTTTCAATTAAATTAACTAGTGATTTTGTCGTATAAATAATCGCATATCTTCTTTAATTTCACAAAAGTGATATTTATTGTAGGTAAGAAAATTATATTATAATAAAAACCGTCCTTAAAAAAGATCATAAAGGTGATCAAGATGATACAATATAAAGATAGAATATTCTTCAAATACGACGACCACCCACGGAAAAAACAGCCGAAAGCAATTAATTAGCATAATCAACAGTTGAATATATTGCATCTATATACGATCGTTTAGACGAAGAAAAGCTACATGGCGCCAGATGTCTCGTTGTGTCTTTTGCCAATTCTTGAATTCAGAAGAAGTGATCGAAATAAACCATTTTGATGTCCCGTTCCCCGATTTCGAGACGAGTTCGAATCAACTAATCAAAATTAACAAAAATAAGCATATATAAATAAGCATATAAGCATATTCGATTATCTGCCACGCGCTTTGCATAACTTTGTGAGGAGAATTCAAGCGCCAAACAATAACATATAAAAAAAAAATAAAACGGAGAGCGAAAGAGAAAAAAAAATCGGTAGGGAAAAAATCTAATTTAAATCTATAATTTAAATACGAATTTAATCTGGACGGCAACAATGTTCGAATCGTCAATGAACTTAATGGCGCACCTGAAATTATTGGAACAAATCTCCACAAAATGCTCTATAAGATATTTTCGTAAGTAGTCCAATAAGAGAGAAAGAGGCTGTCGTTAATAGCGTGTATTTCTTGATTATCGCAGGCGGGTTATGACTAGGAATCTCGACGATCGTGCTTAAATTTGTTCGTCTAAGATTTTCGTAATTTCAGGATTTTTGTTGTATCCGTTATTTGTTCTATCGAGGACGAACATTTTGCACGCGCCATAATTTCGATGTTTCATGATGCCGTAGCTTCCTGCCGATGTGTATCGAGTACCGATTCAACGGGATCTTATTTGGACTTACACATGAAAACGATGCGAACATATTATATTATACTTTGCACTTTAACGTTACTTCTATTACTATAGCGAAAAACGGTTGATGAGATACTTGCGTGTCATCATTACTTTCGTTTGTGATTCATAGCGACTTTGCGTTAGATAACTACTGATTCGCAAAGTAAGCCAGAGTTCGCTCCAACAAAAATATTCCTTCGTCTGTATGCTCCTTCCCTCTATCGAAAAATTGCACGTCAAATTTTTCCAGTATCGCCGGCCGACTAATAATCGCTAATTGGTACGTGAGCTAATTGGTTGAACTCCTCGCTAGAACAAACAACGGGTGCAACAAAAATCCTGAAATTACCATACGAAAATCATCTTAGTCGACTTTAACAATATTGAAATCATAAATAATCTAATTTATTAGGGGTAAAGTTTAAAGTTTTTACGACTGGCACACCCAGGTATGCGAGATCGGAATGATCGTGGCGCAAGCAGATTAATAAAAACCATATTCGTTCCCGTATTCTTTCTTTCCTCTTCCTAACAGAAAATATCTTGATATACCAATTTAAACCTTCGAACAATTGATTGCGATGTCTTTTCCGGGCGACTAACTATTGCTAATTTGCGGTCTTGTTCGCGCGCGAATCGGCACTGATGTATTGTAAAATATTATCACCGTCGCACTGGGTGAAGGGTCGTTTATTCACGGCAGAATAGGACACAGCGCATTCAATTGCAGGTGCAATTTAATTACAAATGGAATACGGCGCGGAACGATAATTGGATCTCGATGATGATGTATCGGGACGAAATAATTTGAATAAAGTTGAACCGGTCGCTGGGACTCGCGTGGCGCTCCCAATGGCCGTGATTCATCCTTGATTCGAGAGCCAATGATAATTGTAGCCCCGGTTAGCATTATCTGCGGTATGAAAACCTTGAGGATAGTCCCCTTCGACAGACAGAAATTTTCATTATTTACGTTCGCACTGCTGTAAATTACACCGCGGCGGCAGCGAGGAGCTACATCGCAGATGGCGGCCGATGATACAGGAATAAATGGCACCTGACTCGTTACTGAGAAATCATGCAACTGGCACATTACAGTATTAATCGAATCGTTGTACTATACGACGTCGACCTGGCAATTAATTATGACGCCGAACGTCGTCTGCTGTTTCCGTAACTGTAAACTCCCGTAATTATCAAGTCGGGACCATCGATTTTTTTCTCACATTTGCTAAGAAATAAACAATATATATTATAGAATCGTAATCATCTTTAGAAATCATGCTCGAAGAGTCTCTTGGATTATTAACTTCGATATTAACGACGAGAAAATATGTTTTGCGCGTCTCTGCAAATAGTTTAAACTTTTCGTTATCTTCATTGTCAATTTGAAAATGTAAAGAACATAATGTACTGCTATCATTCGCATGTAATCGCTGTACATTTGTACCACGATAACATCTTGAAAAAAGATTTGACAGCAGCTTATTATCGCGGTTTGTGTGTCTCTTCCCGATATTGTAAATTACATTAACCGAGCTTGAAATATTGGGACGTGAAACGTGAGATATAAGAACAAGAGAGTAGTTGTAACGAATTATAAATGAAAGAAAAAAATATAATGGTTTAACAGCTGGTTTTTCCTTTGCAACAATAATTTGCGAGTAGAAGGGCAGCATCAAGAGAGAGAGAGAAAGAGAGAGAGAGAGAGAAAAAAAGTCAAGCGTCGATGGAGTATTTATTTTTGAATTATTTTTCTCTTCGACCACTTCGACCGATAACTCCTCCTTCTTTCTCTTCAGAACGAGCGTTCCCAAAGTGCGTATTCGCTTAAGTTTTTAATTATGACGACATGCTAACGCTTATTGTGATGGCATCCAGAATCACAGGCATGCGTCACATACATGTAGCGATACGATGATAAAATAAATGGAATGCGGAGAGGAAGAGAAGATGATAATTACCATTTCATTATATTATCGGCTTAATCTGTTTTATGTGACGCTTCAATTTCGTATATCATACTTGGGGAGGTAAATGCACATGCACACAGTACTTGAAAAATGTTCGGGGAATGAATTCGCGAATTAACAAGAAACAAGCGGATATCAATGTAAGTCACTTTTATCATCGCGATCTACATATTTTACGAGGGTAGAAGGTATGCTGAAAGTGTACGTCTATCACAGAAATGGAATTTCAAGTTTTTATCTTAGAAGTAAAATGTATGTGTATTATAAATTTAGAAAGATTTTTCAAAAGTTAAAAATTAGAAGAAAATAACTTAAAATAATTTAGAAAATAGAAGATAATAACTTTAGAAGATTTTTTTACTATGTTTTATTTATATTTTGTCTTCCATCATTACTATTTCTAAATGTCTCATAGATTTAAAGTCTACTTTTCCTCAACTCAAAATATCAAGTATGTATTAATCTCTTATTTGAAAGATCCACCCGCGAATCAAATCCAGCACTTAAGCCTACCAATTGATCTCCTCTTGCAGCGAAGTCGAAATGAAAGCTCGAGGTGCGGCGTCCCTCCTGCATTCGTTTGGACGTCGCAGTGTCGATACCTTACGGACTGATGGTGAACTTCGTGTTCTTTCATCGACCAAGATGCATGAAAGTAGCAAAAATTAAAGATAAATATTCACGATCGCATGTAGTAGCGATATAAAATTATCTACACATATAATCGGAAAAGATCCAATTATTTACCACAATCTTTATACAACATATTCATATCACACTTAACTCTATCTTCTATAAATTTATATAATATTTATATAATATATCGATACAATATACTATTATCCAAATAATTTAAAAGGTTGTTTGCAAAACAAAAGATTTTATTGCATTATTTTTTTTCGTTAATTTTATATTACATAATACTTGATAGAAAAAAAGATTTTAAAAACATTAAGTACTGTATTTGGTACGTGAGAATAATATAAATCTAAATCACTTATGCAATATATCCATTAGGAAATAATGAAGGAAAAGTAAAATGTTGCAATGTTGCAATATTGCAATGTTATTAAGGAAAAGTTGAACGGGAAACTTGGTGAAATAAAAATTTCGCTTTCGGCCTCGGAATTGCTGCATTGATTCGCAAGTTTTCGCGGAAAGCGGATGTTCATTGTCTTCATCGACGTGGTCATTCGCGCGGCGAGAGCTATCACGTAAGAATTATACCTTACAACATACGCAACAACATTGCATAAAGATATAACGAGTGTGACGTGCGATCAATAAGACGGGTAATAAACTCTCTGGTTACGGCTGTCACTCAATTGCAAAAGAATTCCGTCTGCTTTGTTTGTCATTATTTGAATGTAAATTCCGGAGCACTGTCCTCGCCACTTTCACCATTATGCTCTTTAAAAACAGTGCAACAATCGTAATGTTTTCTTACAACAATCTGTTGTTTTTAAAGAGAAAAACAATTTCCTGAATAAAATTTGTTTGCTTCTATTTTTAAATTTAGTAATTCGAAAAATTTTAAAAATATATGTAAAAGATATGAAACATTTTAACAGTATTGAATAAATAATATTTCTCAAAAATAGGCGAATAGTTTTTTTTTTTTATAGAGTTTCGCTCGAAATTTATTTGAGAACGTTGTTCGTCCGAATTATTATTCGTGTTATTACGAGGGATAATTAGCGATGCATCAGTATGATTGACGTTATTATTTTCACACTATACGATTCTCACGGCAGCGAAACGTACGGCGCACGATGATAAAAGCAGTAGGTTTTACTATGTTGCGCCGCGATATTCCGCATCACTTTTATTGCTGCTACGTTAAATGTCAAGATGTTCTCTTGTATGATCGGGAAAGTTCTGAATTAACCTGATGATTCGTATAATTATATAATTGATGTTCATCGTTTGTACAATTGCACGTCACAAAATCGCCACATTTACTGCGCACCGTTACAGCAACGTTACAGCGTTATTACAATATTGAACAAGATATACATACTTATTCGGTTCAATGATCAAGTTCATTTGTTAATAACCAATGTAAAAATAATTGACATGCAAACAATTTGTTGCAATAGATCGACATACATAAATGTAAATGTCTGGAAAATAATATAATAAGAAATCTAATGTGCTTCAAAAAAAAATATATCTTCCAATAACAAAAATCCTTATTTTTTCGGTACATTTTACATACATGCGAATTTTTTAGTGAACATTTAACATCACATTTAATTGCCACGAATCAAGTAATCGTAATTAAGAAATTTTTGGAATTAATAATTGATAATTAAAATGTTGCTGCATGTGTCACTTGAGAGTCCTATCGACTGATCGGCATTGAAATCTCCGTTGAAGTCTAGAGAAATGTACCTCGCGGACGCAGACATCCTTGAGATGAAAATACAAGAGGGTCTCGCACTGCGAAATTACGTCTCTGAAAATCAAGGGCGTTTTGAGTGGTCAAGGGCTTCTCTCGATTGACGCCACGTTGAGCTTGCATGTCTGCCAGTCATTTAATGACAAGATAGAATTACTTATCGCGCGTCGATTTTGTAAAATAATAGGTTAAATTTCTTTAGACTGAGAAATAATAACAATTTATTATTACTAAAGTACAATCACTCTCTCACACATATATTCGATTATTTGTAATAAAATTATTAATATCCCAATATTAAAAAATAATTTAACAAAAATCATTTTAATGACTTTTAATAATATCAAAATGCTATTTGTACTTCACAAAAAAATATTCAGAATATTTATTTATTATAAAAAATGAAGAAGTACAAACAAATAATTTACATTTCTTTACATCAATTTAAAAAACAATTGATGATAATATTGAAAGAACAGAAAAATTCGTTTGGTTGATACACTTCAACGTATTAACATACTCGAAAGTTTGAAAAGAATGGACGTAATTTCTATATTCAATGTAGTAAACTTGCAATTATCGTAACAATACTTGTTTACATTTAAATATATTTTCGATATTTAATAAATCATTGATTCACTTGTCGCTACCAATATTTGTGTATCATGCGGTTTACTGTAATACGAAGTTATGTATTTTTATGATTGAATGAAAGTCGGAAGAGCCCATGAGATGCAATAGAAATTTTCAATTTCTTTGTAAGACAAACTTGCGTGCTGAAGTTGAGGCGGAGGTCGGGCTCATGGGCGGGCCCCGCCGCTCCCGAAGGGGACCTATATAAGTAGACTCGCTCGGCGTATAACGCGAATCCTATAACACAATCACTTGTGCCTCATCACCAACCAGACATGCGTCCTCCCGTGAGTATCGTTAACTCCTTTTTCTTCTCTCACACTTGTTTCAGTCATTCGTGAAACAGGAACAATTTTGTTCTCAAGGCTAAATTTAATTCAAGATAATTGGGGACATCTACGAATATTTTTACGCAATGATAATTGTGTGTAATAATCAGTGTGAAATATAGGGGTAAATTGGAATTTATAAGAGTGAAAATTTCATGAATAAAATTGACTTTACAAGGATTATATTAATTTCAGTGAAAAGAGCAATGTACGAGCGTCTTGCAGTTGTATAAAGTGTGTTACATTATTGCTAGAAATATTTCTTTCGCAGATAGAATTACAATAATTGTGTTTATGATAGTGGGTTCTAGGTTAGTAGTTAACGTTTCAGTAGTTAATGGTCAGATTATCATTTATAACCAGCGTTTACATTATTTCTGTGAAGAAATGAGTATCGACGAATGTTAAATTTCACGTAGCTATTTATTCATTAAAAAATCCACAGAAAATTACGATAATAATGCATCGTCCTTCGCGCCACCTCGTCGTCGACTTTCCTCGAATGCGCGTACGAGGTCATTGGAAAGTGTTCCGAATACTGACGTTTTTATGCAAATTCATGTCACCAGGCGCTGTTTCTCTTGTTTTGCATCGGCCTTGCGGTCGCTCAGCACAATCAACCGTATCCTGTGACTACACCGGTACCTATCTTAAAACAAATAAACAAGTAAGTGCTATGTCAACATTATATAACCGAATGAAAGCCACAAATAATTTCGAATTTCTTTTCTGTGTGAAAGTTTTTTTACCACTAATATTTACCATTAATATTTAATTACTTTCTTCGTAATTCTCCTTCTCTAGAGTTTGCTATTTTATTTTTATAATTCTGACAAAAATGTGCATGTGTATGACAATTTTCGAAATATGATCAATTTTCGACAGGCACAACGAGGACGGTAGCTACAGCTACGGCTACGAAGCGGCGGACGGTTCGTACAAGATCGAGTCCAAATATCCGAGCGGCGAAGTTTACGGTAAGTACGGCTTCGTGGACGATACCGGGAATGTACGCGAGATCGAATACGGCGCGTCCAAGCGCGGCTTCGAGCCGGTCGGTCCTGGGATAAACGTGCCCCCGCCAACCCTGACCGGTAACAGCATCAACGCGAACGAGCCCGAAGACGACGGACAGTACCGCGAGGATCCATCGATCTACCACACCGATCCGCGTTTCACCAACGGGGAACGTTACGATCTGGCACCTAAATATAGACAGCAACCAATCGCTTACAATCCACCGCAACAGATTGCACCGGCCAATTATAATCAACCGAGGTGGGTCGCAATAACACACAGATTATTTCGAAAATGTCCGCCTTAATTTTAATGCGGAATCCTTTAATAAATTTTAAATGGACTTTTAATTATCGTAATTGATACATATTAATAAAAATTTAAGCGTGACTTATTTTGAAAGAGAGATTAATTATAATAAATTATAAGATTATAAAGATTAATTATTTCTGAAAATTTTACAATTGGGAATGACGTAACTTCTGCATTAAGGTTCTCTCTCGAGTTTGCCTTACATGGCTTCATATTAAGATTCATCGATTTTACTCGAAGTATGTCAATTTTCATTCAACCGAATCAGTCGGATTAAAATGCATACGGGAAGATCGGCTCGCCGCGGAGAACGCAAAGCGATAACGGATTAAATGTCAAGTGAATCACTCGAAAGTACAGAGATCGTGACTTGCTCAACTTTGCGGGAAATCGGTCGCACCTCCGCGCTTTAACAGGAATGCGAAAGGAATCGATTAACTCAATTTTTCGGCTTTTCAGATATAACGCGCCCGCCAAGTATCGGCCGCCAGCGGTGAGTCCACGGTTCCAGCCGGAATATCGACCGCAGTATCAATCGCAGTACACACCACAGTATCAAGGTCAGCAGTTACAATCTGTATATCCATCGACCGCGATTCCAGTTGATTCTGAAGGACATGTCGCGACCAACATCGACGTCAAAGCTGGATTGGCATCTTACACGGTTAATTACAAGTGATGAAGAAAGAGAGGGAAAAAGAAAAAGAAAGTCGAGCAATCGTGTATGTTGCGTGTGTATATATGGTATTTATAAATAATTTTGACGTCGTTGCTCTTAACATTTATTTAATTATTCCATGTAAAATTGGTTAGTATCGCCGTCGGAATATTTTCGATAACACACTAATTTATTAATTTAGGAGGTAATTTAGGAGTAAATTGCATCAGTATAGATATACTATGATTAGTTTAGATATATTTTAGATTGTACTTGTGTATGTGTATTTGTCCACACGAGTTTCGAATGAAACAGTGTTTTCTACCTCTTGCGCTCCTTTTCCGCTTTAGAAGAGTCTCTCTTTTATCCTCTCTTCCTCCTTTACTAGAAAAAATTTCCTCTGATATTCTCAATTTCTCATTTTCTCATTTCTTGCACATCTCTTCACTCTTTTCACTTTACAATGATATTAAAATTAATACACGTGGAATCAACGTTTGCAGTCTTTATCTGAAAAATCTAAAGTATTTGCAATTTGGGATCGACGTTAAGGTCTCATTCATATTTAAGCGCATTATCATACGCAACATAAGAATGTATTATATAATGCGCGAATATTAAAGCAGAATCACGAGATCAATAGCAGAAACTTCTGTAGAACGTGTCCTTTTCGCTTAGACTTACAATGATATTGATCAATATATAATTGAACCTAATCAACCTACTTGCAAGTGCAAGTCATATGTGGCAAATTCATGGACCGATAATGGAGATTCCTAGGTTCCTATTTAATAATTGAAACCGCAATTAACATTTTTCTACAGCATATGAAGAACGCCACCGGGTTACATCGGGACACACCCAAGAATTTTATCGTTGTGTAACATCTAAAGACCTAACTTGCTTCCTTCGCACTCAGCTACCTTTTCGAATGCGCATACAATAAAAAGCCGCGTACATTACAACATTACGGTAGGTTGGATCCGCCATTCGATCTTTCTTCCGCATTCCTTTGAATTCTTTGTTCTTTTTTCGACAGTCGTCATTATTTGCACATTTACATTGAATACCAATTCGTCCAATTACATTCGTTACGGATGCAGAGGACATTTCACAAGTGAATTCGATTATAATGATAAATGTGAATAAATAACATAAATGTGAATGATAAATGTGTTATGTATGGAAAGTGTATAATTCCTATGAATGTATAATTCCTAAAGATTTACTTTACACCGTGATGGGAATTGTATATATAAAAATCAAATTGTATATATAAAATTTAATTTTAATTTTAAGTTTAATTTTTTCAAATAATAAATCAATTGATATTATTTGATTTTATACAATTTTTAATTACAATTTTTCTGGGAATGATGTTATACATAGTTAAGATATATAAAATATATTAATTATATAAAATTAATATATATTAATTATATAAAAAAGATGTAATGTATTCAATAAAACACATCGTCCTCTTTTTTCTTTCATTTTTTTTGATAATGTTAACTATTAATAGTTGTGTGGGTATAACAAAATCAAATGACTCGTGCCAGCATTGCATTTCAGCTTCTGGTTTAGGATCCTAATCCCCACGCATGGAGCTTACACGTCGCGCATACCTGATACGTGGAGAGTGCCACCGCCCAAGTCCACCTTTCACAATATAATCCGCGATCTACTTGATTCTGTCACGAGATTGGTGTCTACCACTCAATCGAACACATATGTATCGAGGCATCAGTTCTACGAGAGAAAAAATTCGATACACCCCCTTTTCAACTTCCGTAAACATAATAGAATCATTAGACGATCACCTTAATCAAGACACTCGTAGATATATAAATTAGGAAAACTGAATTAATTAAAATAAAGGTGCATCTATGACGCATCGATAGAATCAAGTTACATTGTTTTATATATATAATTACTACAATATCCTATTTTTATATTGCAGTTAATTGCATAATACATTGCACATTAAAACTCATATATTTTTTGCAATAATATTAAAGAAAGGATTATTCTTAAAAAGGAAAGGAACCTCACGAAGAGCATGATGACTTGTCGATTCTGGTGATCGAATTTTCATTCCCTTGTGTTAGATATATATTTTATCGTGGTGCGACACGCGTGTACGCAGTATCGCGATTCCGCGTTCACTCTCGAGACATTCTGATGCAAGGCGTGGTGCGACGGTCCGGTGCGCCAGATGTCGGCAGAACTTGCTTTCCTTTATCGGCGTAATGAACACGTATAACTTTCCTCTTTTTGTCGCAGCTACGTAATTATAAGACAAGTCGATTCGCGCTAAATCAGCCGAAAGTCATTTGTATCACTTATTATTAAACCGCGATAGAATATTGCATTAAGATAATTATCCTCTTCCAACATTTTCAAATTTTATTCTTTAATCTCTGTACCTTTTTTCAGTTTATACTGCATTGCAATTGTCGAACCATGAATTACAACAAATTGAATAAAAAAAAGATTAGTCTTTGCTTCGTTATAACATGCATTTTTTGTGCAATTAAAAATTTACATGCATGATTCTCAATAAAAATTACTACTAACAATCATTTTATTTACGTTCATTCCATATTGAGAAATGTATAAAACATATTTACTTGTAATAAATAAATATGTTTAATAAATGGGAAATGTTTGATCTTATTTAGGAAATTTATTCTTTTTTCATTTACCTTTAATACGTTGCTAATTTTTAATATTAAACTTCTCTCTTAATATAACTCCTAATAAAGCTATTTTATTTTATTAATATTATTAGTAACACAAATCACAATCACAACTAAACCAATTTTATTTCGCTTAATTAACATGTCTTAGATTGCACATTTCAATGCGGAAAGATAACTTAAAAAAAAATTGTTTAAAAATGATTCTACTATAATCTAGTTTTCAACATTAAAACCTACCATATCTTAAAACGTAACACAGATGTAATAGTTGATACTACTATGTAATAAACTAATTTATACGTAATTGTGTGCGTGTGTGTATGTGTGCATACTGTTTTTTTTTTTTCAAATACGCGCGCGTGCCACAACGACAAAACGACTTTTATATTTTAGATAGTCCAAGCACTAATCACATCACATTCTCTTACTAGCAAGCGTTTCAAGTTTTTGCAGATCTGAGATCCAGTTCCTGTGTGCCGAGCCGTGTGTGTGAGTTGTCGTTAAGCTCGGGTCCTTTTCGATTGTCGTATAAAAATAAAAAGTTGTAACATTAATCGGAGGAAGTTGCTAGACGAATTGTCATCGACCTGTTAAAAACGTGTTTCAATATCCAAAAAAATTGTCATTAAATTCGATAACCGAATTCTTAATAATTACGTTGACATCTTGTTGTTGGATTATTTGCGGTGATTTGTTTTTGTCGTTGCAACAACGCCCGTGGTAGTTACATAATAAAAATAAAGGAATGGGAGACGTAAAAAAAATGTGTCATCGTAAACAACATTGCTGGACGTCCTATGATGGCATATTAAGGAATTAATTCGACCTGAGATGATCTATATCAGTAAATGTCAGGGCTAGCGGCTGTGCGACTGTTTTCGAAGAGACTGACTTGTGAAAGGCAAGACTTGTATACTTCATAGTAAATTATACAGGATTCTGTATGTATGTCTTAATCATGTATCATAAAAAATTGGATAACACTTTAATTCTTTAATTAAAATGATAAGATTCATTAAATTTTTCTACAAGTATTATTAGAAGATTATAAATCCGATGTATATTTGTTTTAATTTTACAAAATTAAAAAAAGAATATTATAAAGTTACTAACTATTCTTATTTAAATTCGTTGATCATTTATGTTCAAAAAATATTGTAATAAATATGCCAAAAATTTCTCTATAGCTATATTCCTGTAATGTTAATCTTTAATACGTTGCTACTTTTTCCTAATCAAAACAATCGATACATTAAATGACATAGAGTATTATCGATTAATTCGACGAAACTTTGTAAAGTTATAAAGCGATATAAAGATTCGGAAAGATCAGACTGTTAAGTTAAATAAAATTCAATGTCTGGATCTAATTGGTTTATTTTAAGTTTCAAAATTCTGTTTCGATGGTCTGTAAAAAATTGACCAATTTCCTTTCACTGAGCGGCATTGAAGTCACCGCGAAATCTTCGGCGAAACAAAACTGAATACAGACATAATCTGGGTCGTTCACGAACGATTATCACGGATCTTAATTCTTAATCGTAGAGTAGGACCTTATGGAAATCATCGTTAACCCACAATCGTAATCGCCTCAAAAACATTGAAGACGCAATGCGCAATTGCACAACATGAGAAGTAAAAATCTGTCTGTTTCTTTTCTTATTTTTTAAGAGAAATGTGTTACTTATATTTTACATATTCATTCATAGTTACAATTCATAGTTACAAAATGTAATACAAATGTAATAAAAATACACAAAAGTATCTCGTGTGCATACACAAATATACTATGTTATCTATACTATATTATTTTATTATAGAATAAAATAGAATAAAATATAATATATATGTAGATAAATAAAATTAAGTCAAAATAATCGACGAGTGTAATCGATATTAATTGGCGCGTGACGCGGCGAGAAAATTAGCTAAATAAGAACCAGAAATATCGATCGATATTGGTTGGCAGTCTATGTCGATAGAAAGTTACAAAATACCGATCCACCGCATAATTTCACAGGCGGAACCCATGCGATTCGCATGTTTCGTAAAAGCATCAGGTGAAAACATCATGAGTGACCACCGGCCAGTCGGCCTGCAAAGGCCGTACTCCATTTTACCGAATCGCTGCTCAACCTTGTATTCGGTCAGTTTCAAGGAAACGAACGGGAGTCACATCGTTATGATATTTTGAGGCTCAATGTTGCGCTCTCTATTTTCAGACGCGGAATCTAACAGATTCCAGAGCAATCTCGAATTTTAAAGGCTACTTGTATTTCAATATTTCCTTCTTCCGTTTATAATACATATATTTTGTTTATGAATAGTATCACTCCGAAGTAATTGCAACAGAATATTCCTCCGCAAACTTGTACCGTTTATCCTATCGATATTTGATTTTCAAATATGTATAATCAAATCAGGGCGGGGCAATATGTAATAACACTTTCTCTTTTTCAAGATACTACTTGAGCATAAGCGAGAGTGAGTGTCGCGGGATAGAACGTATTGTTGAGATTGATATTACATAAACTCGAATTGCGGTCAATTACACTTGATCCTCGTATGCGAACAATCTCGTTCAATTTATGTGTTCACAGGAAGTGTGATTTCGGCAGGAAATACTTCGACAGCATAGTCCGTAAAGAAACATCTGCTCATTAATTTTAATGACTGATGATCATCATGCGTTATGATACTCTATGAGATTTTGATTCTTTGCCTTCGTAATAATTTAACTTCAAGATATAAAAGACGCATTTAATCATATGTTAATAAAGAAACTTACAAGAAACGTTTTAATATTTTCTTTTGAATTGTGAAATATCAAGCATCTAAGCCGTATTTATTTTAGTAACTTTTGATCATGGTGAGACATCGAAATATCCACAATCTAAATAGAAATATATATTATAAGTGTCTATGTAACAGACATAAGTAGACTTAAATTTACGAGTTGCAGATTAACTTTGGAATGTATAAAGTAATGTATAAAGAATGTATAATGTGTTCGGGGGGTAGTATACGGACGTGCGTGACACAGGAGTTGCAAAACCAGTCAAGTTAGTAGTCCGATATTGGATTTAAAATCCGAGAGAGCAAAACTGAACGACATGGCGTAGATAAAATAGCTCGTTTTTTTACGACTCTACGACTGGGAGGCGAGACGGTAGCCAGTGATAAGAACGAGCGCACTCGTCAAATTATTTGAAACGGTGCTCCTGTAATTTCTCTTTCGTAGCCCCGATCTATACCTATCGCCACAGTTTTACATAATATCTCACCTTAGAAACTCGGCACACCAGTTTCACAAAACCGATCCAATTTTTCGTCGGGACAGGTTACATGATCGTCATGTCGGCTGCCAATTTCTAAGTTAGATTTATCCCGTTTGTTCAAGAAGATCGAACAAAGAGGATTTTCCCAACTGTACCGATTCCCGAACCGTTCCGTTCTTAACGGATCTACACAACGAGATAGAAATAATAATCTTTCGGAGCAATTTGATTCGAGCATTATGCTTTCAGTGATGAAATTCTACTTGTAATCGAACCGCGGATCAACGAACCGAGCGATGGAGTATGATTTTCCAGATTCCCGAGAAGTCAAAGTGAGCTGGTGGGGAATATTTAGGGGAATATAAGGTGCTGTAACGAGACAAGGCGACCGTACGTTCGCACAGGAGTCGAATAGATAGTGAAAGTCCCCCGAAGCGAACAGGAGTGCAGAGGGAGGGAGCGGGGGTTGGCAGGAACGGGGGGGCTCCAGTAAGGTATATGAGGGCCTCAGTTCGAGCAATCGCCGGTACTCTAGCCTCGCTGCCTACTTACATTCACATACACTAACACAATCGCCGGGAAACACGATGCGCACCCTCGCGACGGTACGTATCTGAGTGCATCATCAACATCATCTCGTCGTCTCTCACAGATCTTTGCTTCGAAAAAAAAAATAAAATATGAAAAAACCATCAGTCGAATGCGAGCGCGAGAACGGAAATTGCGTGTGTGATGTGATTGTGGCTGTGACCAGTGTATAATCCATATCGTGAGTTTGGAAAATTGCTGCTAAAAACCCTGAAGAATTCTGATTTTCACTTATCTTGTTTTAGAGAGGGCAGAATCTTTACACTTCTCTCTATTTTCCATTTTTTGTGCTTCTCTTTGTTGACAATGTAGACTGTTTTATGAAATTTTATAACTATACCTAATTATTGCGGCAAAGAAAATTGCATCGCAATTTTGCAGAAGTTATACGAGAAATTCGTACGATTTAAAATGATGTAAAAACGAAATCTCAAGATCATGACACACAGAATAATGACCGTGATTCTCTAAATTTTTATTATCTTCTAAGTCAATTTATTAACGTTTTATCTTGTTTTTCTTTTTATCACTTAAGAATCACAACTTAAACTAAACTTCTCATTGAAATCACTCCACGTAAAAAACGAAACGAAAAATGGCCGACATCAATGCGTAGGCTTGGTCGCGTTGCGTAACTCTCGTGATCTCGTTTCCTACTTTCTTCCATGTGAAAAAATTTATTATGGTTTCACCTATTATGAGCCGTGCGAGATGCATTTATTTTTATAGCGCGTCTTCGCTTGCGGAAAGACGATTATATAATTCGTCATTATGTGCGGTCGCGTGCGATGACCGACGAGAATACGAACAGCTCTCGAGGTCGGTTGCACCAGCATCGGTTAACCATGGTTTATTAACTCCTTACCGCAAAAGTGTGCCATATAAGACCATTGTTTCAGTCTTTTCTCCATTTTCCTATGATAAAAATGTTCTGGACTCAAACTATTTTTTTACTGTTATTTTTTTCGTTAAAAAAATTGTATGGGAACAGGTAGGAAAAAAGAAATGCAGTTTATTTATGTTTTATAATTTACGTTCATTAAGAACGTACGGAAAGCAGAAAACTAAGCATAATCGAAATACGGAGAACGGAAACAAGAATTGACAATTAATATTCAACTATGCGTGCCCTGGATTTATTCCCGTGTGGGATTACGGCCGCGTGCTGATTCTAAAATTAACAAGAAATTAATTAATTCACTCCACTGCACAGTATGCTTCCTGTATCAGGCTCTAAAGTGAGCGTGAAATGCCGTGAAATGAGAGAAGGCATTTGAGCATCAATTTAAATTAATTGAACAAACTATTAATTAAATCTCCGTATCATGAAATTTATTTGCTCTTTTATTATATTTATGCCACACTGTTGTATTTATGTTGCAGCATTAGTCTCTCGTCGACTTGTTAGTATAAATTCCTGTGTCTCAATATAGCGACTATTTTACATATGTAACGCGCAAATATTTGTACGGATAGTTCCGATTATGCTCAATTTTTTGGTTTCCGTACGTTCTTAACGAACGTAAATTATAGAACATGAATAAACTGCATTTCTTTTTTCCTATCTGTACAAATTTTATTCTTATACAATTTTTTAATGAAAAAAATAACAGTCACGCGTGAATGATCATAATTAATTGATTTATCGGTTCCTCACATCGGTGTGTGCTCAAGTGTGATTTCCGCAACTCGAGACTCGAGTTTTATTGTCGCGGAATCCGGTACCCTTCGAGCTCCGCGCGATCTATTCTCAACTGTGTCGCAATGCTATCACATCTGGCGATTGAAGTTCTGCTCGATAGCCTGCTGGATAGTCTTAAGTTCACGCGCTGCCGCGCGATGATCTCACGATTGCATTTCACGAAGTTAACGGTTTATTCGTGACACTACATGTCCACTCTTGCGCCACGTGCAAAGAAATTCTCGCTTTATTTTTTCCAAACCTCTCCTCGTTGCGTAAAAAACGCAACAAACACTATAAGAATGGCGGCGGAAAAATTAGTAAATCTAGCGGCACTAAAACTAGAAACTGTAAAATGTTCGGCTATTGCCGTCCTTAATTGTCTGCTACATATTTATGTGTAATTTATTTTGTTTTTATGTCTTCTTATAATTATTAAATTGTAAAAATTAGAAAGTTATTAAGTGACTGAGAAAGCAGAACAAGACTAAACTAATAACTTAATTTGTTATAATTTACTTAATTATAATTTATGTAATTGAATTGAGCAAAGCAATAAATATGCAGCCAGCGAGACGTAAGGAAAAGCTGCAATTACACGCTGCTCTTATCACATACTAATACATAAACGAATAGTACATGCTCTAACCATATTAATAGGAAATATGCTGCGAAAGACGACAAATTAACAATGCTTCCGTGTTTCAGGTAGCAACGGTGCTTACCGCGCTGCTGGCGGTGTCGGCACAGCAATACCAGCAACCCGGCGGCAATTACGTTGACGATTATGCCCAGTATGACTCTCAACGACCTAGCCAACCGACTCCACGTAGTTACGCGACCGATGCTGTGCCCGACCGTCAATCGGCTGCGCCACCGAATCCAAAGCCGACGCCAGTGGCGATTTTGAAGCAAATCAATCGCCATAACGAGGACGGCTCGTACACGTACGGTTTCGAAGGCGCGGATGGCTCTTTCAAGATCGAGACCAAGCTGCCAACCGGCGACGTGAAGGGCAAGTACGGCTTCGTCGACGACACTGGCAAGGTCCGTATAGTCGAGTACGGTGCGAACCAGTACGGTTTCCAGCCGGCTGGTGATGGTATCACCGTCGCTCCGCCAACCCTGTACGACGAAACCACCAGCAAGGAGGCTCTCCAGGCACAAGCCTATGAGGATTATCAACAACAACAGCAACAGCAACAGGCACAGCAACAGGCACAGCAACAGCGGCAGCAACAGCAACAGCAACAGCAACGACAATTGGCGGCTCGTCCAGCTTACCAACCACAGTCGCACACCCAAGCTGTGTACGCTCCCGCACAAGTAGCTCCAAGCAGACCCGCGCTTCCTAAACCACCCATTTTCACCCCAGCCGCTGCGACACCTCAAGCGTCGCAACAGTCCCTGCTGCAGAATGCCTATGATGAACCAGCGCCGGCCTCGCAGCTCTACAATCAGGGACCTGCTCAGTTCAGTCCGGCGCCGAGCCAGGACAGCCGTTCCCAGCCACAACCCCGTAGCGGCAGCGGTATCCTGGACCAGCTCGCCAGGGACTACGCTTTGCCTCAGGGAGTGGCACCGCCGTTGCACGACATCAGCTTCGGCTACTACTAGGCCGTCTAGTCCTGCCTTTTTGTCTACCGAAGAGTAGGAGAGTCTAGGGTCAATCGTTGGAGCCTCAATAAAATTAAATTGTAATGCTACGAAAACTTTAATGTTTGCCGTAGGATAGATTTTACTTTACGTCGCTGTAGAATTAAATTTTGGTGTATATAGCAATTAAGAGCTTAAGGAGCGAATGTTACGATTGATCCTAGGCTCGATTACTCGTCCCGGTTGCGTGTTGGTCTTGTATTCTATTCGTGAATGAGACGCGTCGGCGACTCATCGTAATCGCGGCGTGGCCCACTCTCGCCGAAGTGGACAGCACTGTGATTGATGATCGTCGTGAATAGATGTACGCAATCGGAAGTTGAGAACTACTAGTCTATTGACGTCTGAAAGCGCAAGATAAAACTCGAGAAAGATAAGACTCTATTACGTCTACGTAACACGATTTCTCCATATTAATTATATTTAATTAACAATTAAAGATATGCATCTATGAAAAACAATAAATCTTATGTATTACATTTCACATTGCATCGTTTCATCAATGGTAAACTGTGAATTAACAGAAAAATATAAAAAAATTTTGATAGAAATTAATACGTTGTTCAAGTGCATTTTTAGCCTTCATATCATTTCCTTTTCTCGACTTTAGAAATAAAATGAGATAAGAAGAATTTTTCAAGGTATCTAAAAAATGAGAAATATTTATTTTTCCGCAGATAGACGCCGAGGTCTGAGTTCTCGACTTCCTACTTCCTTGTTTTCACGAATATCCATCAAGTTATAATATTAGAAGACAATTTGATGTCATCTTTTTATCAATCATTGAAATTATTGTTACACATATCACTACTCGTCAAAGACTTGCCTGGATAACAAGCGGTATTGATTAGATGATAGGAGAAATTGTAAAAAAAAAGTGTAAATAAAATTTCTCGTCTCTCCCTTCGGTGGGCATTCACCTTTAACTCTGAAAATGTTTTCGCCTTGAGAATTTGATGTTGCGATCAGTTAGAACTGCGACGAGGGTCCCGCGAGAATGTTAATTAGGCGTGCTTACTATTATAATTAAATTATTGTAAGGTAATTCGAGTGGAATAAAGTGAGGCCAATACTAAATTCCACCGCTTGTCTTATGGAAAAAAATTTCCGTACAATGCTGGTACGATGAGATTTCCTGATTTCACTTTTCCAATTACGCTCCTCGCATAAAGGTCTTTGTATTTGCTGAACGCACAAAAGAAGAGTCACATCTTCACTCGAATGTACACGTAGTAATTCAGACTCAATTCTAAATTACCAGATTGTGCTTCACATTTACACGGAAGGGAAATTTAATTTAGAAGAAACTTTTTTGTCAGAAACTGTACATGCAGTGACGCGCGATACGCATTTGATATTTTTACAAAGAGATACGTCAAACTTTAAAAATTTCTTCTTTAATTTCTTATGCGTATAAAAAAACTATATAATTCTGAGAACATCTTGATAGTTTTTATAAAAGATTGTTTAAATTTTAATGCTTTATTTCCCGATGATTAATTTAAAAACGCCTGATGTAATGACAACCAAAGTCACATTGTTGCAGGAACGGCTGCATGTGATCTTCTTTTGCCTTCTTCCTTTGACTTCCAAAGGTTGTGAAATGTCGCAAGTAAGCATAAACCGGTCCCATTCTCACAGTTAAATTAATTTTCGCATCACACAGTGTTTGGCTTTTACCTTCTGCTATTTGGCCAAAATCACCCGTTCTCACGTCCTGCGTGCGAATGATTTGTAATTTCCTCAGAACTTCACTAATGATTCATAACTTCCTCAGAACAAATATTTCTAGAAATATTCGCCACTTTTAAGAGATGTCCGTCACAATTGAATTATGTTATGTCGAACAAAGAAGTTCTACTTTCGTTTTCAGAAAGTCTCAAGGTGAGCGAGCCGCTGCTACACTTCTCCGTCTTCAAAAGTCCTCAGTGATCGGTTCAGCGCAAAAAATGCGTGTACGCTATGCGTGTTATTACGTAGGTAGGTATTGTAAACTTTCGATAGAACGTGACCTTGCTGGCCTCATAATTTTCGTCACTACTCCCTGCATCTTTCGTGATCAGAATGTTCAGAAATATCTTTATGTCGCTCATATATGATAGGCGTTTCTTTATCGATTACATCCGGTTGCTTGTTTATTTATCGTGTTTATCTACCTTAAAATTTGCGTTTTTGCAAGTATAATATTATTACACCTTAATCACACACATTCTACATATATATAATTTTCTGTAATAGATTTTGTCTCTTTTCTTTTCAACATATATATTCAAGAATCAATCGCATATAATCTTGCTTGCATTATGCTGTTATAGCGCATTTCAAGGGCCGTGTTTCAGACTGCGTAATAAATACCCTTTTTCCATCATTCATCACGTACATATTGCCGCAAGGTGAAGATTCGCGAACTCACGCGATCAACGAAGGGCGTCGTACATTAGTATAAGCATCGCGTTACAAGACAAATTGCAGCGAGATGTACCTTGGCGTTGCTCCAAACGATCGCGTCATAACGCACCTCTGCAAGGTGGGCATTACTTCATACACGTTGACCTTCTCGCATGAAAAAGAAGAGCCGTGCCATCGTGTCGCGGATACGATGGTGTTCGCACGGTACGCGTATAACATTGGTATACCGCTACGTAAAATGTACGTATTGACATTCACTCCTTAGAAAGCTGAGACGCGTGTCGAGATAGTGCCAATTATCGCAATCTTAATTCTCTTTAGAATCCCAATTACTCTTATTGACTGATTCGTCGTGGATTACGGGCTAGCGACAGCGCGCGACGCGACGACGAGGTAGAGCATGACTCGCGTTATAAAATTCGTAATGAAGGAAAATCACGCGTGGCTCGCGAAATTATACACGCTACTCGTAACGGGCCGTTGACTTGTCAGCCAGGCGAGTCACGCAAAACGTCCGTTGGATTTCAACATTAGACAGCAGGCTTCACCTACCGCGGTTGAATTTATGCTCTCCATCGAAGTTGCACGAAATCTACGATAACATTGATGCAAGCGATCGTGACTTTCAATCGAGGCTCGCTTGGCGAAAATTCGGAGGAAATAATTGAAACTTTTCTATCATGACTTCGATTAAATGTGTGACTCCTATTTTTTTATTAAATTTGTAATTTTATATATAAATTTATTTAGAGAATAATATCTTTTTTTCTAGATTTCAATTTATGTCTTCATATCATTCTTGAAAATGTTTTCGTTGATAAACGTAAATTATTAAAATACTATAGCTCAATTTAAATTTGTAACATGTATTTTCTGAAATTTTCCATGACTATATTGGTGCAATATGTAAGTAATTAAATTGATCGAGTTTTCTCTTCATCTCTTCGTTTAAAAACATATATGATACTCTTAAATAACAGAAATAGGTATATCTACATACATTAATCGTCCGTAATGTTAATAATAATGAATTCCGTATAAATGCGTAACGGAGTGATAGTACCCGAATAAATTTTTACGTAATACCAGAAATAAAACTGATTAAATTACAAATTGCACGCAAGGTATGTACAAGGGAATAACGAAGATATATGTAACGCTTCTGTAAACACTTAGACCGGATCTGCGAGTGTGAAAATAGCCTCGTGAAAATAACTTTCCCCTTCGAAAGTTTTAAGACAGTCAGCTGAGCGCCACGGAATGCGTTCGTGATCACGTTAGGATGTATAGCAATGTTATATTGATAATGAATTGTGTATATCTAATCCAATACAATTCTCCGTACATTACATATCGAAACATAATCAAAGTGCATATTACATTATGTTATATGTATGTACATATAACACTCTGTACTGATAATTACAAATTATCTCCAATTATTTTCTTTCCTATTATTTTTAAATTTTTTTCTTATAATTTAAGTTCACATCCAAATGTTTTGTATTTTTTACGTTTCATACTTTTATATTTTTTATATATATTCGCTATAATATAAATACACTTCAGTATATATTTGAGATCTTTCGTAAGAAAGATTTTGCCAAAATTAAACAATCCTGTTATTTGTATAATAAATTTTGTATAATTATTAGTAATATTGTATAATATTAGTAATACTGTATAATATTTTGTATAATTATTAGTTATTGATAATAGTAATGTTCTGATAAAGATAATATTAAAAAGAAAAGACAATATTATAACTATTTACAGGAGGGGGAAAATTAAATGATATTGCACAAGTTTATTACTCTTGATCGATTTCACTTCCACAATATCATCCTATCGAAGTCAAGAGACGATCAGCTGAGCATGCGGCAGAAAATGCCGCAGCATTGATAATGAACCGAGTATCTAGCCACGTGCCTCTGCTCGCGTGGAGATGAATCGATGCCTCGAGAAGTAATAACATCATGTTCTACGTGCCGGCGCCGCGAGCGTATCCATTCGCCTCGTCTCTTTCCATTGATGATACCGAGAGCGAACTCGAATACGCCTCCATCCGACCTAATGAAAGTGAGTGATTGCGATTTCTTCCTGAGAAACCGGCTACGCGATCATTGGTATAAATTTTGAAACGGAATAAGATTCGCTTAGTGCTGCAACACATCGCTATTTATTACTATGAAATTTTACGATAATTTCACAGAAATTTATAAGATGCTGCGTATCGCGAAAGTCATAGAACATTTCCGCGGAATTGAAATTTTTCTAATGGATTACTTCCATCGATTTTATGCGGTACTTACACGAAAATGTGTAATTAATACAATCAATTGGCGTTTATGTGATCACGTCCCCTTACTATTGTTCAAGACTCGCTCAAGTCGCAATCAGTTTTTTTTTAGAATTGGTTCCGATTTATCGTCGAACATCGACATTCGTTATTACAAATACCTTCATTATTACAAATTCGATAAGCTGACAAATATGGCAGATACGCCGAATCGATGACTATACCGATTATGCTAAGTGCTCTTCCGTCCATAATACACAACGAGCGAAAGCGTATCGCCATCTTCTAAGCTTCACATAGATCGCACGGATACTTCGTAACTGTCTTAAGAAATAGGAACATCAATTACCCCGCGACTCTCCCGAATTAATATACATCGTTCTCGCAGCGTCTGAATGTGATATTAGCCTCTCCATTACTTTCTTCTTCGCTGGTGCATATACTCGTCGTTCTTAAGAACCAGTAGCTTAACACTGAGACTGTTTCTGCGAATATATTAACGTTGCGCGATAAAACCAGCAATATCGTAGATTACATCGTATTGCTTCTATTTTCCTCAATCTTAGGAAAATATTTATTGGAAAATCTCGCTTGCTTCATTTCCGATGCAAATAAATGGAAACAGGATAGAAAAATGAAAGTAAAACGGAACAAGCATTATTTATGAGAAAGAAATCAATTAGTCTATTAATGGACTAGAAAAAATAAATTCTTTTCATTTTTTGTGATATAAAATTCTTCTAAATTATAAAAGTGTCGTATTATTAGCTTGAAGTAATCGAGCACTATTACATTCCATTTATTAACTGCCTTGTTTTATATTTATATTTATTTAATCCAATTACGTCTAAAGTCTATTTTCTTAAAATAGATTTCTTTGCAAAGTAAAATTAAAACAACGAAGTGCGAATTCACGTTTTCAATTATCTATTGAAATCTTGAAAAAACATATTGTATACTGACTTCTCAATATTCTTTAATGACTGCATTATATCTTGATTAGTGTTAAGATATGTAGTATGATTATATATATATGTTAGGCCAAACACTAAAAAAACACTAAAAAGCTTCCAGAACGTATTCTGTAGAACGTCGGTTTCGAATGTACCTCGAATATATAGTATTCGCCCACGTGTACAAATTTTTCTCACGACCCTGTACGATCTGGTCTATCGCTCGATCTAAACTTTCGTATGCCAATTCGCCATGCGCGTTCACACAATGCACGTTATTTACACGCACTGCGTTATAATTAAGCAGTGCAGAACTATGAATTGATAATGACTTTGTCGGATTCGGAACATAAAGTTAAATAATCAGGAAACGAAACACACACAAACATAGGGTTGTTGAAAGCAGTAATATAATAATACAATTCCAACTTTCAACATGCAATTTGATTGTAAAAAGATTTGCTTGATAAACTTCACACGCGAAATGTTGTCATAAACATGCCATCATGAACTGGCAGAGATGTATACCAAGCTATAGTATAACGGAAGAAACCTACCACAACATGCCAGATCATTTTGGAGAGTGGTAATTAATACGCCAGCACGTTGCTCATTTACGCAGTGAATATCTCGACGGTATTCTATTATCCTATATGAACCGCCTTTCCATCATCATATCTCAGTAGACGCTGACAATCTAATTTGGCATAGGGCACAACGTGGCGAAGCGTTGTCTTAGGCGCACGTACAGAATCCGTTCTCACGACCCTGCCCGTACCCCTTTCGAAGATCAATGTGTCTCCTAGCTCAGCGTGTCCACGCACCTTTACCACATTTTCAATGTGCAACTACGACGGATTTCGCAATCGCAGCGGGGTGTGTGCTTGTTTGGCAATGGCCATGTCGCCGGTCCTCTTTGGGCACAACCGGAATCTAATTCGCAAGTGTCGCGGTGTCGAAGAGGACGTAGTTGTTATTTGACCCCCACTATAGGCAAAAGCCTTCGTGTAGGTTATAAAGGATCGAGCACGGTACTATACGGCTGCACTCTCTCAGTGAAACTCACGGAGGACCATTCCCCGACAAGTTGTATCTCCCCCTCCTCGCCAGCGACGCGTACACCATGAGGATTATATTGTTGGTACGTGCTAAATTATTCGATTATTTTGTTAAGGGATCTTTATTGGCCATTGTCCTTTTTCCTTCGGACATTTTTCAAAAAAATTTAACATGTTATAATTCTATCTTACTTTTTAAAATTATTTTTTCTAATATTCGCGTAACGAATATAATTGTGAATACACTTGAATTTGTGAAAAATTAATAGGAAGAGACCTACTAACTTAAAGATTGCAATATTTCAATACGATGCCTCGAATATTACAGCATTACAGCATATACGATATAACATAATAAATAAGTAATATTCATTATATATAGTATATGTAGTAATAATTGAACTGATTTTAAGCACTTGTCAACGATAGATTAGAATGATAATTATTAATAAATGTTAATAGTGATTACTTATATTAATTTTGTAACAGAAATATACATACATATGTATAATGTACATGTGTAATATGTGTATGTATGTGTAATGTAAAATGGTATATAATTTTTAACAAATCCGACTAATTAAAAAAAATAAATTATATTATTACACCATATATTGCTCTGTATGTAATTTATAAAAAAATATCCACGAAATCAAAAAGAATATTTTAAAAATTAATTTTTTTACAACTTTTTTAAAGACAATTATTAATTTCGAAAACTTTCTAGTAGTATATATAATAAACATTACTTATTTATTATGTTATATCGTCCTAATTATGTTTTATCACCCTAACATATTAAATATAAAAAACATTTCGACTTTTTACATTAATCTTAATGTGTTAAAAACCACTAATATCCTGCAACCTATATCAAATTAACCATCATAAAGAAAGTTCAGAATCTCGATAAGATCTAACGCGATTCATTGTTACAATTTACGTGTGCGCATGTGAAGACATTTATAATTCATAGACGGTGCATAATTAACAACAACGGAAAGTGAATTGTACCCGCTCACTCGGTGTTCCGAGCATGGCCACGGGAATTTTCGTTGGAAATCCTCCTCTTGTCGTTAACATCCGTGCGAAAAGTGCGTCGGATGCGAGGAAACTGTTGAACTCGAAAATTGCAACAGTTTTCCCGCGAATAGTGGCGAATTAATTGTATACCGCAAGCAGTTGTTGACATCCGTCCATTGCCTTAATGAATTCGCACCCGGGCGGTTGGGTAATCTTTTGTTGAATGGGAAGCAGACTCGCACCTCGCACTTCGAAATCCGCGTGTTACAAATGCACTACACGACGACCGTTTCGTTACAACCCAACATTTTTCGTGGCGATTTGCATTTTTTGAACATGTTTATTATATAGTCTGGCTTGATTGATAGCGAAAGTTCTTTATTATGTTCCGGCTATAATTACTAGTATTGTTATAACTGCTAGTTCACGGTTCGTTATTGACCTGAGTCGCTTGAGAGATCCGTAGACATAACATTTCTTTCTCTTATCTATAAAGTTCTTGCGACAACGATCGATGATTTGTGAGTGAGCACAATTGAAAATAATATGAATTGAAAATTTTGTCGGTTACATTGACGCACCTACTCAAAAGCAAATAACAATCAATTATCACGTATGTTTTTACTACGCCTATAAACAGCTTGGTGTCTGTCAAACAGTTATGGGAACATTTAATAATTGCCGATTTCACCCGTACACTTGCAGCGCAAGTATAATTTGCGAATCGTGCGAAGAAAAGTACAAGGACCCCGCATGCGGATATCAGCACCGATTTCTCTCCGATTCCTTTTCTCGCGGCTTGGCGTGAGGCGACAATTAAACGCTTATTAATAATTCACGAGTTTTTACATCGCGATCGTTTCCCTATCTCTCACGTTTCATGACCCGATCTCTCAGGCAAAGCGGCGGGTGCGAGAGTTAATTGCGTGAAACGCAGGCGATCTCGTATGATCTCACATCGCAGACTCGTATTGCCGAGGTGGAAGCGGGATTACTACGGATGCGTGTGCGAAATGCCTCGAGCCCGATACCAAGAAATCGGCACGATCGAACGATCGACGATCTGAAGAAGTGCCTGGGGTAGTCCGATTATTGGCACTTTCACCGATTACACAAATATGGGACGTCTGTTTTCGCGAAACTTTTCGCAGCGATACGATGCACAATATCCCCATCACCGACGTACGCCAATCAAGATCCCCTCCCGTGGCAACGAATCGTCGATGCCGAAAGCAGAAAGTGCTCTTACGCATAAAAGCATTTTTATTTTCGCGAGATGAATCAAGAGCACTTCTCACGGTTTTCGATACCGGCAATCGCGAGAAACCGCTTTGGAAACGTCGGTTTCCAATGACGCAGCTTGTCTGTCACGAAGATCGAACGCCGAATCGAGTGAACGCTTTTTCCTCGCTCGATCGAAGTCACTCGAGCACGAACGACGGGCGATATACAGGTCGCGCGCGATTCGTGATTAAAAAAAGGATAAAAATAAAAGCGATTTATCGCGGCCGACGCGCGGTCGTTCTCGATCGAGAAACCGAAGTTTTCCCGGGGCCGTTAGAGACACGACGACGACGTCGACGGAGAAACGTCGGTAAGGCCGAATTGCGAAAGCGAGGCTAATATATATAATAGGAGCAAATCTCTTGTTCGCTTTCAGCGATTCTTCGGCGATAAATGATCTTTGAGATGCTTCGTTCTCTTATTCACCGCGGGGTCCTTTGCCGCATGTCTGAAAGAGATCGCCACCCGAGCCATTGTGTAGACCACATCACAGCCTTCTTTTTACCGTCATTATGCAAGAGGAAATCGATTATCGCACTCTTATATCGGCTCATCGAACACCCGTCAATGGACATGCACTTTCGATGGAAAATTGAACTGCAATTTTCGATGAATTCATTTTTTTTTGTTATTACAGAATCACCGTTAGTGCGCTTCTTAAAAAAAAAAACGGTATGAGATTTTTGACGCAAAAGAACTTGTAACTGCCCGGCTAATTAGCATTCCGAAGCGGGCTTTCCCGTTTTTGCGCTTGGCCGCGGCAGTCTCGTAGTCTCATTAGGCAGCCGGTTCAGAAGAAAATGTGAGAGCAAGAAATATATCGCAACACACACGGGAGGCTGGCAAATCCATAAATTAAGGGCATGCCGATCTTTCGAGCGACTCCGAGCGGTCGCTCCTTACGAAACGCACTGCGCGGCCGCGTGCTGGTGTTATAATTACGCCCGGTATTGTGGATGCATAGGCGGGCAAACGCATTAAGTTTGCCGCATAAGGCAGGCGGGGTGGTTTAGAAATATCGGGTAGGTCGTTGCGCACACATCCCGTGTAACGACGAAGCTGAATTTACGATCTTACGATAGAGATAAAACCCCCCATTACGATAATGATGATTGCCCGATTAATTTGACGTTGATCTTCCGCATGGAACTTTGAGTGGGTGTTACTTCTCTCGCAACTTTCCATATTCGACATTAATTACCCTCGTAATTAGTTCAATTAATTCTGAACTCTATTGAAATAGAGCTGAAAGAATAAAAATCAATCTATTCATCGGTAACTAAGGTTCCAGTTCATGAAAATCCCCCTTGGTGTTTCATACACTTGAAGAATTATCGCTTCAACGTTTCTAAAATAAATAATTATTAGATTCAGAATTGGTACCATGAAATAAAGATGCAGAGGAATATTGGTACACGCCAAATTGCGCGCTTATTAATCTACTTTCAACTTTCCCGCGTGTCTGAAAAAGCATGTAGCCGAATGACATTCTAATGATAAAGAAAAACGAAAGTTAGAGACTAGCAAGCAGCGCGAGACTGGTTTAGCCCGTAAATACGAGAATCACGACTTCGCGCGAGGTTTCGTCGGCCGAACGGAAGAAAGTGAGAGCGAATAGAACTCTACGCAAATAGATCGCTGACCGGCGTGGTTAATTTTCAAAAGACAAGGGCATATCACCAGTGTGTGCTGCGCGTCATAGCAATGTGCGGCCGATGGCCATACGAAATGAGTCACGTTCGCTCTCGCCGCACGAAACCACCCGCCAGTATTCGAGTCTCTAAGCGTAAACCTTTTTCCGACCGCTGTCTTTGTTTAAGGCAGCCCGAGTTCGCGCGTGCACGCCGCGTCGCACTTTCAAATATTTGTTTCGACCTTACGTGAGAAACGATCGTGCGCGCGCGTTGGTTTATAGCCGGGGCGCGAATCAGCGTTCATTCTCTCGCGTTCGTTCTCACTTCCGGCGGATACCGAAACACCGAGCGAACGGACGACGAGACGTCTCGCGTGTCGATGCGAGACGTCCTCAACTCGAGAAAGTCATCTTCCCGTCGCGGGAAAATAACGGCGCTAGATAATGAAAGTTGTCAGGTTGATTCTTTATACGTGGCGATCCACATCCGTATGGCGTCCTCGTCGGGGCCGCGTTGGATGTAATCGGTACGCCTTACATGTGACTTTCGCTCGTTGATAAACGTGGGCGCTACACAGTTGTCCTTTACACTCATTGTTATACGTATCATTGACATCTACACACATCGCTTCTGCGCAAGAAGAGACGTGGCGACAGGTGTCGAAAGTAGTGAAAAAAACGTCGTCTGATTTAAATGTTGATGTTTCAACAGCAGCATATCGACATATCTCTCTCGTTATTCTTTGCTGCGACCAGAGATGTCTGAGTGGTCTCGTAACTTTCTATCGTCGCGAACGCTTCTTTCGCATTTTTCCTAGATGCAATTTCTCGTAACTCTCGGCGACGTACACTCGACACCATACAAATCTCGTTCACCGCGAACGCAAGACCTTGAGATGCAACCCTCAACCCACTTCTTGCCGAGGTGATCTCGAGTCTGCGTTGCGTCGATCGGGGATTACGTCACGATGTAATTACAGAAGCGACGGATTATTTGGGTTGCTTTCGTCATCTGTTTATCCTTGCCAATGTTACTCGTTCGTTACTATTCGTTCTATTCTCCATGACACGGTGGATTTTACGGTTATTTTATTCGTCCTCGTTACTTGCCGATTATCGTATTATCGCGATGAGTCCGAGCAGCAACGCTTCGATGACTCCTAGATATGTGAGAAGAAATTCAATCCACAAGGTTAAATGCGATCTCCACGCACTCACGATTACACGCCGCTGAGGATTAATTTCTTATCTTAATCATAACCATTCCTCCTCGAGCATTAGTCGCATAAGTAATAATCTCGGACTGAAATTGCATCGACGCGTGCTTTAATCACCGCATTACGGTCAGAAGACACGGATATTGCATTTCCCTTTCGAATTAACTCACATCTCTGAAACCATCCACACTTTTATTCTCTATAACTTACGAGGCTTACTTATCTGCCGGAAATAATATTCCACTCTCGGAAACGCTGTTACTTTCCGTGCTATTTATCACGCACAACAAGGATTCACAGACATTTCTCACGGCGATTTGTATCTTTGTTACGTCACCGTGTCTTTATTTTAAAATAGAATATATTGATGGTCTGTGTAAATAGTGTTCAGAATATCCTTCCTGGTGCGCGTGATGCAATTAATCACGTCGAGCTTGAGATAAAATCGGATCCGATACACCCGTCAGTCGCTTACTAATTACCGATAATAAACGCTCAGTTCATCAGAAATGAATTTACGCAGCTTCCGGAAATCTGGACGAGGAAAGTTGCGGGCGACCTATTTTAACTATTACTTCCTAGCGTGAAACACGAGAGGGACGTGTACCGGATCGACGTCCGCGATCGATCCATATCGATTACGTATACGGATATATGCATATAAAAGAGTGTGTATACGTGTGTACATATGTGTATATGTAATGAAATCGAGAACGCGGCTATTGAAGCGCAACCGGTTGTCTCAGTCTTGTTTTTCCTTTTCTTTCAAAACTAACGCGTTACCTTCACCGTGAAAGGAACCACTTGTTGTCCTGTTCCTTGACGCGCGCTCTTACTGTTGCATTTGTCTATTTAACTCAACTGGGACCACTATTACAAGTATTATATATAGTAACATTTTCCGCGAGCACGCTCGCTTTCAACGACTTCCTCCGATTTTTCACCGTAAAACGTATCGGCGTACAAACAGCGCGTTACGAGACCACCGCTAATCGTAGATCGGTAATTGGCTCTCCCGCTTGCATGATTGATCCCACGCGGCGAGGTTCTTTCATCCTCTAAAAACCCACGGCTAGTCGAGTAAAGTGGATATTGCTTATTAATCGTCTCCCGCCATCAAATTGTACTCGGCGTAAAATTGAGCGATTGTGGATCTTGGCAAATAATTATTTTGCTCTTACGTAATTTATTGAAGATTATTTCTTTCGTAAAATCGCGAAAGTAATTGGATATTATATCAAGAACTTCCTTAGTTGCGTATAACCTTTTTAAATCTTTAGCAGCGTTTATCTTTTTCATTTTTTTTTTTTTTTGGTACTTTGTACTATTTTGATTGGCTACTTCGTGTCTCCAGATAAGAGGGAGACAATTTAACATTATTTGCAAAAACGTCGCGGAGACGATCGGAATCAAAGATACACGCGAGAAGCAGGACGTATCTATGCTTATTTTATTGAGCGCGGCGAACGCGGATTTGCACGGCGCAACGATTCTTCCTTTCTCCGGACAGCTTCGCGCGGGGGCTCACTTAGACGAGGCGTGGTGCGCCGTGGTCGATTGCTCCCAACTGGATCGGGCCACGGACCGAATGTGTCCGTGCCTCTCACTGTATGTGACTGGCATGCCACAACGTTGATTGCAGAGCCCTACTTCAGCGTCACGATTTTCCTAACCCGAACCAGATAGAGGAGTCATTAGCCTGTACACGCTTCCAATGGTCCGGACAGTTGCGAGCGCGTACCGTGGCCGACGATAATGACGACGTCTTGCAAGTCTTCTCGTCGATTTCGTCGGAACCCAACTGTGCGCGCGCGCGCGCACGGGTTCGATAATCGCGAATCGGTTTGTATCGCCGACCGAAGACCTTTCCTATTTTCAGGGAGCGCTTGGAAACGAGTACGCAGTCAATTTCGTTTCCCTCCAATCGTCGGTTAGATAATCGAACGGTTTATCTCGGATCCTAATGATCGGGGAGAGCGCTTAAAAATCCAAAACCCGGAAGAATCGACCCGCGAACTTTGGAAGCAACGGAAAAGCTTTGAGACCGAGTCGCCCCGCTTCGATGATGGCGACAGAAGGTTACGAGTTTCGCTACTCATAGAAATTCTGCGCACCGTTTATTTCTCGCTTCGCTGATTCAAGCGATTGGTTCGTAGAAGGTGACGAAAATACAAAGGTGGAATACAGAACTGTGCACTTCTGAATAGCTAATCATCTCATTATAGTTTCTGCGAACTTGGTGAACTTTTTCGTTCGCAATTGAATTCGCAATTGCGAGCTCTCTGGCACGAGCAATCGATTATGAGAGACAACTTTCGCATACTCGCCACGCTTGCGACACCGTTCCATTTGTCATGTGTGCGCCGAATTAAGTCCAGCGGGTGTTTCGTCAGCGGACAACGACGCGCTGCGTCGTCATCGAAGAAAGGTGTCGACATTTTATCACGGGGTCGACTTGAAAATTAATCGGCGTACGCCCAAGAGAGCACGCTGCAGCCATATCGTATCGCTCGAAAGTTCCAGGACGACGTGCCTTCTCGTCCCAAGGACGAATCGAGTGCTAATGCGCAATCGTCGAATATTCCCGATCCGGTCATTGTAAAATCGAGCGAATCGATCTTATCGGCGCTCAACTAGTGTGGAGCTGTTGCAAGGAGCGAAGACTATCATGTAGGATTTAACGGCTTATTGTATATCCGGAGATATTCTTTTCGTTATTGTCTATGAAAGGTGCTGATCGTAAAAATGAAGATCGTTTTAAGTGACGATGATAAAAATTTAAAGGCAAGATGCTGATTATGTACGCATTATTAACAACATTAATTGAGGTGGTTAGAGATAAGAATCTAGAATGCCTGAGAAAGTAAAAGGCTCATTAATTCTCCACGCATCATTATATAAAAATGTTGGACTTGCGTTCGTGGCACTTTCGATTGACCCAACCGTCCACCGGCAACCGAAGAATAATAGATTTTTTTTTCTTCGCGCGCCTATCTTTTATATTATTGTATTCAGCAAGAGCTACACGGCGTTTCCTGTAGGTCGTCACTAGGTGTGGTTACCGCCGCCTGTCTTTTGTGCGCGCGCGTTTGCTCTCGACTTGGTTCAAGGAGATCCAGAAGCGGCCGGCAACGACGGCGAAACATGCGCGCCGAGTTACGTTAACGACGCTCTGAATCTGAATCTCTTTCTCTCTCACGGTAGGCAGCGCCGGCCGAGCTCCTGCCTCGCCCCGTATTCGGGTCAGCCGAGTAGTAGAAATTACGTAATACGTGTGCGCCAGGGCGGTTCCCACCAAGAGCCGCCTTACCGGAAGTCGAGACCACGTTTTGTCAGAGGACGCACGGTCAGCCTCGCGAGAAAGACGTATGACGTTTCGTATCTTGTATGCAGGATATGGCGAATGAGGAATGCCGAACTGTTTAAATAATGACTCATAGAACGATAAGAAAAGAGGTCTTTCGTTACATAAATCTCGTAGCACGTATCTATCTCTGCTTCAATAAATTTACCAAGTATTACATTGTTCATTCCCAACTTCATTAAATGCACATATCTTTGTGATGATCTTTGCTGTAGAATTGGATATTGATATCAATCGTAACCTCATAAAGTATCTGTTGAAAGATCAAATTTGATTCATAAGATCAGATAACCGATTAGTAATTCGTAAGGGAATTTAAAGTATGCACAGTCGCAAAATTCACATTCTAAGATTTATCGTATAATAGACACAATCATGGAATCAGAGCAAATCCAGATATAATCTAGCAGGCTCGAACTTTTTGCGACGTAGACCACGGCTACACACTACTCGTGCTCTCGTACTCTCATTTAACAGCCGCGAAGCCGAGCATTCGGTCGCGTTCGAGCGAGCGATAAGGAATTTTGCGCGCATACCGCTCGCGCGCACACGAGCGTTCACTGATCCGCGAAACTCACTCTCTCCTCGCTCCATCTTCTGCTTCCTATTGACTATAAACGTACCTCCGGCTTCGTGCTTGGAAATCAGACTCGCCAGCTAGGCCCATATCCATTTCGCCTCGAGTGGTTCCAACAATTTCGATTACGCCTATCGCGTGACATGATAAAACCGCATACTTCTCCTTCCCTCTATCCCGCAAGTAAAAAATCATCTGACAAGTATCGTACATTTCTACTTAACGCCACTGATAGCGTGTTATTAAGTTTCTGTTGTTTTTCAATGTACATAAATGTTAAATATCAGAATTCTTAAATTCTTCCATTACTTCGTAAATTTATTTTCCTGTAAAAGTTACATTAAATGTATTATGTAATTAAATATGTATAATTAAAAAGATATTTTTTTTTTAACAGATAGAAAGTAGAAACGGTGCGTTAAAATAAAACAACATATTATTTTCTTAAATAAATTGAGAAATTTTAGAAAACAGATATTTATGCTTATTTTGCGTTGTCTAGATTTTAACAGACGTAACGTAAAAATTTATGAACCACCATTTCCACTAAAAAAAACCTATAAAAAACGTCTATCGCGTTCCCTGTTTTCACTTCACAAAACTTTTCTAAAAATTTCAAGCCGGCAAGATCGCCGGTCACTTTCTTTCGTGCGCAACACGCGTAACGTCGCATCAACACGTTAATGATCATATCCCCATACCAATCGCACAGCGTGTGTTGTCTACCATAGTAAATTCTTCTTTATTGCCAGGTAATCCCGGCGTGTCTGCTCGCCTTGACGGAAGCGCGGCGAGTGCAGATCCGGCCTCGCGTAACGGAGTCTCAAGGAGTCTACTACGAACAGGACAACCAAGCTGCCGAGGATTTCGACAACGTAGCGGTTTATCAGCCGCGCACTCGTGCACTTCCTTCGCCACGATCCAAGGATGCGCTGCACTCATCCAAGCCGCCGCCGGTGCAGACTATCAGGAACTACAATAAAGTTAACGACGACGGGTCCTTCACCTTCGGCTACGAGGCAGCCGATGGTTCTTTCAAAGAGGAGACCCGTGGTGCCGATTGCGTCGTGCGCGGCAAATACGGTTACATCGATCCAGACGGCAATAAAAGAGAGTTTAGCTATGTCTCGGGCAATCCCTGCGATCCAAATGCGCCGAAGGATGAAGAAGAAGAAGAGCCCGAAAAGGAGGAAGAGGAGCTCTCTGGACCGGCGAATTATCCCGTCGTCAGGCCTGTACCCCGACCTGTGAGACCCACTTATCAGCCGACCACTACTCGGGCACCTACCACGATATTCCAGACCGAGTACCAGCTCGACGACGACGCCAGTCAGGAGCTGACCGAGGATGATCTGAAACCGCAACTGCGACCATCAGCCTTTAGAAGACCCTCGACCATAGTGCAAGTCACACCCTCCACCGCCATTTACGAATCTTCGCAGTCCCCCAGTCCGTCTCTCTTTAGGCTAGCTTCCACCCCCACGGCCCAATATCAGACTACTGCGTCGCCTGTCCTCCGTAGCCAGCCTACAGTCACTTCGGCCGTCTACCAGTCGCTCGAGACCACCACTCGCCGGCCGGTGACCCGTCATCCCAGGCCCCAATCGGTTGCGATAACCCCACGACCCCATGTCGCCCAAGTAGCCGCGCAATACGTCTCCCCTAGTAGCACCGAACGTCCTGACAGTCTGCTCTACACTCAGACTCACCCCACAATATCAACATTGCGCACCACGACCGCCGCAAGTACGCCCCACCTCGACTTTGCTGCCGAGCTCGAGCGATATGTGAACACGGTTGGCTCACACGTTTCCGCCGTCCCCGTTGCGAGACCCCAGGCCGCTCAAGCATCGCCCCAATCCACCTCGAGAGTTAAGCTGACCGGTCAGACGACGGTCACCGCCGCTTCCGCAGCCGCTGAACCCATCTACCAATCGGAGCTCGTGTACGATCCCGCGACCGGTCAGTACAATACCCAGCTTTATCAGACATTACCCCAAACCGTGGGCGACTTTAGCCTCAGTCACAAACTCCAACCGTTCGTAGCCCAGCCCCACCAGTCCCTACTCGGTCTACAGCAGCTCCAGCAAAACCAGCGCCCGGTCTATAAGCAGGCCCAATCGGCGCCCACCCCGACCGTAGCCCAGCCCCAGGAGGTACTCTATAGGAAGCAGCAGGCGCAGCTGCTGCAGCAGTCCCAACAGCTCTACGCGCAGCAACAACGTCGCCAGCAACAGCAGCAACAGCAACAACAGCAACAACAGCAACAACCTCACAGGCTCCAGCTGCTGGAGTCGCAGAGAGAACCCCAGGCGTTCTATTACGTCGCGCCCTTGAAGGCCTCCGCTGCCACCACGTCCCTTTCAGTAGGTCAGATCGATCAGTTTCTCCGAGGTAGCGGCGCTAATAACTACTGATACAATATGAGTCGCGATTCCTAGATCTCCCTCGGATCCTCGAATCGCCCCTCGTCGATGCTTATCATTCGGTATTGCCTCGAGCGTCCCTCGCGAACTAAACCGTCGAGGATCTCGCGCCGATTATATCATCAATATCGGTCCGTGCGTACAGAGAGGGTATTACATATAAGTACATACATTATATATAAAGTATATATCTCACACGTGATGGCGCCGAAGCTGGAACATATGATATATATCGCTGAGTGAAATGGCACACACGAGCGCTTCGATGCATGCGTTGTACGTGGGGGGAATGCTGTATATATAATATTTAATCTAATCCGCGCGACGCAAGAAAGGCGCGCTAATATAGTTGTGAAGAAAGTCGATTGCGATAAAGGAATTTTTATCGTCACCGTGTATCAAACGCAGGAAACGCGAAGTTTATAAGAAACATATTTAAAGTTCATTATTACGAGCATAATTTGCAATGTTTTCATAATTTTTATTTTGCGGTAATGGCATTTTCCGAAGCACGTGTTTCCAATGACGCTTTCATGCTTTGATAGTCGTATATAATTGTATATAGCGTTCGCTTTTCCGTCCAATGAGTGTCTCGAAGCGTTCTTGCGCTATCCGCTCGTCTCGGCTAACGCGTGAACGATATTATCCATCGACGACGTAATCGGAGAACGAAGGTTAAAGAGATTAAAGTATGTGATAATGGATGGAGGAACCGCGCGCGCGTGCGCACGTACGATTACATAGATAATGTAATTCGTAACAATAACGGAGAGCCGAGTGGCAAAACGTGATACGTGACAAAATTTAAACCTTTCCAGACGATCGTAACTTTTTATTCTTCTCCACGATTTCTCAGTTGAATAATCTCGTCATAAATTTTATTCCCTCTGAATACACGACAAAGAAAGAATCATTCAAGCAAGCTTCAGTGCCGTTTCGGTAACCGACAACTTGTTGAAACAATGCATTCATTAAGAGTAGCGAAATTTTATTTATTCACGCGTCGAGTTGACATCGAATAGGGTTCCTTCCGTTTCTCAGACCGATTCCGAGAACACCTCTCTTTCCATTCTAGTATCGTACACGTTATGAGGCATGTTAGAGAGTGAAAGCCAACGACCTGACGCAATACTCATGCACGCATATACGATGTATTACCGTAGCAATTTCTCGCAGGTCCCTAACACTGTCGTAAAGGTATCCGCGGAGGTCCCGTGATACAAACGGAACACTTCGTCGCGCGGCCGCGGACCTTTTATGCACGACCCCGTAAGCCACGTAATAATGCTCGATTACAAAACGTCAATTCAGTGCAACATCGAGTCGCATGAAAGGCGAGTGAAACGCGATCAAGCAGAATGGGATAATTAGTCGAATCAAAACCGTCGGTGTTTCGAGATACTTTCGATTAGGCATACAATATTGCACATCCATACTATTGTGTCATATAGTGCATAGAATGCATTATGATATAACAGTATGCTTAGTCGGGTTTCTTCATAATCTCGTCTATCTTGATCTTTTTCAAGAACTTCCAAAAGTCTAATCATATGCATATAAAAAGTGTTAAGAAATGAATTGTACGTTACTAGATTTTATATTTTCCAAAAAATATATATTTTTATACATATAAAATGTAAAAAAATATATTTTATATGTATAAAATTATATATTTTCTTAAAGAATTCAAAATCTAATAAACAAAAGTGTTTGTTCAAATATTTTACAAAAATTTTTTTGTTCTTAACTTAATTTAAAATTGTCATGTATTTTAATTTAAACTATTTAAATAACGCAATCGCGATAAAAGTTTCTCCATATAAGTTAATGCTTCATAACGTCTCTAATATTTTCATCGCATCGAAATTCCCAGGCTTGTCTACTTCGTTACATCTTCGAATTCCGCGATGCAATCACTCGCGTTTTAACTGGATAGTAATTCTGATATTCGATATGCAGACGTCTCGGTAGGAAGTGTACTCACCCTTTTGCAACGTAAAATTTTGCAAGTTTGCCGCGAGTAAGGTTCACGGCGAGTCGACACCATTGGGGAAACTGTAATACATTCTTATCGACATAGTTGGGTTTATAGGGACAACATTCTATTCGCGCCGTTTCATGGACTTTCTATTTGCATTCTCTGTCACAAGTGTGAGAATCGATTCGAGTTTAACGTTCCGCAACTCAACTGTTCAGCCCGCGGAAATACACGTATATCAAATCCGGGAAGGAAAACGGCACGCCGATGAAATCACTTTTACCACAATACCACAGCCATTAATGAAAACTATTATATATAAAATTTCTCAGATCATGCATCTTATCATTATGAATTTAATGAATTTCCCTTCGACCAAATCTGAACAAGAGATTGTTCTGCAGTCATTTAAATTTACAACGTCTCGAATACATTAACATTTAATTCTCGAACTAGATAAGATTTAAAGCGAAAACTTACTTAAAATTAATAGGAAATGTGATTTCAATAATTCAAGAGCTGTAATTGACAGTCGTTACAATTCGTATTCCCGTAAAATTGCAATTCGACACACATTTCTAAAGAGATTCATGTACCACCACAAAGTACATTTTAATCTATGATTTCGTGGTTTAATCGCAATCACGTTGTTGCTGTAATGGGCTCTAGCGCGCGGCGGTTGTCTACTCATACTGTAAATAATACTCGTTAGCGTTAAAATACGTAGCGACTACTTAGCAATTCATATGCATAATTAATGATACAATTGCGCATAAATCTTCGTAAAGAAGAGTCTTACGTTACAGTTGTTTTCTTTTTATATTATTTGTAAGCATAATCGAAAGAAAAATATTATTGCGAAAATGTGCTGGGCTGTCATTTCATTTCCCCGAGTCCTCGGTATCATTCACTTTCGCTGCGTTGGAATATGCATCGCGAAACGGAAAGATCAGCATGTACAAATGGAGATTGAAACAGGCGTGTCGAATGTTTGTTTATGATAAAATCACATGCCATGGAAAACACTTGTAATGTATGTAACTTGCATGTAACCGTTGTGATACTTCATTTCCGCGTTCCTTTCTAAATTTACATTTATTAAAAGAAGAAAGCACGCGAGCGGCGTATCTGTAATAATTAAATTAATTACACACGCCGTAATATGGTGCACTGATATAATTTATACTTTATTATGAAACAAAGAAAGTGTGAAGACACACTTATTTATTATCTCGCCATTAAAACCACATTATTTTAATTTAACACTAAGATTATAGATTAAAGCTTGTTTATTAAGAAAGCGAGCAGATTCTTACAGATAATAATTATACCAACTCTTTCTGTCTCTCTGTCTCTAGTTTAATAGAATTTACAAACGCTATAAATTCCAGTATCTTTGTGAAATATTACCTCGCACGGCCTTAAGGTGTTGCTTGACATGCAAACGTGCGATTTTTACGGGGCGAGAATAGCGGACCGATGCCCGACGGCATGTTATTTTTCGTCTCGTGCCGTGGCTGAATCACGCGCGATAGGTGCTTCCGCGAGAAGAAATTGGAAAAGTGGGAAAGGCGGCAGCGGCGCGTCGTTGTGCACGATGTATATAAACGTTGTTACGTCACCGAATAACGACTACGTGCTATCCACCTGTGCCGTTTTCTCCGCTCCGATTATGAACCACGTGCCGCTGTGAAATCGGCGCATTTGCCCATAAAAATAAAGACAAAATTATCCTGTAACGCGCAGTAACATCTCACGAACGATCCTGCCTTGAAGAGGATGGCTTGTAAAAATAGCGATCTTAATTGCAATTTTCCAAGTCATGCTTCGAGAGCACTTCTATTATCGCGTATCACGTTCTATCTAATTTACCTTTTCTATTTGCAGCTCAAAAGAATTGTTCCTGAAAAGGTTAAATAAATCTCATATGTATTGGGTTGCATCTCTTATTCTCGTCATTTTGCGTATCTAATCAACATCGATATGCATAATGACCATGTACGACGTTAGTTTCGCTTGAAAGGTAATCTTAATGAAATGTCAATTTCGACGAAACATTTTGTACGCAGGATTTGCAACGCTTTCGTAATGTCGTTAATAATAAATTTAGATTTTTTTACAGCACAAATTCGAATGTATGATAAACAACGAAGTTATTTAATAAACGAGGCTATGTTTACATTAAGCACCGTACATATTCGATTTTGTGGTAAAAGTAGATTGTGAGTGCGCTTAGGTGAAAGTCATCGAAAATGAAAGGGTCGAGTGAAGTGTTAAATCAAGCCACGCCAGACAGCTTGTACATGCACTTGTGTGTATATGTGTGTGAATGACCGTTGCTAAATATATTATCTAAGTTTTGAAACGTGCGCGCGTGAATACAATCGCGAAAGTAAATTGGATCGATGATTTATTTTCGACGCTACGTCGAGAAGATGTATCATGTTCTATTAGCCGTCTCATGCAACAGCTGAACTTCGCGTTGCGAAATCTATAAACAAGGCTGTCCAAATTTTTTTATTATTACGGCTCGATAAGCAATTAATTAAAAGTGGATAATTTATATCGTATCGGGACAGCCGTTCTTATTACTTGATGAAATCTATGGATTGTAACAAGACGTGCAGCCTTGAACTCAGTTTAAGTAGACCGTAATACTATAGGTCATGGTTTATTTTTTTGTAGTTAACGCAGATCGCGTTAGCGAAAGTTCCAGTACTTTCTAAACACGCTCTCTATTTTACTGGTAAAAGATGAGCGAGACAACAACAGCTGTCAACACTTAACAAACGACTGCGTATCTGTATAATTGTACGTTATTTCAGACTTCTATAAGAATCCGTAAGTACCTCTCTCATCGCAACTGCGTAATCGTCATAAGTGACTTTAACGTTGTAGTGTGTTACACACGATCAATTAACAAGAGCATAAAAAAATGTATACTGCAATAAAACTGTCGTCGACAGGAAATGGATTAATGAACATCATATAGTTTGAGTTTAAATAATTGTGTTGTTTTACACAGAGAAATTATGAAGAAAGTTGTAAAAAGTTTATTAAAAATTAGGAAAAAGATAAAAAAATAAACTTACGATTTTACACATTAAATTATTAATAAGTAGGTATACCTTAAGCCTTAAGAAATTCCTAATAAGTTATCCGACATTCGCACGATGGAAAAAATGAATAACTCTGCTTGAAACGTATAACAGCCGGACAGATAGATGGAAATGTCATTAGTGAGTGTCAACGCGATTCAATCACGGACCATGCACAGGATGACGATCATGCGCAACATCCTCTATCCTATACGATAAACGGTAGAAGAACGTGACAACCATTTCGTTTTTGCCACTCTCACGGCGGATATAAATACGTAGATTGACATAACTTAATGGCGGCAGTTTTGTACGTCACTTAGATACGCTACATGCTTGACGTGATGGTAGTGAGCTTAGCTCGTAAGAGAACCGGTAACAAAGATGACAATTGCGGCCCACGCACATATGGACGTGCACGTATGTATGCAAAATCCTCTGAAGTAATTTAATTATAATAATTTCGTTGTGTACAGCGCTTCGCTTTCATTATATGCGAAGTCAGTTCCTTGCTTACGTTCGCGAATAGACGAACAATACGATTCCAAATGATGATAATATTAATACACCTCGTTATCTCTGAAGAACCTGTCGTAATTAAGTTATGTGATATCTCATCGTTAAGCACGTAATCCAACCAGTATAAGTAATTTATGCTATAAAAACAGTTTCTAATTAAAACAATCTAACATTTTTCTAAAAGTATTTTATATTTTTATGGCACATTTTGTGCGTGTGTGTGTATTAATCAAATCATTGTCTTCAGAAATTTGATATAGGAAAAATGTTTCATACATATTTTTATTACTTATCTCTAAATTTAATTTTCTACTTAATTCTTATTTTCTAAAATTATATCTGTTTTTTGTCTTTTTCGATATTATTTTTTAGATATTCATTTTGTCGATAAGTATATTTATATAAGAAAAGTTAATGTTCTCTACTTTTATAATATAGTTCCTAATGCGTTTCACTACGTCATGCAAAGCTGTACGAAAGGCAGTATATTCGAGGCGCACATTATGACATCAATGAGTCAATACAACACGTAACTAGTTCATTACTGATGATAAAATATGTATTTAGGATGGGAAATATTTTACGATGACTTAGTACTCCTTCGAAAATAATAAGTCTGCAAATTGTAAAAGAACTCTATCTGTATGATAAAAAATGAGATAATGAGAATAATTTTCAGATATTTGTTATGCCATCCAACCAATATTGTATTTTTCTAGAAACGCAAATAGTAAAGTTTGAAATTGCCATGTTTAATCAAAAATACTTACATTAAAAATAAAAAATACACTTTTTTAAATAAATTTTTTTAGTGACTATTGAGAATTTTTAATTTTTTCATAAGTTTATCGAAAATTTAAAATTAATTGCGTTTCATAAATTCACATTCTATATATTTGTGTCATGTAGTAAATTACATATTATGTCTAATTACATATTAAGATTTTGTTTCGCAATATCCATTCGCGGAACCATTTCAGCACACGCGAATAACACATTACCGTAGTAAAAAACAGCATGGTTTTGGTGGATTTTTGATCATTGACGGTCGCTGAAAATGGAGCACAAACCTATGGTTTCCACAGGCATAACGTGAGATCTTTCGTATGTAATGAGTAGGTGTGTCAGTCGAAATATAACTGGAATAATGTGTAACCGGTAGTTGCGTTACGATTAACTTCGTACCCACTTTCTTTGGAAGAAACTAATTGTACAATTGTCTAGCTGTTGTAGCGTAGCGAAAGCAAAGATGAAAAGATTATAATCAACAGAAACTTCTCAAATATTGTAACTAGAAATTAAAGAAAATGTGTTTTGTAACTTAATCAAGCTATAATAAAAAATTAAATAAAAGATAGTTAACAGCAGTTTCGTTCTGAGTAACGTACTAAGAGTTGATTTTTCCTAACAAAAATTCGTCAGGAAGTCTAATTAGCGTTATACAACGCTGAAAATTGTAATGTTTGTGGTGAATTAAGCTTCAAGAGCGCGTAAACAGATAATCAAATCTAATTTTTCATTCAATTTCAAGCAAATTTTGCTCTGATAGAAATTTAATTTCAATTACAAAACCAACAATATCACGAATAATTGCCAATCAATTATTTCTAACAATATTATATATAACACATTATTATTTCTAACAATTTTGTGTGTGTATGTGTGTGCGCGCGGGCGCGTGTGTGTGTGTGTGTACTAAGTGCAAAAATGTTAAGAAAAGATTGACTCTGCATTTATCGAGTAGTGTAACTAATTGTAAGAGAAAGTATTAGTGTCTTCCGATGCACACCGTAAACTTTTCCCGGATATCCTGCATATTTTAATTATTTAGATTTCAATAAGGTCTGGCGACCGCGCGTTTACGTTCGCGGGCCCCGAGGTAGAAGCCCCACGAGAGACAATGATTCTTCACGGAGGAAACATGCGACGCGAGGCGAGATAGACAGCCGATACGTCTACAACGCGAGGCATATCAAGGTGGCATCAAAAAAGTGAATACGAAACCCGGAGGAAATTGCATGATGTAATAATTGTCCTGTGGGAGTGCCTAGAGTGGAGCGAATACCACAATACTGGTGTTGCACACTATGGGAACTATTGTTACAGATTTTACAGTCTACTACTGTGCTTCTTGCCCGACCGTCAACTCCCACGTGGCTTTCACTTGTCCCCGCGAAGTCAAACTTCTTCGTATGTTCCATTCTGTCAGGACATCGCGTTTCTTCCCTCCACGGTAAACGCGTTTCCGTTTCTTTACGTGGCCATTATCGATGCACTTTCTTCGGGGTCTCGCAAACTACGATTTTTTTTCAGACTTTCAACAGTCTCTAAATCTAAGGCTGCAGTTGTAATATTTAAAAAAAAATAATACACTTATTGTTAGTCTTATATAGTTTATAAAATCATCAGTTTATGTCAGTATAAAACTAACAACTCATGTATACTTAAAAAAAAAGTATTCTAAATATTTATCTTACAGAATCAAAGGCAACTTGAGATATAAAACTTAAACGCTAATCGATTAATTTGTTTAATAAAAAAAAACAATTGCGTTTTAACATTCACTTCGCGCAGCAGTCGATCATCCGGTGACTTTTCTCATCTTCGAGTCATTAGAGTAATCCTATCTTGAGCAATTTCGCGCAACGAAAGAACATGTAATCGAGGATGAGCAAACACAACCGCGGACCTTCATTGTCGTGTATTTTCTACCGCTTCGCGTTTTTACTAGTCAGGAGAATTGTCATCTGGTATTCCAACGCCTTAATGAACGTTTAGGGGTCATCAAGGTTGAACGTGGCGGCGCGACGCAGTGCATCGTGGAAGGGGCGCGGCGGTGGTTACCTATTGTGTCACCCTATATATAACGGCACCCGGCACCCCACGCCGTATTAAGAACATTCACCGCATCCGCGGTAACATGGTTTCCAGTTCCAACAAGGTATATCGTCTAGTATTTCGAGCTGGCGCGAGTGTGCGAGTACGTGTACATGGTGCTCGCGTAAACGAGATAGATAGAAAGAGAGAGAGAGGGAGAGAGCGAGATCAATTTCAGTCGCTATCAATTTAAATGCAAGTGTTCGGTTTAAATGTTCCGGCGATTTTTTTTCGTAAAACCGATATTAGTGCTCGTGGGAAAGTGCACGCCTTGGCGAACGATTGCACGCGATGTTTTACCCATACATCCCCAAGATTTATTCCGAGAAAACGCTTTAGGACGCGAAATGTTGTAGAGTGACAAGTGCATCATTATGTGAGCGTGTTACGAAAGTATTTCATTTTGAACATATAAGCGTCGAAAAAATTAACACTTCTAACACGCCATTTCCATCGCACGAAAATATAAGTTTGTCGTTTCAGAATTCGTGTATTCAACAATTTGTTACAATTTTTTTTGGCACTATTTTCTTAATAACAGCCATGCGTCATATCTATTTCGCATTATTGTGTTTCTTCATAGAGAAAAATCATCTTTCCTTTTAAGATGACGCCATGGCTGATGGCATTCTTCTGTCTGGCAACCGCCGGCTGCTCGAACGTCACGGACCAGCACACATCGGAAACGCATCATGATCACCAAGTGGCGATCTTGAAACAGATCAGAAAGGTGAACGAAGACGGCTCTTACACGTACGGTTACGAAGCCGGCGATGGATCATTCAAGGTAATTATGTGCGTAACTACTTAAGCGCGACGTAATGTAACCGCGCCTAACGTATATATTTTTCAAGAATTATAAATTGCATCGCACCAAGTAAGTTCTCACAGTATTGGATATTAATTGGCCAGAAGAATGCTTCTTATTTCTGATTATACTTAAAGTAACGATGTACTGAGCATTCAATGCTAATGGCAATATTAATTTTATCTATATTAATATCAATACTAATATAACTTATATATAAAAATCTAATTGCCACGATTTTTTTAAATTTATACATAGATCTGTTATATAATCTTACATTTACGCTTTTATCTATGTATAATTATAAAATTCTTAATGTTATTTAAATTAACTTAATAAATAGAATAATATATGATTTAAATTTTTATTCAACTTTGGAAATATTATTTAAACAATTTCTAATTATATCATTACCAACGATACTATGTATATATGTACAAATAATTATTTTGTAAAAATATCTTTTATTTTTTTTCATTATCATGCTAATTGCATTGACAATAGAAAGATTAATTTATTCGTCCGAGATTTACAGTTAAAATCGTGCTACTTTCAAAAACTGAACGGAAAAACTTGCTTTGTCAGGTCGAGAGTCGCGATGTTTTGGGCAACATTAAAGGCACATTCGGTTTCGTTGATGCTGACGGCGAAATAAAGAGGGTTTCATACTCCTCGTCAAACGGGACGGGCTTTAAAGCAACCACCATGTCACCATTGCAGGAACACGTATCGGTCGTACAAAGTATACCGCGCATCAACCGTACATCAACCACGAAAAAACCAAACATCGTGTACGCCACGACGACTGAATCGTCAACCAGACCATCAGTGGTGCAGTCGATTCCTCGAACGAGGAAGACGACTACCAGTACCACCACGACGACCACAAGCACCACTACAGAGACACCGAAAACGATATTCGGACACTATTTAAAAGGCACACCAAAGAGTAGGCCACGTTTCGTCATCAATGGCCAACAGAGGCCGCCGATCGTCATAGAGGAAGACGCCGAAGACGAAGATTCACAGATCAATCGACCTAGTACGGATGATAAGAACGGCGTCTATCGAAGAATCATCTTTGCTAAACGACCGGTCGAACATAGTCTCCCGCCGATCTCTGAAGATTTCGTAGAGAAGGACGAGGAGACCAAAATCACGACGGGGAATTCTTTAAGGAGGCAATTGCACGACGAGACTACCAAATCAAGTTCCAGTAGTGCCGATGACGGCGACGATCATTCTGATGTTTATGGTGGTTCCTTGTCCACGACGCGTCCTTTGTTCACCACGACGGCTCCGTCGCGGGTTCTCCAAAGAGTTTCCAGTACTTCGCGTCCAGAACGACCAAAGTTCTACGTCAATCGTCAAGAGAACTTGGGAGCGGGTGGTCGATTCGACAGTCCGAAGTTCGAAGGTTCTCAGGTCTACGAGACGGAGACAAAACCCTCCCAAGAGGAGCGCACATCAACCCAACAGATCTTGCTTCGCAGTTCTACGGCCAGGGTACCAGCGGAGACCCGGGACTATGTCAGACAAAATACCGAGCCTGTCTTCGTGAGAACCCAGCAGTCTGAGCAATATCTGCGGGAACTGCCGCCCAGAATACTCGTTCCTCAGCCTCAACAAGGCAATCTCGAAGAGGACGAAGGCGTTTATAGAGCGATACCGATCGGTAGGATCCTGTTACGGCCTCCGCCGAATCACCAGCCGGTTTACTCAACCACGACGGATGCCAATGTTCATTACCTGACGGAGAACCCCGTGCCCGATCCCGAGGATGAGGCGCGGATCGCAATGAACGTGAATTACGTGCGTCCGCGTCCCGTGCGGCCGCTGATCTATTCGGAACCCGAGCAGAGAGCACGGCCGATCCTACGACCGATTCCGAGTGCGGTGACTCATCCTGATGACAGAGACTATCAGGCGACCACGCCCGAGTATCCTTACCGCACTGGCTCACTGGCACTACCTCCGGAGCCTCCAAATCCGATCACACCGCCTCTGAGCCGACGAGATTTTCAGACGTTACTGAGGAGGCTGCTGGTGAGCCAATATGGCGTGCAAGCCCTATCATACCCGAAGAGCTTCCTTGAAGATGCTCTGTACGATCAGCAGCCGTATCCTTCGTACCCGACGGGCTATCAGGCGCCACTTCCGAGACCCGAGCTCGCGTACGATCAACAGGCGCAGTATGGTGACCGAGTATCTTTGAGACGTCCGGTGTATCCCCGGGCTCTAAGCCCGCTTTATCACCCTCAATATGACGATTATCATGATAGATATCCCAAGAGAGTATACAGACAAAAATTCTACACGCAGGATGTAGCCGACGAAGGCGATGAGATTTTACCGGCACCCATTAGGGAAGCTTTGCTGCTGCGAATGGTTAACCTAGCAATCAACACCGAACGATCGACAATTCCGACAACCGTGATGACCACCACGACGCCGGCATCAAGATACAGGAAAACGGGTCCAGTTAGGAGCGTGCAGATTATTACAGACGACGACGAGGAAGAAAAGGACATGAGAAAGAAGATGTAACAACGACGAATGGAGTTAGAAGTAGTTAGGAATTACGAAAAAATATTACTCATTTCAAGTATAATATATCAGTTAAATTATTGTAGAATTTTAACTAATTGTTAATACTTTTTTTACAAGATGAAAGAAACTCGACGGAAGTTAACGAATTTGCTCTTAGTAATATATTTTTGGAGATGTGTCTTTTTTATCATTATTAAATATCAAATTCTCACGATAGTACATTTAAGCATGACGAAGCGACTTACGTCAACAGTAACCTTTATTTTTCTTGCAGTAAACGAACGGATACGTCCATCCACGTGTAAGGACCAATGTCTTACACGCAACGGACGCATTCGTCGTTAATGAATCGAATCGGTTTCACGAAAGGAAACTCATTGCCACGCAGCCCGACCGATTTTCTGCACGATAGCTTCCCGCAACATTGACGCATGTTTATGTTCATTAGAATAGGTGCATCAGTGTACGACCAACTAAGAAATATTGTTAGATAATTAAATTTCTTTCCTAAGTTAAGATATTATTTTCTCATACACTTATCTTCCAGGTATCGCATGAAATTTTCTCACGCTGCTGAGATTTGCGTCAAATTCGTGTCGTTTAAAATTAATAATGAAGGAAGAATGTTGAAACACCGAAATCATCAATGAATAGCATTTCGACAGATAACAGCTTTAATTTACAATTATAGGATAATTATATTATAACTATAAATTTCAATCATCCGCGACACACACTGCAGAAAATATATTTATCTCTCTTAAAATAGGATCTCTTAGAAACCTGAAAACATACATTGGGCATTTATTGGTCAGCAATCAATCACTAGTGCATCTATCCTAAGCGATTATTCAAAAGAAATCTTTTGTATGAGATATCCTCCGTTAAAATACAATGGACAGCACCAGCGAAAGTTCTAGCTCCTAAGACATCTTTAACGTACTCCCTGCTTACTGTAAATACGGCGTTACGTAAGAGACTAGTGTGATATATATACGCATCGAAATAAAGAAAGAGTCGGACGATAGACGCCAAGGCGTTGTGTGAGAACTCATTTCATAAGTCCCTGAGAGTCGGCGTTACCGGGAAAGAATAGTAACGCGTCTACTGCCGGTAATTAGCGTCGCGCGTTACGACATTCCTGCCCGGTTGGGTCTACGCGGTAAACTTACGCGCGAATATGCGGCCGTGGGCGGAGATCATGAGATCTCGCGCGTGATTTCCACGCATTCAGAGAGCCCGCCTGTTGTCTGCGAGCGAATTTCTTTGTCGAAAAAAGCGTTACGCGCGACACACGACGCAGATATCTCACGCGTATATCCGAATGGCAATGGTGAGAAGCAAGTGGTGATCGTTTCGATTTCCACAAATAGCGACACGGCAAAAGATGAATCAACATTTCATGTTAAAAACATAAATAAGAAGTTCATTAATATCATTAATAGCATGTGAATTATTGATTCATCAGATGAATCAATTAAATTTAATTTACTTCGTTCGATGAATTAAATCAATTTGCAGTGCTATTAATGCTATTAACGAGCTCGACAAAGTGAATTAAATAATTTACTTCGATAACCATTGCTTATTATCACTAATTATTGAGTGCGAGTAATTCTATTGACATTGCGTTTCAGAAAAGAAGTAATACACTAAGCTTATTCTCGAGCTTATTCTCGAGAAATTCTCGAGATTTTGTTTATGTACAAAGTATACGTGTGCTAGTTATCGATAAGTTGAGCAAAACACACATGAATGAGTAATCGTAATGCTAATATTAACTCGATAATATTAGCTCTGCACAAGAATGTCGAATAAACGAGTTTTGGCGTGAAAAATAACGTGCAGAATGCTCCAATTCATGCCGGCGAACGGCAGATCATTTTTCACGGATACTTTTATCCTGATTTTTCCACGCACGCCGGATATGCACGCCTGCATTTGAAAGGCTGTCGTTAGGACGCGGAGACACTCACCAGCACGGACAGTGGTCTTGCACATGTCTTCCGGTATTCCGTGCATGCGCCAGCTGCAATGGCGTAGGTGCATTTTCGCGATAGAATCATCATTTTCGGGACGAGTTCAGCATTTTCATATAATATACGTCATAATACGCGAGCCCATAAGATTACCCAATTAGAGCACTCGCCGCACATCCGCCGGTTTGTCTCTCACTCTTTCTCTGGAGATAGAAAGTTCTCGCGGAGGACACACAATGTCTCACAGAAATACGTGTAATGCATAGATTTGTACGTAACAAGCTAAGAAATAATGCGAGCGGAGAAAATCGCGACGAAGTATCCTTGATGAGGCAAAACCGCTTCAACAATGGTCGAAAGCGAGTAATCCGAGACAAAAGCGACACATTTGTTCTGTCATGTTCCTTGAATTTCCAGCGCGACATTTTTATCAGCTCTATCGACTTTCTACGAGTCGAATTATATCAGTCGGTGGATCTACTTGTTATTATTCACAGCATTGTTTCGCAAAATGATTTTATCTCGAGCAACTCCAGTATTCAAATCGTGTTCGCAAAGTCCAACGACAACTCGTTGCAAAATTATTTTTTGCAAAAAACATTCTGAAAAAATTCACTCAGTTCTATTCAGTTTTTTGATACTTTTGTTTTGTAATAAATTCTTCGAGAACAATTTGTCTTAATCGTATAAACTTTTATTCCTATTCTTAAAATTCTTATATACATCGTGTTAGTCGTTTGCAATATGTTCACTGTACATCGTTTTTTTCTATCGCTGTAATCTTGGAAATAAGGAAGGGGGATAGAATATCCTTGGCGTAAGATGAGGCATGAAAACAGCACAAAGAATTGGCACGAGGGCGATCGCAACTTAATTGGAGGCCACTGAGATCTTCGAGTGAATGGACGAGGAGCGAGGCACGTTCTTCAAACTCTCGACGTCATCCTCGAGTGCATAGGGCACGAAGGGCTCGGTCTGCACGCCCACGTCCTCATGATCGAGCTCTAGCGCGTCTTGCTCGTAAATTACGTCGTGACTACGCGGTCTCGCCACGGATGGGATCCACGGTTGCGGAACGCCTTTGCCGAGCGCTAGAAAAACCGCAGCGGTCGTTAGCAGGACGACAGAGGCAACACCGAACACCAGTCGCCAAGAGCCAGCGATCTGAAACGGACAACATATTGCAAACGCAATTTGGACAAACGCAGAATTGGAAAATAAATTAAAAATATTTTTTTCATAACATCGCAGGCAATTACGATCAGGGAAAGATGATTGTGTATTACATGAAATTTGATACAAAATCTTGATTTCCAAATTTCATTTAAAAATGAAGAAATGTAAAAATAAAATTATGCATCTTTTAATATTTATATTAAAGTTAAACAATTTTTCGTATGCAAAAAATAAAACATTTTAATATAATTTATTTTAAAATTAAAAATGCCAATTATCACACGCCTTTATTTGAAAATGACATGCAATAAAACACAAAAAGGTGAATCATTATTTAAGTGAAAAGTAAGATGAATTATACGAAGTAGAAAGTACAAGGAAAGTCATCATTAAATTCTCATTACACAATCCGACGTCCGTTTAGCGTTCGCGGATGTACGAAGTTATTTAATACGTTACATTTGCGTGGGCGGATAACGCGCGTGCTCGCGTCCGGCATAATAATTCGACTTACGGAGCCATGAAGAGCCTGGGTGACGAAGTAATTGGCAGCAAGCAGTCCCGCGGCGCCCAGCGTGGAACAGAGAGCACACGCGGCCGCGGCGCACGCCGGCGATTCCGCGGGTGCGAGATCGGCTATGGCCGCAAGGGCACCGGCCGGTGCCGTACCGGAAACGAGAAGAGCTGCTATCCCTAGCCAGGCAGCGCCCAGGGCCTGGCAGCCAGCGTAACCGGCGACGAAGAGGAGAGCCGCGGGGATGAAGTGCGCTGATCGTATTCAATATTGAGAGTATTAAGTGTGAAGAGTCAGACAAACATCGGAGAAATATTTTCACTATGTTACATGGGGTAAAGCCTTGTTATTCAACACGCATTTGTGAGACTCTCCAGCTTCAATTATCGTAATGAGATCTCGTAAGCTATTACTCTTAAGGCAAGGTAACACTAACAATCAATTCACCTCGCAGCGTGAAACGAGTAATCTATAATGCACTGATATCACAAACTTTTCTATAGTTGCAATAACATTATTTTCTGTAGATCTTTATGTTTACATTACGCATATTTTTGTATGTTTTTATTGCATATTTGCTAAAAATAGAAAAAAATTGTCTCTTTTTTAATTAAATCAAGATATTAAAATGATCAAAATTCTTGTACGCGTTTCACAGTAAACGTAGTGCCGTTTACGGAGATAAACATAACGCACCTGTATAGACGACCAACTTTCTCGCCGTGGTCGTGGAAACTATTTTAGATTCGCGAACGTGATCTACAAGGAGACCACAGGTCAGCGCAGCCATGAAGTGACCGATGTGAGGTAACGTGGTCAGCACAGAATCCTGAATTGAATCACAAAGTTAGTAACGAGATGGGACGTATGAGCTCGCAGCTGTCCACGTAATATCGATCGGTCGTTGAACTGTATCCCTAACTGAATTATATCGCAACATTGTGTCGTAACATTAAGTTTATATTTCTTCCCTCCCTTTATTTTGAATTTTTTTTTTATTCTTTTTTTTATTCTACTTTGACACGTTTCCTTCACTTCGATGTTTATGGTTTTCTTACAGTGTTTAAAATAATAATTAAAATAATAATAACAAAATCAGAATAAATTTCAGCCAACTTACGTTGGCTGTAGAAAACCCATAGATGAGCTTCAGGTACTTCGTCATGCCAAGCGCGAGCGTCGCGTCGCCCCATTGATTTCCCATCGTCGCCACTGCGGACGCCCAGACGGGTACAGATCTTAACAGCTTTCCCCATGGTATCACAGCCGCCTGTGATAATTACCTCGTTATATTTGCATAAAAAAAACTGCCTCATAGACTAAGTATACATGCGGTAAACCTCAAGTCAATGTTAGTCGCACGACAGATTTGTCGCAGCTACTAATTAGCGAGTGGAAAATTTCTAGAGAAACCTTCAAACTGCGTAGTCTCTTATCACACCACTAATTAACACGTCCGACTACTTTGATTTCCGAAAGCGTTGCGAGTATTCGCTAAATAGATCGGAAGTGTTCGCTTACAGTTGTGTCGTGTTGATACGACTTCGGCGTGTCCTTAACGAAACGGCCGAAGGCAAAGTACCAGCATAGTGCCAAAAGAACTAGACCGTAACACAAAGAATCGCGGCCGAACGTTCGCACCACTGCGGTGCCCAGCCATCCGGTGAGACAATAACCCACGCTGACAGCTTAAAGCATGGGAATTAGGATTAAGCGAGCAATTTGGATCACACAGCATCTGAGATAGCTCCATCGAATATTTTAAAAAATATCTTAAAGGTCGTAGAGTATACTATCAAAAATTTTTTCACTACAAAACAATAATAAATGGTGCTCGAAGGACTTATTCTCGTTAACTCTTTATTTTTTATTTAAATGGTCGTAATCATCAACATACCTGCGTAGCAACTGAAGTACCAGCTTCTGTGATTGCTCTTAAACCAAGTCATAGCGAACATGTGAGCAGCAGGCATGGTTGCGCCCTGCAAAAGAGGATGTCGCAATGATCCTCGCGCGTATATTTTATGCGGCCGTGTTTCACGACGCTACGCAAAATCGAGCTCGCGTCTGAGGACAGCGGCAATAAAGTCTACGCGCCGACTTACGGTACATAATCCTTGAAGCAATCGTAGCGCGACATGCGACGGTCCGCGCCAGGCTGCAGGTACTAATAGAGACGCTAAACAGGCGCTAAGAACCGCACGTGAGAACACCATGGAGGGCCCGGATCGGCCCCACACCAGGCAACCTCCCAGAATCGGACCGGCGACCTGCCCCCATAAAAACGCCTCGCGCATAATCGATTCCGTTCGCTCCTCCTGTGGCAGCTGTCATTCGAACACGAATTATGAATGTCATTCTACAACGCAGCACTGCAAAGCATTACCGTCTCTCCACACAGTTACATGTACACATCCACTTCGTGGAATTACTCGAAAAAATTCGACAATTAATGTAAAACAAAGCTATTATATTTAGCGTTAATCCCGCTTAGTTTGCTTACGTAAACCGATTAACAAATTTGTTAAACAAATAATAAAAGTGAGGAGAATTACATGTAGCGCTGAAACACACGAGGCAAAACGCTTAGATGTATGTGTACCTCCATAAATATAATTTCGAAGTCCTCGGTGCGATTGCGGCTGGTGATATTGACCAGCATATCGCAGTGCCACGATGTGTCGATAATGGCATGATTGTCTTTCTGATTTGCCAATAGTGCGACGGAGGAGCTGACTTCAACCGCGCCGCAAAGCGCAAATCCAACTGCGACCAGCGCGGCGACGATATGTCGCGCTCGTACAGCCGCTAACAAATAAGAATATAATTACATGATAATATCACAATAATTGCAATTAACTCGATTAAATTACTAGTAAAAATTTGCAACAATAATTTATCGTACTAACAATAAAGATCATCGAATAGAGAGATGATCATTAAGAGATTATTTGATCACAATCGTATTGTGAATAAAGTCTTTATAAACATTAAAATTTTAGTCGAATTGTTAGTAAATAGGATAGTAAGTGTGCCTTACTAATTAGGCTAATTAGACCACAGTTTTCACAGAATCTTAGTAAATTAGAGGTACAATAGTAACAAGGGAAATTTTTGCGTATGTGTGTACGTACATTCATTATCGTAGTCTCCAAACGTCGGAGCACGACAATATTTGATTTTGATAACTTACTCAAACAGCTGGCACGATAGTATCTGCGTACAGATTCTAAATTTTAAAGGTACTTACGTCGACTTTTATCATGTAAAAATAATATAACATGTATTTAGGTATACATTATGAAATAAAAGCGACGCTCATTATAATATTCTAATTATATTAAACTATTTTCACATATCTCGCGTATATCACTGTCAAAGTATTTAACCATAAAACGCAGCTCTAAAAAATGCCTGAATATCAAACGAGAGAATGCTTCCTTTGTTAATTTGTTAAAATAATTGTAATCATATTACTCCCTAAATAAAATAGTATAAATCTATATCTGGTATGTCGATGAAAGTACTTAAAGTTTGGCCGCACGACAAACGTGAGATAAAATTAGATCTCACACACGTGATGTAGGAAGTAAAATTAGTGATTAGAATTTTGACGAACCTCGAACCTCTTGCGCAGCAAGCTTTAGTTGACAACTGCCACGTTTAACGAACTGCACGCTACCTCTCTTGACGAAGTCTGCCATCTCACAGAACTCAAAAATAATGCGATCAACCACGACATGACGCTCTTATCACGCCCAGTAATTCTTCGCGCACTATCTCTCCGCTACTCCGAGTATATTACAGGTGACCTCGACTTTGATGCAACTCGGCAATGATGCAATGCAAATAGCTGACTTTTCGACAAGACAATGAACGCGTAACGTTATTAATTCCTTTAGTAATATAATCCGGAAAAATAGTGTGATCTCAGTACTCTCTTTTTAATCCTAACATTAGTTTGCCGTTACGAATTACAAATAAATGTGCCATCGAAATATCGCCAATAATAATAAAGATGCTAAATCTATAACTTTCAATCAAATATAACCCAGATTTCCTATCCTTTTTTTAATTTGAAAAGATTCCACGTTAATCGAAGAATCTGACAAAGTATCCATTATTTCAGAATATTTTATATGAATAAATAATAAGTTATTTACTTTCTTTAATTCAACAGAAGTGAAAGTCGTTTATTAATTATCTCTCGTAGTCGTATCACAATAATGACATCCTGAAAAATTCCGGAAATCCGTTACCGAGAGAAGTCGATTAAGACTACACGTACCTTTGACTTCGAGTGCCGCGTGTCTCAGCTGAACGCTACCACGTTTAAGACGAACTAGCGCTGCCATCGTCGTCAAACGAATTGACACATTGTTTGCGTTTCCATAATGTAGAACCGATACCACAGGCACATATCAATAACAAGTTCGTTGAACTTTTTAGCCACTTTCTTACCACGCGATACGAGATTAGTGGGACATGGCAGCGGCGGTTAGTTACGCGAGCCATACTGGTCATCTGGTCGATGCAAGTGAATGAACATCTCCGTTAACAAGACTTGATACAATAAGTACCTATGCCGGATCAGCCTTGAACCGCTCGTTTAATATTTTCCCCACGTCGGAGTTACCGAGCGATATATCGAATCACATCACCGATAAAGATCTTCAAATCGCTGGTTTTTTCCTAGGTCACAACGATTACGACGCGTGATATAGCAATAAATATTATTAAGTGTTAATTAATGCAGTATTAGTATTACGACGCTATAAAGCATTTCTAGATTATATCATATATGTAAGTTATAAGGAAATGTCAGGGAAATGTTCTCAATCCCTATATTCGCGAAAATATAATTATAATATTTCACAATCTTAAATTTAATGTTGATAAATACATCAAAATTACGTTATACTTCTTCAAGAAAGATTGATGAGAAAAAAAACAAAAAATTCTTGATCAAATAAATACGAAAAGCAGAGTATCTTTCCTATTTTCAAAATATAAGGATTTGAGCTACTGACCTATCCTGTTTCGTGCATCAATGCACAGTGTAATTAGTATAATAAATTATTATAATAATATGAAAGGCTATCAGTAATTGGCAATAAAGGAAACTTTAGTAGTTTCCACTGCAAATATTCCGTTTTTGTGAACCTGACACTGATGTTCATTCAATGGTAATGTTTCAGAACGTTGAACAATCCACCATCCGTTGTTCATGCAGTTCTATATTACCAACGACAAATCATAGACTGACTGCCGTTCAAGCAAATCTGGGGCATCAAGTCCCAGCAAGTTACGCAGCAGATTGGATTCTAGATAGAGTCATGATAAAATATAAGCTTAAGGACACTATATTCGATAATAATGTTTCAGAACGTTAAACAATCCAGCATTCGTCGTGTATGGACGAAATTCTATGTTACCAACAACCAATAAGCATTTGGTTATAGTTCAAACAAATCTGGAGCCCAGAGCCTTGTTCTAAGTCTCAGCAGGTCGCGTGGCAGGTGGTTGGGTCCCTTCTCCTGCGCCTGCCACCAGCAGGGACTAGCGGGGACCAGCGGGATACCACCTGCGCGACGATTGGTCAGTTTGCAGGCAGGTCAAAACGGCAACACATCGCTCGATCGAAGCGCGTGGTCCCCGCGGCTTCGCATTTTTCACGTCTTATCCACGGCGATCAGCACGCACATGTGAAAGATCGTTCATCACAACGACACAGTGTGTAATCCTGAAAAATAGGAGAACAGGGGCGACGTGGTGACCCAGAGAAAATCGATTAGAATCTGTGTTGCGAATTTTCGGAGTTGCGCCCGCACTGGGGATTGCTTTTCAAACGCAATCGCAGGACGATGCAGCGCGCAGGGCGACCGGGTGTTTTGACATTTGCGACGTATAGTTATATTTTAGCATAGTGATATCAACAATAGTGCTTTAGGATATCTGCAAACGACAGTGGTTGTGACGGTGAATGACGAGGGAAGCATCATCGGAACGCAGCGCGGCACAAACGAGTTACGAGGTGAGTGGACTCCGTTTTGGTTGCGTTTTGACCGTTTGCTTTAAGAGGTTAAGTTGGGTGCCCTGCTGGGGTCCCGCGATACCACCTCCCCCAATTCCTTTCCGCCTCCTCTCCAGCCCCTCGCGCCGCGAATGGTCCGACGCGGACAATACGGCCCTCTGGAGAAACCAGCGAAGGGCATCCAAGGCCCATTCTGACCGAAAGGTCCTTTGAACGGTCGGAATGCGTGCCGGCGCATCTCCTTCATCCCCGCTCCTTCTTCTCATCCGGATCCTTCTTCATCTCGTATTCTTCCTCGTATCCATTTCATTTTGTGGATCTTTTGAATTTTCAACTTTTTTGAACTATTTTCGAACTGGGTGCTAAATGCACGAAAAGTTGCGTCAATATCTACAAATTCCTCCATTGTTCATCATTATTCCTCTAAGTATCGCGAAAATTTCCCACTATCTTGCCATTACAATTATTATGCCATTAAAATTATTTGCATCATTTACCGTCTTCGCTATCGCTGCAGTTCCCCTTGTTGCACTCGCCCTGAATTACGTAGTAGATATTATTTATTTTTGTCTCGCTTTATCTTAGATCACTTTTCACTTATCGCGAGAAATTATTGTGATAAGTAATTATTATGACGTTGTATGCCAATGTATTTTATTACCGGATTGTGTTAAAAGACTCGTATAATCGAACTATAATAAAAAAAATTCTTTTTTTCCCTATTCCTGTCCCTCTCCTCTTCCCTCTTTTTCCCGTGACCTTTTCTTTGGAATGTACTATACTTCTCGAAGGTTCAGGCATATTTCTGATCGTAGAATCATCCACAGTAGGTTCCTGATTAGAGTCTCAAACTCCCTCTGCCTGCTAGAAATACGAGCGGTTTCGTACTCGTGCCGTGTAAGTTTTCGGCTTTCAGAAATCAACAATCTTGGTAGCGATTACAAAAATCAGACAAGTTTGTTTACAAATAAACGTGTCAAGCTAATTAATATAATATCTGGGACAATTTACGAGCTTCCTCTCTCTCCGTTGGCTTATATTAGAATTATGAGTACTGTTATGTCTTGCTTATGTGAACGTATGGTAATCCTTGAAAATTACCATTCATCGAAATGAGTTTAACTGTATCATCTTCTTATCATCGAATAAAATGCTAAGAGAAAAACAGAATGTTTTAAAGCCAATGTGATGATGATATTTTCAAGATACGATGATATCGCTGGAGTAAATTTATTTCCCAATGAATTTATTTATGATCTTATTATGTTAATCCTTGTGTTAAATCAAACATGACAAGTGTTATGTTCAAAATGTGCTGTTAAATAAATCTATAAATGTCAGATTAATTCTAAATTATTATTCTTTATTTTTCTCTATATATTTAATGATATAATAAACATTTTTCTCTTTCTTAATTCTCTTTATAACTTCTTCCTCAATAACATAAATAATTTACTATCTTAAATCTAATTTAAATATTTAAATTTTATATTTTAATCTTGAATGCTTATCTGTTTATCCACTCGTATCATACTATGCACAATGAATAAAAAATTTATATTAAATATTTTCGATGTTCTTCCGCAGTTTAGTTGACGAAGATTGTTTCGTTATGTCTCACACAAATGCCTAAATCTACGTGACGGAATCGTCGCGACGGATCCGGGCGAGGAAACCGGAGCAGTTTCGGCGCGCGGAACCTTTACACACGTCATATGAACGTGCCGTTGTCGTACGTGCTTTGAAAATCACGCACAAATACCGTTGCATTAAGGTCGTTCACTTACCTCGACTGTGATTCAACGCAGGAGTAGCTACAGGTGTTTTGTGCGCGACATAAATCGCGAAAGAAAATGAATATGTGTCTTTTCGGTGCGCGTTGTATTACTTCTCCTACTTGTCGGACGTTTCGGTCAAAGTTCGACGATTTTGAGAAGTTAAAATCGCGATCTTGTAATAATTTTTACATGACATCTCGACTCGACTGTTAACCGTCATTGTTTTGGGCGCGTACGTGCTTCAAGAAGATACCGTTGCCATCAGTTATTCGATTTGAACATAAATGTTTAAAAAATTGTATCATATCCGACATGAGAAGTTTACTTCATAAAAAAAATGATGACGTAAATATTACTAACGATATTTGTTTTTATTGCAAATGATATACCTCTAACAAAAAAGAAATCAACTTTATTCTTTAGAGCACTAAGAAATATAAAAGTCTTAGAAATAATACAATTAATAATTCTATTAATATACATAAAATTAATAACGTCGATTCGAGTTCTGTAATGTCAAGGTTTCCAATAGTACGTATTTTACAGATAATTTAATTGTGCGTATGTAAAAATTGCGTATGTAAAAACGAGCAGCTCATTATGAAAATTATACATAATTATAGCATTATATGCTGGATGATGTCGTGGAAATTTAATGAAAAGATCGCCATCCTGTTTACGTTGAAATTACGCGTTGCACAGCAAATTATATAACTCCAATGTGTGAAAAGTTTAAAAGAACAAGTAGTATTGCAGCTATCGCCCTGGATATGTGTTTATCGATTACGTACGAAAATGTCAGAATACACGACCTTGCACGTGCACAGACTGTGTTCCTGTCACGTAAAATAATTCCGCATAGTTTTAATCGCTGGCATTAGGTGGAGTAAGGTGGAGTAAAATGCGCTCTCGAGAGTTAGCATTATTCGCAGGTGTAAATCACGTCACACCCCAAATCGCTCGCACGTGATATTACCGCGAGAGCCAATTAACCCCACTAGCGGCTGTAATCCATGCAACTGATAATCTTCATTAGGAAATCCATTATAAAGGAGGACGTGTGGCACCAAAGAAGAAGAAAAAGAAGGATACGGCGGCGCAAAAGTGAAACTATATTTTCTCCGATGTCTATTCAATTCACGCTTTACAGTTCATTTGCGAGTCTCTCCTAATTGCTCCAAAATTCCGCTCCTCTTCGCCGATCACCGTGAAGCTTGAAAACAAGGAGATTTAAAAATTCCGGACTACTTTCTTCTCGCCGAAACTGAGAAAGTAGGGTCACGGTCAGAGCTCTTCGAGGAGTTTATTATGCGTAATTGTTGTTTTGAGGAAATTGTCTTGTAATGTGACACATTATATACCTGCATGTGCGTGCGTACGTGCGTGCATGCGTGCGTGCGTGCGTGTGTATGGACTTATCTTCAGCATGTATCACATTATTTTCAAAAGAAGTGCACTTTCTCATACCAACACTTCAATAAAATAATTTCTTTATTTATGAAGTAGGAGATTTTAGGTTTAGATAAGTTTCTAGATCGTGAAAAAATTTCTAAAAAGATAGTCTTCTAAAAACGATCGATCATAAATTAATAATTTTAAAATCGAAAATTTAAACTTCTGAAGTTGATAGATATAAATACGCACGTATATTTTGCGTATGTTTGAACAACAGTAGGTAGCAAGATAGCAAATTTTTTATATTATACGAGAGTAATGAGTGATGAGAGTTATCATCGATCATTACCCTGGAGGCAAGTGTAACGTATACATCATAGTCATGCAATTAATAAAACCCGACTCGTCTGCACCTTTCTCAACCGCTCGCCAGTGTTCTCCGGAAGTAGATCGAGATAATCTGCGCGCCATGCTATCGCTCGCATTATAATTCTTACGATACGAGAGAGAGGAGCAGATTTAAAAAACAGTGTAGTGCCAAATCAGGGCGCACGCGGAAAGTCGTTACGAGAAATCGACGGCTACTGTAATGAGGCCATTGCCGGTGTATTTTCTCAATTACATAGGAAATTACCCCGTGTGTCCGTCGTGACCACTCCTCTCGGCATCATTTTTTCCTTCGTGTCCGTGCGAGGAAATATCGTGTCGTTACACTGCACGCAAAAAGACATTTTCTATAGCGTATGTACCTTTGTAAAATAAAACCCAGCAAATGATAAATGGCCATAATTCTGTATTTTTGTGAATTATGTTCTTGAATCTTAGTATGCAGATAAGTTGCATTCCGCGCTCTGTCGCAAAAATTTTAATGTGTCATCAATTTCGATCGATTAATCATAAATATGAGTACAATGTTACGCGGATTCCTTGTCTCCTTCTATCCTAACTATCAAGATCCGTGCGAACATACTGCTCCGGTCTAGTACTCGATCATCGACCTGCATATCCTAGCAAATCGTGAATTAGAACGCATGCAGTCTTTCATAAATGAAAATTGAATCTGGAATTAAGCGCATACTTCGTTGCGCAACCGAAAATTATACGGCAAAAGAAAACAGTTGAAACTCCATCTAACATACCTAGAAAATTTTATTTGACGTATCAAATATTTCGATTTCTACTAGTTCTCTACTTTATTCATGTAGAATAAAATATTCAAAGACATTTATGAATTCCATATTTAGAATGCCTTTTCTATGCTGCTATGCATTTGATGTAGACGTGTATGTAAAATACATTTCGCATATTATAATGTTCAAATATATAATACATTGAATAATTCCATGCCGCAATGCAATGTATATTCCCGAGCAAAATTATTTCCTGTATGTTAGGCACGAATATTCCAACATTGTAAATAAAGTAAATATACAAATTGTTCTTTGTAAAACGTTAACAAATGTGCTTATTTTCGTGATTCATCCACATTACACACAAATATACACTTGCAAATTAATTTTATGATTATACATACTACAATCAGTTTGTGTAAGCTACCATTTTGTTGTCTGATAATGATTCAGAAATATTTTATTATTCAAATTGCGAAGGACAAAGAAGTTGATGTTATGGTGAGCTCTATTATTGTTATTCGGACTTCGACGGCACTGTTAGTATTCTTCAGCGTGTACATTCACAGACGTCACCGCTTTTGAATGCAATCGATACCGTATGCATTTAGCGAATGTAAATTGCTTCGATTTACACAGTCAATTACCGAGGCTTTTCGAAGTAACAAAAAGTGTCAATACGGAGTGCTTTAACGTGTTTGTAAATGTAAACCGACAATCTAATGCGGCATCATTACATAATTAACATGGAAAGGAAATGAAAACCACGCCTATCCAAAATAATATGATTTATTGCCTTGAATTGCTCGATTATCATGATTGCTTCTGCAATTGCATACTTTTGTACCTAACTATAGTTAGTTACCTAAGTATAGTTAGTTTGTACCTAACTATACTTTGCCACTAAAACAAGATAATTTATAATTTTGTACTTTTGATTCAATATCATCAATATTATTAACATGGTTTTATTCTATAAAAATAAGATGTTAATAATAATTCATGTCACAAAGAGAATTATAAAACGTGTAAAAGTTGACTAATTTAATTTATGTTAAATTTATGTAATAAAAACCTATACAATTTATATTCCGAAATGATATCAGTAACAAAAATACACATTTAAAAACACATGTTAAATGTAACAATTGGAAATGTAAATTAGAATATGATATAAAAGTTATTTAAGTTTTCAACAACTTCTTCTGATTTAATAGTAACGAAAATAAATAAATTTTCTTATTTCATTTGCGTTTAATTGCGTGAAATAAAACAGTTGATTTGCAATTGATTTGTACGGTATATCCGTTGACAAATCATTAATTTCAATGACAGCAATAAAAAAAATAATATAAAAAGAAATAATGCAATGCCAACACTATTATTAATTTAAATATGATTAAAAAATGAATTTTCTTGTTTACTTCCGTAAAACGTACAATTCAAAAAATTAGTATGCGACTATACTTATTCTGCTCATTAAAATTATGACACTAGTTTACTCTTCAATAAATAGAAATAAAATGTGATCTCTTTGCTATTAGTTTGCTCGTAGGTTTTATTACTTAATAAACAAACGCGGTAACATTTTGTTAAGAAGAAGCTTAAAACGCTTTATAACCTTGCACGATCTTCCTTGAAATTATATTTACAAAGCATCGCCCACGTGTGTCATTCAACAATTATTTCATTTGTCATCTTTACATAACATAATAAACGCTGTCCATTATTGCGACACACTCACATATCAATTTTTAATTTTGTCCTTCAGCATGTGTAATGAGACACATGCAAATTTTATGTTACATGCGTTTAACGTGTGTTTTCGATTTTTCCAATGGACAAGAGAGTTTCCGACACTGTACATCGCGATTTCTCTGATTTCTCACGGTCACTCGCTAGTTTCTCCTCGTAGAACCTCTTTTCGCAAGGTCAAAGGACAGCAGCCTTGTTTAGTCCTATTCGACTCATGGAATCACTTATATTTGTCCTGGATTCGAAATATACTTAGACAGCGAAAACTTATTTTTATCTGGCACCATAATTATTGCTTCGATAAACCGCTAAGTTCATAGAATAAATAAATGTAAAGTTTACTATAGCATAGAACGCATAGCAAAAAATAATTAGAGAGTTAAATTTATAAATACGTGTTTTACATCTTAGAAAAATGAAATGTTAATACAAGAATAATTAATTGTATTGAATCAAAATTTAATTCTGTCTAATGAAAAAGCAGTAATACAATGTTTTATATTAAAACTATTTTATTACACATCATAGCCTTCCTACGAGTTGTGAACTAAATTAATATAATATAAACACTAACAAAAGAAAAAAAAAGATTTAGAAAATATCTTCATAGTACATCTATTATCATCGTCCTTAATAAAAATGCGAAACTAATTGAACAGATTTATTCTAATAATAGTCGCAGTCGTCTGCCTCAGCTTTCGCAGCATGTTCCTAAGCCCTTCAATGTCCCGCTGTTAATGCATAACTTTTTCTATACGATCTAATATAATCTTCCAATTTCGCGACGGCGCTCATCAAGCGCAGTCACGGCCACGTGGTGGATTTCCCGCAGGAAGTCTCGTCCTCCAAGGTCAGAGGACAGAACTCTTCCGCAGTAACCCTATCCAAGCCGCTGATATCTGCTTTCGGCTTGAATGGCAACTCCGACACAAGGACCCCTTCCACACGGACCCTTTGATCTTTCTCCTCTTCTTCGAACTCTGAGAAATCATCGTCTCCATCGTCGCTGATCCTCGCGGCGGCGAAATCGGCTTCGGTTAGAACGAGCGTGTTCACTTTTTGATTCCTCGGCATTTTCCGCAATATCTCCCTCGAGACCTCTTTCGAAACACGCAATGATTTCTTCTTAACAAGACGACGTCGCGGTTTCTCGGACGAAAGTACGCTTCCCTCGATCGTATCTTCTTCGCGGTCGCTGTCCTGATTGATGGCAGCCGGTCGTTGTTCCTTATCGCGTGTGTCGCTACCGCTCGGCGGTTTCCTACTTTCCTGCGCCGATCGGACTGCGTTCGCCAGGAATGTATTTTTATCGGTGGTACCGGCGCCTACGGCGACCGCGATTTCGCTGGTGCCACCTGCAACGGCTTCCTCCGGCTTCCCGCTTGAAACGATTGCACGCGGACAGGCGTCTGCGATGTCGGCTGGGCATACCGCGTTGGAATCGTAGATCTCCGCGATGCCATGGCTCAAACTTGGCTCGGCTGGCAACGCGTTCGGAGCAGACCCCTTATCGACAGCCCCGACGCTCTCGACGTCGGCCTTGATCTGCGGATGCTTGCGATACTCTTCCTGCAAGTAAGCGCGAAACTGGTCTTGGAAGTACCCGTCGATTATCTTCCAGACGATGGCGCTATACCAGCTCAATACGCCGAGCAGAAACACTCCGCGAATAATAAACGTCAACATGGCAAGGCCTTGTGGTTGCGGTTGATTATTGTGGTGCGATATTATAACATATCATGTATAGTATCACAATAAAAATATATCTTAAATATACCGTACTTTACTAGTTAATAACATAGCCAAATCAATACATTGATATACTGATAGACCGATCGCTGTTCTTAGACATACAGCAGCTTATTATAAATATTTTGAGTTTCAAAGCACAAATAAATAAAAAAACTGAAGATGTAAACAAAAGTATTAGTCTTACATCACAACACACATACTAATGATGAGAGACACATATACTAAGTAAATTTGAATAAAATTTCAAGATTTCTTACATTTGAGTTGAAGTTTTCATAATTCATTTGACTCATAAACGTTTTGATATTTATTTATTTGAAAATTTACTCTATTATTATGTCAAAATACTTTTAATTCTTTTTAAATTATATTTGTACTTTCAAATCTTTGTTTTATAAAAAAATTTATTTTTATGATATTATAAATGTCTTTTTAATTTGTGTATTTAAATATTTATGGATATGTTAAATAAAAATATCTTGGAACATTTTTTCAAGGTAATTATTTTTGTCAAACACTACTGTAAATATTTCAAATACTACTGTAAATTATTAAACTCTTAATACTAATTGAAAGTTAAAATAGTCCGATTTAATAACTAACTTATTTGTCGATTATCTGTCAGAAGTTATACAATCTGTCGAGTGGAATCGAAAACTAAAAGTTTACGCCTTCAAGATGACGAACTTCTAGTAAGAAAAATAGGGAAAAGTTTTATCTTATACAAATATCATGATCTGCATATCTAACTTTCAAAAGTTGCAAGAAAAAGAAGTTCCGTCACAGCTCTGTTTACCCACGCATTTTATGGTTATTGGAATAATATTAAATCTTTTGAAAGTCAATGATTATTTCTCGTTTGTCTTCCTAGATGCCTATCTTTGACTGATCTTAAAACTCACTACCAAACTAAATTAAACATTTTTTTACAACTTGTAAAACTAATAACAGTTAATGAGTATAATCAATAACAAATTCTATAAAGTTAATATCTATCTATTAGCTATTAGTTCCATTTATTTGATATATTAATACCGAAGATTTGATATTGATTAAGATATTGATTATTGCTTGAAATTAATTGATGATATAAAAGATAAAGATAAAACTGACGTTAACAGATTGTTGTATAAACTAACAATTGTATAATAATTAAAAATAATATTGCTATGCTTATTTAAAACTGATAAAATTTATGACAACGTTATCTCTAAACTCAGATCAATTCAGATTATTTAATTATTTAATCTTCTTCTCCTACGAAATAGTCTTTGATGACGTAGAAGGACTCTTTCATGTTCGGCCAAGCCATAGTCACGAAGACCAAAATTGAATTCGCGATCACAAAAAGCCGCATCATTTCGATACCGGTGCTGGATCGAAGCCAATTTCCGAAGCCTTGATTCTCGTCATCGCTCAGACCTCCCGAATCCAAGTTCTCCAATGCGTTGCTTCCATTCTGACAACTCTTATTAGCTTTATTCTCGTTGTTCCCGCGTTTCTTCATACTGATCATACAGTGATTATCTGCAAGGATTTATTTCAATGCTGGATATCATACAAGTACATCTTCCATGTGCTCTACGCATTTGATTGTTATAAAATATCCAATTAAAAATATCCAATTTGAATATGATAGACACCAGGACTTTTTCTACATTATATTTTATCGATAATAAATTGATAAAAAAAATCACATTTATAAAAATTCATGAACTTCATATGGAATGTAACTGAATAATACTTTGAGTGCTCATAAAAAAAAAGTCGGAGGAATGTCAAGGAATGTCAATGTCGTCACTAGGTATATGTTTGCTAGTATACGTTTAGAATTTTAATCCTTCCCATTCTAAATCAAAAGAATTGATCACCAATGATTGCTTCTTCTACCGTTTACCAGATCACGTGATCCTGATCAACTAATAATTCACATCGCGAAAGAAAATTGTCTCGTTACGTGTGACAATTTACGATAATTGGCGAGCCTGAGAGAAAATTAAATTAAAAGCGTATATTTCTGCCTCGGGATACGAGTATGCAGGAGCACAGTTACACGTGGCATTCCTGCACGTACAAGAGACTTGAGGCATACTTGAGAGTGGGTGTGATGACTGCCATCAACGATCGAGTCTACATATACACTTCAACCGTTGCATACAAAATTAAAATTACAGAAAAATATTTATGATTCTTCGCATATTCCCTCGACATAAATTATTATTAAAAATTTTTTAAATTAATGTTAACTATAATAATTATGTTATAATTGTTTTATAACATTAATTATAATAATTATTACTTAGTAATAACTTACTAATTATTTTACTTAAAAGTGTAAGTAACATAACAAGAATTTCACGTTGAAACAAAATGGATCATAACGTTTTTTCTTGGATATTCCCAGAATAAAAAAATTTTCGTATGTAAAACTAACAAAAATGTCTTTCTCGAAATGTCAATTTTTTAATTCTTACATATAATTACAGATATGTAGTTATATTATATGTTATATGCATTTATATATTGAAATTGTAATTCAGAGACGCTTATTACAAAGTGGATTTTAAAAAATCATAAAAATTTACAACTCGTATAATATTTACTCAATTTGTCTACGACTTAAAGCTAATTTTTTACTCGATGATGTTAAATAACTTCTTTTTTTTCATCTCACAATCTGCAGAGTTAAGAGACGAATTTTGACAGATTAAAGTTCACGGTGTTATACTGAGTAAATTGTAAGGAGAAATAGTGGAATCGTTATCGACAAAGAACAGCCTTCGCCCAGATCGCTCTCTCTACAATATTCCATTTCTCTCCCCCCCCCCCCCCTATCTCTCGACTGTCGTCTGGTCTTTCCAGTGACTGGCTAGTTATCAAAATTTTGAGTCTATTGTTCACACTTCAACGATGAATAATGGGGATACGATGGGATCACGAGGGAGCGTTGATAGAAATAGATGGGCAGTAGAAGATTTCAAGTTAGTTATAAAGGTCAACGATTGATTGTAATTGAATTTGATAGAAAATATTTTGCATCGCTCTTATGATTGGTGAAAGGTGTGTCGATGGAAACAAAATAAATCGATAAATGATTGATTTGTTTCACATACGTTCCGACAGGCGTTCCGACACACCTCGTCATACATAGGACTGCTAAAAATTATTTCTTCACTGTGAATGATGAAATAATACGAAATCAATGAAAACTGTCGTGCTACAGATAGCAACAAAAAATTATTACACACACATATCATTATTATTATCTGTATAATAATATTTAAAATATAAAGGCAAAAGAGTATTGAGAACATAGAATATAAAAATCGACCTAGGTCCATCAGACATGCTGTTAGTGGCTGTTAGTTGCATAATCGCTCGTTCTAATTAAATGGGTTCAATATGTTACGTCACACGAACGGAAAGTTGGTCACGGTGCTACGAAGCAGTAATTACAAGGTGACAGCGTTATCCTCGATGCTCTACTTCGGAAGTCGTCCGTCGAACGCTTAGTTAGAAAAGTTGGTTCGGTCGTTATTCCTATTCGAACGTGTACCGACCGGTTTTGTCCGTTATCGAAAACGATGCGCACATAAATGAGAACTAATGGTAGTTGATAACACGTCGTCGGTATCGACAAGAACGAAATAAAACTCTCTCGGATCCCAAGTTTAAATTCATGTTTGGAACCAGTTACTAGTGAAGCAATCGTACGCAATAAAATAGCATAAAACGCGACTGCGCGCAACGTGTAGATTCACGCGACAGAGCTTGCGGTCAGCGAACGAGGAAATTACAACGATGACGCAGTTATCGGCAAAGGACAGCCCTGGGGCTGCGCATCATTTCTATGGAAAGTGATACGTCCGGCGAGCCTTCATTCTCGGTACATCCCTTCACTGTAAGTCGAACGGTTCTATTGTACACAGAAGTTTAATCTCTCCTCTGTTGCTTTCGCGCACCACAAGTCGTAATTGTTAAATTTCTATCATCGTTGGGTACGATAGCTATTACATGTCGCGTCCGATGTTGCCAAATATTTGGTACAGGTACAATTAGAGTCTAGGAACGAGAGGATACTATTTGACTTGTCAATTTTAAAATAAAATTGAGTTGATTTTAGGATTTAAACCAATATAACGAAATGTAATGAAAACAATTATCAGTTTATTCTCGAACAGAATAAATCATATTTTGGAAAACAATAAAATATATTTCTTTTCGTCCATTTGTGTCTTCAATTGTGATGTAATTGACAAACTCACCATGGTACACGTCGATCTTTCTCAACGACCGTAAACGTGCGTTCGAATTCAAAGTAGTCAGTTTTTTACAGCTTTTTACGAAGCGTGAAATCCCGAAGACGTGACGCACGCAACAACTGCCACCAACGGTTTGCCGCTTTTCGCATTTACCTTGCCACGAGACGTGCCGATATAAGGCTTCTAGGCTTGGTAAGCTCATTAAAAGATTCGCGACAGTGCCGAGGGTTCTCGAAAGCTTGCACGTCGCATAACAGCGTCCCTACGTATCTAGTAAATTCAATATTGCACAACCTGTTCAACCCGTGCGTGTGTTACGTGGCGACCATTAAAAATAAATTAAATACAATTCAGTTACAGTATTACGTTCGATATTCAATTAAATATTATGATTTTTAGTGCTAAAGTAAACCAGAATTTAAATAAAATAAATTCCATGTACACATATTTTGAATTATAGCAATATATTATAGTTATATGTATTATAATTACGATGAGAAAAAGACTTGCAACAAGGTGAGATACTAGTATATAAATTTACAAATGTAGAAATGCAATAAAACTGAACAAGTAATATAAATTCCAAATCTTTTTAACTTATTCGATCATTGATTTCTTCTATATGAACTCTATAATCGAATTTATCATGTCCCAATTTTTCTATGGCAACATTTCCCTCAGCATTTATATAATAGCACAATCCCGACTTAAACGATTATGTTACGATCAAATACACAATCTGGTAATTACTAACCACAGCTTAATAAATCACCGATATACATGAGGTAAAATCCGACGTTGTCATCTTCCAATCGATTAGATCACATGCAACATTTCCCATGTGGTGCTTCATGAAGAAGCTCGATTAATCATACGAGCTGTCTAAAATTTTGAATAGAAATGATACGTGGTATCCTGCTTACTTTACTCAGAAAACATATATAAATAGCGCAATGTTGCTAGAATACAAATATTCGCATCACCGATCACTTTCTTCTCATAATACTAAATCGTCCAGATATTAGCGTAAATGTAATTTTCTGTCAAAGATATATTGAAAAGACATTTATTTCAAAATGACGTGAAATAAACGCTTACGTTCATACAAAAATAAAAGAGGTGTAAGACGCGCGCGTACTGAGTGAAAGAATTTATTGTTATAAAGAGAAAGCAGACTAGTTCTTTATCTAAATATTTTAATCGTAGCGAGAATTATTGTAAATCTATACAAGTGAGAAAAGTATTGTATTAAAATAAGTATAAATTACAATTATCTCTATTCATAAGATTATTATAAATTTATCAGTATAAAGATCGTTTCCTTGAAATAAAGTTAAAAATAAATAACGCAAACAGAACAGATTGGAATTTCCGCGACCGAAATAAGAACTACTCCCACTGTTTCCATTGAAGGCTCCGGGAACTAGCTTATTCCTGACGGAGAGATTGACTCGTAACGCGGTTATCCGGTACTTTGTTTCGCTGATAATGTCAAAGGATCATAGATACATTTCTGACAGTAGCAGACGATCCGGTATGCTCGATACAATTTTCTCTGAAAATATTATTATTTGTACCATCATGAAACACTCTATATACAAAATTTTACAAAATAGTCTTTATCAAGTCTAATTATTTAAAAAATTAAGAATCTTATATTATCAAATGTAAATTATAAAATGTACATAGCTTTAAATAAATTTAAATCACCGTAAAAGGAGAATTTCGTAATTGTGAGCATTGTAATTCTGCCTATAAATAATAATCTAATATAATGTGTGTGTGTGTGTGTGTTCTTTCTTATTTCTCTATTTTAAAAACACATAATAAACTCTAACTTGTAATGTTGTTGTTTGTTCATTTAATATGCACAGATTATTGACACTGCAGATTATTTCATTAATTATTGTTTTCTTTTCCTTTTTTCCACATACCTATTTGTTTTTAAGAAAATGTGCAGTCTTTGTAAAACAAAATCTTATTTTGCTACTACGAAGTCTCATATTCCCTCAGGGGTTCCTGACACAGGTAAAAACGCGTCGTCACTCGGCGCTGTTCAACGTGCCAATTTCTCGGATTACTCGTAAATATGTAGCGCGGAAAAAAGAAACGTGCTGAACACGACGAAAAAGAACTTTGTCAAAGTAAGGGCAGCGTGACTATTGGTATTACGTTTCTCTCTGGAAAGACTCGACTGGATTCCAAGAGGTGTTGAACTATTTTTGCGTTCCCTCCGGCTGCTATGACGCGCTCTCTTTCTTTCTTTCTCTCTCGCATCCACCATTTATGGCGAGGAAAAACTTCCGATCGAAATGAGAAACGCCCTAACGGTCGTACATTGGTCGTTTTACTGAAGAATTTCCAGGTCACTCCTCGTAAGTAACATGTCTTGCACCATCTGGATGGTGCAGGATCTCTTGGGAGTACTAATGCGAACGCTATATTCGATGCCCGTAACCGAGCTTATCACTGAGAATAGTTCTTATCATTATCAGAATTATTAGTATCTATTAATTATATTTAATTATTAACTGTTACTAATATAATTTACAATCATATGTTATATTTAGAAACAAATCGAAAATGTGACTTTATAGAAATATTTCAACTAGAAAAATTTAAAAAATGTTACTATCTTCTATCGATGACTCCATTTTAGCTAACAGCATTAACAATTGTCACTTTATATTGTCATGTCCTCCTTTGAATATTGGGGACAAATTTTTGACTCTTGCAATTAGTGATAAAATTATACAGGCTACATGCAAAAGCAATTATCGTTATAAATTATGCTCGTAGTATTCACAGAATTAAGTCACTCTTAACTGTACAAAATTACGGCTATATGACCGCGCATTGTGATCAAACTATTCTTCCGCGCATAAATGCGAATGATGGATAAAGCGGGCCACTAAAGACCACGTAAAGTTAGTCGTTCGGCACGATATGTATACCCTTTCGTAACTCGAAATACCCAGCAATTTCGTTGTGAATTTTTGTAGCTGAGCTTTAATTACTGACACGTCAAATTTATCACATAGCGCACTTAGAATCTTAACGTCTCGAAAAGCATTTAACATGAATTATTCAGAACCAACTTTGCCGATCTAAATAAATAACTTGAAAGTAACTTATTTTTCATTATTGCACCTCTTCATGATTTCTTTACTACGTACACGAATTTCTTAGCAATTCTTATACTATTTTTTTTTATTTTAATAAAATTTTTATTAAAAAATTTAATTCAAAATGTATAGGTAAGCTTTTTATGTCAATGATCAACCTTAATTTGACACGTGACTACAGATTAAATTAAGAATAATAAAAAGAAGAAGCTGGAAGAATATTTAAGACAAAATCGAAGGTCAAGCAGCAATATGGTCTACAGCAGGAGGGTCTACAGTTTATATAGCAGTTTTCATTATTCAGCCTTAAAAGCGTTGCTTCCCTTCTTATTCACTCAGAACATCGCCAGTAGCTTCGTTAGGATTCTTCGTAATTACATTTCGTCATTGGAGCAAACTTTATGCTGCTTCTACGAAAGTCTTGTGCCAATGTAAGTGTTCAAACTAGTCGCGAGCTTTTCGTCTTGATCGACATTAAAGAGAATAGAATGATAAAACTTGGCAAATAATAATCGTTGAATATAAAACGATCAACTGTATATATTTGTAAAGTATAAATTAACTCTATTACAGATAAAAAAATTAAGATATATTTATACAAGAAATGTGTTTACAAGAATTTAATCAAATAAATAAAATAAAAATACATAAAAACTTGAATTAATACAGATTATTTCGTTAAGTTGCCACGCAAATAAAGTCATTTTAAGCTTTTTAGTCATTAACTTTCAAAGTGGTAATATGTACACCACATTTATTTCATAAAATCGTGCTTATTTTCATCTACCAACACAATTAGTCGGCTCGCAGGTAGTCGCGCGAATATTTGCGGGACTTGAGCTCAGCAAAGAATTAAAATCACACACATGCTTAGGATTATTATTAAATAATTTTAGCAGCAAGATATACCATAATTTTTTACATGAAAACATGACAAGAAAGATACGTTTTTATTTTCCTAAAGATTAGTTTAAATGAAATAAAACTGACCTTTAGAAAACTTAACACAATTGTTAGCAAATTCTTTCACTTTTCATCGTTTTAAATTTTGCACCCAAATAAATTTGTAGGAAAATCAAATCTTTGCTTTCTTTGAAAAGAAAAATTTTGCAATGTACTTTCAGATGTGATTATCAAATGCAAATTATTCCTGAATTATTGTTGATTGCAAAAAAAACCGAGTAGGTTCGTTCAGTAAGAGACACCTGTTTTTATACTGGGAAAGCAAGAAAACGACTCGAAAAGAAAATCGTGATGATGCATTAATGATTTTATTCGACAGAATGTTGATGAATAGCATTTGATAAAGTTTCACAAAGTTCTTAATTGATTTGTTCACAAACTCTCCATTAAAACAAGAATAAATTTTATAACATCGTTCTCTTTTAAAATGAAAATTTATATGTACATGTAATAGTACGCTCGTACTAAGAAATAATGAACAAAAATTACAGAAGGAAAAATATCCTTTGTAAAATGTCTTCGAAACAAATAAATATTTTTTTCTCGCGCCTTTCTTTCTAATACTTCTGTCTTGTACTTTCCTTTTAGTACTTCTTCCAAGTACTATCTCTGTTTTTAATATTTTTTATTATCACGAACAACACAATTGAGTTGAATTATATTGCATATGTTAGTGATGTGTAGTACATATTTGTTATTTATCGAGTAATCTCGCTGTAACAGGATCACCATAGTCTATAGAAAAATATTTATCATGACGTGACGATACAAAAATGAAATACACGAAATTTGCATTCGCGATGTTTGTATACATTGTATACATCGTGCACGGCTATGTTAGTTGCGTAAAGAATTATCCAAATGCTCACTACGTAAAATTATTAATCCCATTTAGTTCTTTTATGAAATATAACAAATAAATATAATAAAAGAGTTTACATACACATTACAATATAAATAATTATTTTATGTAACAACAAAAAGTATAAGTGGTCTTTTAATAGAAATTAATATAAAATAAAAGTTAATATCTCTTTATGCGCGTACAGATAGAATTGTAATAATCAATGGTGTTATTGTTAATTTATCAGTATTCTTTAAAAATAATGCAGAAATTTGTTCCGAGGATCGTTTATAAAGTAATCATAAAATAAATAATTTCGTGAAAAATAAAACTACGATCTTTTTATTTTTCTGTTATAAATGCATGGTTTTATACAGTACATTATTATTATTTCCGTTTTGGATTAATTCGTTAATTGCAAATATAATATTTAAGAGCAAATCAAAAGGTAATGATCATTAAAATTATTGAGCAATTTTCTTGTGGCAAGCTTTAATGCGCATATATTAGCATTGTGAGATGCACCTTTGTCTTTGGGGGGATACGCGCCCAAAATTTCGGCGATTTATTTGATCCCAGTCCACTCGAATTTCCGCATACTACCGTGTAACTGTTCTCTGCATTGAATACTGAAACGTAGTTAATAGTACCTGCACAAATAAGTAAATATTAAAAATAACAATTTTTTTTTATTAATAGTTGTTTATTAAAAACGGCAATTACTTAATACCATTAATAATTTATAATATAAGTTTTTCTGCTAGCGAAACTCTTCTTCTATAAATTTGATACATTTGATACACTTTATATTTATATCAATCAAAATTAAGTTCTATTATATAAAGCTTATTAAATAAAATTATTATTTCTTCATCAAATGAAGAATAAGATGAAGAATACATACAAAATTTCTTTTACTCAAAAGTGAAGAACGTGAACATTCAGACTCCGCACATATGAAAGTATTAATTTAATTTATGCAAAATTTTTTAAATTCTTTAAACAGTAAAAATATATAAAAGATATGCAATAAATTAGTATATTTCATAGTTCTTTTTTCCAAAGATTACAAAGTTTTAAAATTTTTACTGTATAAGTAAATGAGTAAAAATATTATTGTAATTATAAGTATAATTATAATTATATATGTATAATATGTTTTTAAAATATTAATATAATAATAAGTTATTTACACAGCATTTATGCATTGTGTGTGTTTATATAAAAAAATGTTTTTTATTAAAACATTTTTTATCATTTAAGTATTTTTACTTTTTTTATATCAACTTTATTATTAAATGTTAATAAAAAGATTATATCGCAAACTACTCAAATTTTATAAAAATAATATTAAATAAAAAATTATCTAAAAAAATAAGTGCTCAAATTTTTATTTATTTAAAAAAAAAAGTATATTTATTCTAGATAGATTAATATAAAACAAAGAAAACTCACTCACCGTTCAATAAAGTTACCCCCCCTAGATCAGGGATATAAAAAATATTTTCATCGTTATTAGCGCCACTAAGTGTTATAACAGAAACTACTGAGTCGTTTTCTGTTCGTTTACCAATCTCGAGATCTCCGATGAATCCATTAGGATGGGTGGAAATTTGAGACATGAAAGTTTCCTGAATAGAAACATTGCATGATCATAAAAGTAGATTTTTTTAAACAATAATAATAATTATCAAAAAAATTTTCTAAAAAATTTTTTAAGAAAATGTATTTAACAAAATATTTTCTTGTTAGTTATTTTACTAAAAACTAATAATCGATATTTATAAAAATAGTATCAAAAAGTACCAAATACGTACTATTTATTAGTAAAAAATAAAATGTAAATGCATATAAATAAAAAATCTAATATAAAAACTGCAATTATATAAAAATACATATACAAACATACAAGCATATCATGAATATCATTATGAAATACGATACATTATAAATTATGTAATGAATACGCCATGCCTTTTCAAACAAAGATTTAAATATTATTATTTATTTAATTATTTATTTAAATTTTTATCATTTTCTTATAAAATTTCAAGATTTTCAATTATATCACAATATTTGATTCTGACTCACCAATGCTGTTATCGGAACAGCATCTCTGTTGATATAGTTGAGTTGTAGATTGGGTGGTAGATTTTCGGGTTTGGATACATCGATGGCGAAGGCTGCCTGAAATAGGACCACGAACGCGAACGAAGCAATCGAACGGGACATATTGACATTGTTTAACTAATCCATGAGAGTTACTCCGGTTCTTTTATAGACCATATTAAGTATAGCTCTAAGAGATAAGCATGATAAGATACACTTATCTGCACTCTTTTACATAATCCTATGGACTATAAATAAGAGTATAGTTTCGCGCACAAGGGGATCGATTTCGTACATAACTGATAAATTTTTTACAGATTAAATTCCGACAGAGTATCCTAAAATATACAATATATACAATATATATTGGTATTTAAATTGAATACTAAATAAAAGAAACGAGACCTTTGCGTTTTGAAAAAAATAAAAGTATCATGTATTATATATGCAATCAATTACAAATCTAACAATCCGGTTTAACTGGCTGGATTTTTTAAATAATATATTTTATATAAGATAAACGTTGTTTACAATCCATTCGGTTAAATTGTAATGTATAAAGTATTACTCAATGGCATATAAATTATTTCAACCTGTTATCAAACAAATTGTATAAAACTCCGTCGACGATTCAAAATTCAGCGCAAACCGTTAATCAATCAAGCAGTCCAGACGGTTAGTTAAAATATTCTGAGAATATTATAGAATATTCTGTTTGCAGGACGAACCAATACCCCGCCAATACGTCACGATCCGCTTAAAGCACACGTTCAATTATTCATGAAATTGTCAACGTCACGCTTCGTCCCGAGATCATGTTCTATTCGGAGATCACGCATGAGTTCGAGAACTGTCAAGACTAACTTCAGTGAGAGACCTCGCAAGCGAAATACTTCACTTTTCGAGCGATTTGAATTATGAATTTTCATATACAGAAAAAAAGGTTCTATTAAATTTTATTTCTTTCGGTGAACGAATTCTTTCGCACTGGAGAGAAGAACTCATTCACCGAATTAATATTCAACTTTAAATTAATGGATACATATGAAAAATATGTATACACTTAAAGTTTATAAAATGATATAGATATTACTATTAAATAATATAAATATTCATTACTAATCCATTATTAAATCGATATCTAATATTTTTCCTTATGTATTCTTATCTTATCTTATCAGGAACTTTCTCAAATCAATGCGTATTTCTTCGAAGAAGTTTGTAAAAATAACTCGATAAAAAAAGTTATTTAACCACGCACGATTTTTTTCGCACATTTCTCCCTGTTTACGTATATCGTGTTGGTTGCAAGCTCTCGTATTGTATGTCACGCGCGCGCAAACGCGACTAATTAGAAACGCATTATTACCATTTCCACCCTACGGGAGAGTAATTAATTAAGCGGCCTCGACGGAAGACGACTGGCCGTAAGAATTCTACGACCGTTACAAAACTGCCGTTAATAAATCTAGGCTAATTAGTTTGGAGGCGAACGCAAGTACGTGCGCCGACGTGTTTTATGCATTGTTCGAGTCGAGTTTACAAAGTACGACGTGCATATTATTGTCGTCCTCTCGACGCGAGAACATCGTATGCCAATTTCTCGGTCTCGCGCTTGCAAAAAATTGATTATCATATTTTTCACCATATTTCTGTTTTTTTAAATAATCGTTCTGTTTTTTATAATCACCTATCACACACAGCCTTGATGAAGAGACATCATTCGTATATTAGAAACATAATATAATTCTGCGAACTAATAAATTTTAAGTGTTTTTAACAATCCAATTGACATATTATATTATCATTGCTGATTGTGATAATTTTAATGTAGAATTATCATAGGCGGGCCAAAAGAAATATTAAACAGACGGTTAAATTTTGTTGTCTCTTTTTTATAATAAATATGAGATAAATTTATCGGTATTAAATAAAAGTATATTAAAGTGTTACGAGAATGATAGAAAAGCAAGTAAACTGTTGTTAAGTTTCGCTAAGAACTACAAAAAAAAATACGCATTTTAGTATTAATGATCCAATCACTGTATCAATTTGTATTTTATTTTACAAAATAATTTGCTAAATACTATAACAAAACATCTGTTAATGCTACTATGGAAAAAACTGACAAGTGCGAATGAATCATTCATCTGATTTTCGATAAATAGAAGTGATCGATAACCGACGTATATCTCGAGAGTTGATTGCTGCTGTACACCTATTACGTCTTAATTACGGTTCTGTGAATCGCGTCAGAAGTTCTCATCTAGCAATTAACACAGATTTAGTACACATTGAAGCAAGATTCAGTACTGGCGACGATATACTGTAAAAAAACCAGATGTTAGAAACTTTAACTTCTAACTTGTCAAGAGTTAAAAAATTTACTTAATATTATAAAACTGTTACATCCATTTTTCAATGTACCTAATCGGCAACTATTTAGTTTCCGGCTTCCACAACTGAAAATTGATTAATTAAATTGGTATCAGCCGTCCGCTCTGAGATCGTTTATCGTCCTAAAAGTGGCAATTTAATCAAATTTACAGAGGTATTACGACCGGGCTTGAAATGTCGAAAGGTCGATACATTTAATTAATTCTTTTAAGCAGGGATATCGCCATTAACTGCATTAACGACGGTTCTAGCGATCGGAACAATCGATAATTAATCGTACTTAACTCAATCTCATTTGCATGAGTATTTTAATGCGCGAGCACGATTGCGATCGCGATCGATCGTCCACGTGACTCAATTCTTGCCACCATGCGCTCGCTGAACGGTCGGTGAAATGCTGAGGAATGATCAGAAACGGGCGGGGGCGCAACAGTTGCGTGGGTGGATGCGCATCTGATGAAGGAGTGGAGCTCCGAGGGGATGGTAGCGGGTACCGGAAGAGGGATGAGAAACACACGTAGAAGGGGGTTGAAACCCGGCGACCGATGTGACGTGCCTCAGTATTCATCTAGCATTCACGTCGTAAGCAACCCTAACCACGAGACTTCGCGAAAAATCGCGTCCGTCGAGAAGAAAAGATTGATTCACGATTAACGCGGGATCGAGATCGGCTTCACTTGAAACTCAGATCAATTGATTTCTGTGGAGCTTGTGTATCTTTTTGTTGCGTTACTTCGACTCGTGTTTAGTTTGCACTAAAAGAGAAAAAAGTAGTCGGTCGTCGAAGTGCGATCAGTGGTGATCGGTGACAGTATCAAAAATGCAGAGAGCCATCTCTAAGTCAGTGCGTCGAGACACTTTGACGTTGCCTGAGTGTAGCGATCGCAATTCCGCCTAGACGTTCGATATTAAACAGCGATACCACGTGGAACTGCATCCACGATTTTCAATCTTCACTCGCGGTTTGGATCTACGAGTAAATTATTATATAGATAAATTATAATTTCATAATATAATTGCACGTTCATCAATCAAAAATTTCGCGAAACTGTCGCGAAAGACGTTGGACATACGTAGAGCGATTTTTTTAGAACTATATGATTAAACAACGATATACATATACGTAATACAATATGATAATTTATATACTTAACACACATTCCGTGAAGTTTATAAAGTCTATTTTTCAAAAGAGGAGAAAATCAATAGGAAAAGAAATACATTATTTAGTTTCATTAATGTAACACAGGAATATTATCTCAATTATTATATATTTATTAATGTAACACAGGAATATTATCTCAGGAATTATAAATATATTCTTTCCGTTTATTTTGTATATAATATTTTTAATATAAAAATTATTTAAATTTAAATAAAATTTGAAATAAAATTGAGATAATCGCGACGACAATCACAATGACTGATTTCTGTTCACGCAAGTTAATACCGAAGATAGATCTCGATTCTTTGAATCAAATTCTATCTCAGCTTCGTGTCCATCACACATCAAAATTTTTTAGCACAAAGTTCAAAGTTCAACGTCGTAACAAATAAGCTAGAAAGTTCGAAATAATGTGCGGGCATGATAAAAACTGAACGAACATACATATATGCACCGATTCGTGAAATATTTCCGTAATATCGCACTCCTACGCAATGTTCACACAATAGAATATAGATCCCGGTAATCGTGGTATTTGCGCCTGGAATGCGAGTGTGAAATTGCGAGAAATATCGAGAAAATAGAAAACTGCGAAAAAAATAGCATTAAAGAATCTAAATAACAAGTACTGATATAGATTATTATTTACGAGAGATATTTTATCTGCAGCCTATTTTATCTGCAGAATTCTTCTCTTATTAAAAGAAAAACTGATTTTTTTTAAAATAATTGTTCTCTATGAAATTCTTAAAAGTACAATTTACAATATTCAAATAATTAAAATAAAGAATTGATATTAATAAATGGAAAAAATAACTTTTTTATAACTCTCTCTCTTTTTTACCTGTAAATGTTCAGTTGGATCTGACATATTCATCACATTTACAATTTTTATAAAAATAACATCTTTCAATTTGAGAACATAATTTATAAGTGAGGTAGAATAACGGATAAAAAATAGAAATAAAAATAATAGATTATGCAATCGAGGTGCACGTGAAATATGCCAATGTTTATTATGCAATTTTTCCCATGTTCCTTAATTTTAAAATTAAAATTACTTATTTGTACTACTTATGAAAATAATTAATTTTCATGAAAATACATTGCATTACTTTTTAAAAGACTCTGACCTTTTATCAGTTTATTGCAACTAATGCTGTTAATATTTCATTTTGCGCAACTTTCTTTAAGAATTTCTCATATATGAATATTGATCAAATCAATGTTGATAGTTTAAATAGTGGTTTATTTATTAGTTTATTGGATCATATCAATAACTAAATTAAACGTACAAATTACATCGATTAATAATATCAGAATTTTAAATGCTTGAATTAACAATATTCGTATCGATTTCAACAGTCACATTTACATTAAAAAATCATATTGCGTTTGCTAATTCAATTTACCATAATCTCGATACGCCAAAATTACATTAGTAACATTAAATACAATATAATAACATTAAAATTTCATAATAGTATTTCGCAAAATATGAGACTTGCTTTTGATGTGTCGACTGGAAACATTCATATTTACGGAACGGCACAGTTGTTATTTAAATGCTGCTGACTGCAAGTTTGCATGAAATGAAAGGGGGTTATAATTAATTAATTAACAATTGGACTCTTGTGTGAAGAGCAGTGGAAAAATCGAATTAAAAATTTTATTACATATCGCAAATAAACCATTCCGATTATACATGCTTTTAGCATTTAGGAATAACACTTTTTTCCGCGATTAATTGCATATATTTTTAAAAGATTATAGACACATTCTCGTAGGTGGCATAAATGGATTTTAAATGATTAATGAATTCTAAAAACGTGAAAGGTCCGTCAGTTCTTCAAAGAAAAATGAAATTACTAATGTAATTGCATAATTTACAAACTGCTACAGACGAAGCAGATCTATTAACAAAATCCAAAAGTTCTTCGTTCGTGGCCTCATTGGTCGCCATACCTCATTAAAATCAGAAAGTCGATTGCGTTCCTAATGAAGCTCCAGTAGAAAGAATTATCTTTCTTTTTCTTTCATCATGTTTCATTATTACATCCTATCCGACGACAAAGATTTCATTTATTATAGTTTCAAAAAATTTGATAATGATGTCACTTAATCCTTTGTATAAGTGCATTTTCAAAGTGAATTATATGATTTTTCAAATTAATTCTTTAAATTTATTTTTCTCAGCAGTACAAAATTATGAAATATAAATGAAGTTATAAAATTAAGAGAAATGAGATGAATTTTTTTTTTACGTAAGAAAGAACTAAATCCGTATATAATTAGGAGCTACAAAAAATTACATAATTTTCATCGAAACTCCGATTCCGGAAACCGATAAGAAAATAATGTTGTTTATCAAACTAATTAATTTACAAAATAAATTTGATAATGTTATGTGATAAAATATAATTATGTACAAAAAACACGAAAGATGGATAAATTCGCATTCAAAATATAAATACTTTCTCTCTTCTCCACTCAAATCCCTTTTATTCTTCTATACTATTCTACCATTCACTTTCTACCATTTGCGAGTCATTCTCTTTAAGAGAAGATGAATCGTCATGAAGAAACTGATGGAAGGAATGCGGCGATATCCTGATATTTATTTCTAATATATTGTAAGTCGTTAAAAACATTATCATTTCTTGTCACTTTCGCACAAAAAACTTTCATATCTAATTTAATAAACATATCTTTTTCAAAAATTATCGAAAGTTATTTAATAAACAAAATCCATGTGATTCGGCAATTTTCCAAAATAAAATTATTACTACCAATATGTTTAAACTTTTTTAATAGTATTTATTGTAAAATTAATTGATATTTTTATATTCAAATTAAATTGCTAAACTTAACTAACTAAACTTAGCTAAACTTAATGATGATAATAAGTATGTTATGTTTTTATTATTAGTCTAAAAAAAAAAGAGAAAATTATAGTCCTGTACTATATAATTTAAATGCATTATCGTATTATAGTAATCTATCCAAATAAAATAAAAATGAATAGAATAATAATATTAGTTAATATTTAATTCTACTAACAAAAAAATTCCTCTCAGGATAAATGATAAAATCATTTTCGAGTCACCCTCGCAGAATGTTCCTTCACATCATTTCCGTCTGGGACGATTACTATAGATTCTCTTAAATTCTTATTTACTCTGCACGATCATCGTAACTGGAAGCATCATGACATCTCCTTCCATTTTCTCGATAAAAGTTCACGCACAATTGACAAAAATATCGACACGTTGTATTATTTTCTTATCGATAGCTATAGTTTTCTTCTTCTTAGTAAATGCTTAAAAGAAAACCTACAAATAAAGAAAAATAAGAACCGCTGATATTTAGCAAGTGATCAGAAGGTAACATACAAATAGACATTCTCCGCCAATTAAAATCTTATCTCTAACTCTCTAAATTAACTTTTTTTTTTTAAAGATTCAACTCAATATGCAATACTTCAGTTATGCACGTGGTTGCGCCACTGCACACAATTTGCACGACAATCCTCGTTCTTCTTCTCTTTTTTGATCTTTTAATCCCAACACAAGACGTCACAAGCTTCTTTCAACCTTTAACGAGTCACGGTTGTATATGCATAAAACGTCGTCTGAGAGAAATATAAGCAAATTTCCGACGAGCTCTCGTTATTAATTATTAATTATTCTAAAAAATTTAGATAGATTTTTCAATATAGAAGTTTTTCAATAAATGAATTCTAAAAAATCGAATTTGGGAGGTAAGACTTTATCGGAAATTATAACTGGAATGAAAAAACGTAATATAGAAACAGCTGACGAAAGTGATACATCGCTATGGAGCAAAATGAATTCCGTGTCGGTAAGAAATCCAATTTGCGGCCGTGTTAGAAACTGAGAGGAACCGATCGCGTTGATGAAAGGTTTTAATGATAAAGATGAAAGGAAAGATTATTTGCTGCACGACGCGGTGAAAAAGGACGAGATTTCTATCGGAAAAAAAAATAACATTCATAACAGACAATTCATTATTGCAGGATTAGTTATCGGTCCAATCCTGACACAAAAAGTTAGAGTATAAATTCGTTTACAAATTGATCGCGATACGATGTAAAGAAAAATATTCTCGTAAACGAGATTTGTCACCAGTTCAACGTTCGGAATAAAAAAAATAATTTTTTTTATCAGTTTTAAATGCGTATTGGATAGGAGAATGGTACACCATTAGTCCAACGAGATACAAGATACGAGATAAAAGATCAAATCACAGACAATTTATGTGCTACAAAAAACGCATCTAGTACAAAAAAAGAATTAATCATTTCAAGTAAGAATTAAGGATTCAATTTAGATAAGAAATAAAGATACAATCACTTTTTTATGGATTTAGCCAACGTAAATTTTAGTATGAATAATTACGCACAGTTTTAAAAAGAGTTTTAAAAAAGAAAAAAGCTTCTTTCGCATTTTTCTCACATATGTACCCAATATATATCTATATCGCTAGACTTACATATGTACTTATATCATGACAGCTGCTCTTTCGTCGTGTTCGCACACATTGCCAATACTGCTATAATAATAATTCCTGCTGTTCTATTCTGAACCGTTAATATGACTCATATTTCTATTATACGAATTGTAATTTTCCGTGAGGAATAATGTACTGGAAATTCGATAAGGAATTCGGTTTGCTCCCCCCAGTTTAGAGACTTGCGGAACGCCGGGACCTGGCGCGAATGCATGAAGTAATTCCTCGCGCAAGGTCGGTCTACTTTGTGAAGGCGCGCTATCTTTCATTCTGGTAAAATTAAATTATCACGATCCACCGCTGGAAATTATGACGTCGTGGTTCGTTTAATGCGTTCGCACACCGCGCGCATCAGCCACTTTTTTCCACATTCGTTTCCGCAACTCCGACCGCCTAAGATGTGCCCATGTGTCCTATATTTTATCGTAAAGAGACCATCTCGTATGCGAAAACTTTCCTCTCATGTTCTTTAATATCTGTCTGTCCATTTCGAGAATACCGTCGGGCGTAATTTCTTTCAGTGAAAAGTTGAACTGAAAGTTGAACTCTTATTCTTCCTACATTCGAGAATAATTTTACTGTGAACGCTCTAAATTTATATTGAATTTGTATATTCCGTCGAAAGTTTTTATTCAAGGCATTAAGTTTTCGGAAAAAGAAAAAATTGAATTATGAACAACGACATTATGACACCAAGCTACAAGTTATAATACTTAACGCGTCTGACATATAAAGTATGACGACGTATGATATTTATGTATGTATATTAGTTTTGACATGTTTTACCTTTCTTTATAATATTCTTAATCTTCGTTATATACATAAATCTTGGCTCTAAAAAAAGGCTTACGTGTTAATTTTATGATTTATACTATTTAATTTTCTTTCTAATTTTATATTAATTTGTATAACTAATAATTTTAATAAGTAAATTTTTCAAATGACAGAATATTTGATTTACTTCTAGAAGAGTATCAAATTTTAAAAAATTATATGTTGTAATTGAATAAATAGAATTTGTCCTACTTAAAGAAGTTAGGTTAAATATTCTTTTCATTAATATACAATCAAGTAGTAATCTAAACTAACTGATGCGTGTTGAAAATTACAAAACGCGGGTTTAGCAAAATATTACATCGTTTAAAAGAAGATTGTAAAAAGTGTTACCATTACTCGCAAGAAAAACCAACTATAGGAAATACTGCTTTTATCGCTAACATGGACGCGTGTTTGTCAGAAGTAGACTCGCCGAAGCGTAAGAACCTGAAAGCGCCAAAAGGGGAAAGAAAAACACGGTCGTATAGGAAAACCGTTTAATAAAAACCAAACTGGACCGTAATGAAAATTGAATGATTCATTAACTACGAAATCAAAGCCCATTGCGTGCCGTTATGTGCATAAAACGCGTAACTTTTCACACGTGATGCATATCAAATTAGGCGCCGAATCACGGTCTCATGATCAATTGGTATCAAATTGAACAGCTGCACTATGATGATACAATAATTGCACGAAGCGCGAGATAAATGCAATATACCTATGAATATGTAATTACTGCATCGTTATAAACGACGGAAGAGTTGGGTAATCAAGGGGAAAGAGGAAATTGAAAATTGCGTTGTATATCCGATATCGTACCGATCCGATTGTGGCCGATTAGATTTTCGCTTCGACAATGCTTCAGACAGTTTTGCTGATGAAGAAAGTTAACGAAGTCACTCACTATCATAATTTAGATGCGCAACATGATAAAATAAAATTATTTTTTCCCTATGTATGCTATTTCGATGAATTTTATCCAATTTATCTCTTATGTTACATTGCGCTATACAATATTGAAGTTTCACATCACGGTTTCATTCTTTCAGTCTTTCTCTCCCTGTTTGCATCTCTTTTCAAAGATTTTCTTCAAATTTTCGTATTTCGATGTCGACGTGATCTCATCGTATTCACACGTGCTGGCCGCATATCCCGTGTTATGTGTAACGCGCACGTACTCCGCAGAATACTCGTTGAATTGGATCGAGAAAAGAGGCTATGGGAAAGATACGAGTGCATCACGCTGACAGCTATAGCTGTCACTGTGCGTCGAGGAAGTTGCTTTATACCGGTAATACGTCGTTTATCTCGTGGTTTATATCTGTCGCAACTACTCGGCGTAAACCATTCCGAACTCTTCCTTCGTCTCTTCTCCTGTTTGATATCCGACGAATTTCTCCAACAAGTAGGAAAAAGTAGGAAAGAGGAAAGGGGAAGAAGCCGCTAGGGATCCTTTCATCAAGTATCATCGGTCGCTGCTATTCGCCCTATTTTCGCTTTAAAGCTGTGTTTGTAGCAAAAGCCAATATCGTACATTATAACGTTTTCTATCTAGTCCCTTCACACGTCATTTACCGCGCAATCTATGCACTTGGTCTTGAAATTAGCATAAATCCCACTGGGATTTTATCGATTCGAAATATTCCTATCGCAAAAGACGAACTGTCGGAACATTGTGTCGAATTTGTGAGGACTCGCGCCGCCAAAAATGCATTTAACGTCGCATTATTATTACCAAGAAAATTAACCCACTTTTCTGGTGCATTAAACAAATGCAAAGAAATAAAAATAAAATACCATTTCCGGTTTAACTTTAACGAGCGCTGTCTCACAGAGCTGCACTTATATTTACATGAATGACTTTCTCTTTTCGTTAGGTACATTTATGCTCAACATGCTCGACCCTTGCATAAATATCTAAATATAAAAATCAGCATTAAAGACGATAAGAAGATTTTATTTCTGCACTCGAGCATAATTGTCCGCTATTCTACGCGTCATTGCGATGTATTAATCATTCAATGAATACGTTAAGCCCAGTAGACTGACGTCTTAATACATCTTATCAACAATATAAAATCGTAAAATTCAAATCATAATAAATCACGCATCTCATTTGTGTACAAAAAAACAATCTAAGAAAATACAAATGACATTATATATTTTCGATATAGTTTTCTGCAGTAATTCAATCATCTTCGTAAAATGTATATTTTCTCTTAAGTACATGGTGTACATGGTGTACTTTAGATAATTTTAGAATAATAACAAAAATGCGAAATCTTCCTTAAAACAATTTGAAGAAACTTTTAAGAGGTGTAATCTTCATCACACAGATACTCCTAAGATTAAAACATTCTGTTTTCCTTTTTCGTAAACGAGAGAATTGATAGACTGATGTGGCGGACAGGGATCGTCATTTTCGAGTATCATGACGCACAATCCATTCTGTCGCATAGCGGTGTCCCATTTATCGAGATGCTGTGCAACGGAGCACGTGTCACGCTGTGAAACACGCGCGTCACGCTTTTGAGCTTTAAAATACACGCAACAGCTGGCGAACGCATATTACATTTCCCGTTGTCGTTTCTTGTTTGTCGTCAAGGCGCAATACCGGTTATCATGGAGGATCTTCCTCACGAGGAGATCTTTTCCGAACTTTTTACTGGACGGTCGCACGGAAGCTACTCTTCTCGGAACGAAGTTCAAATTAAGAACGCTCCATCTGATCCACGCGGAGATCAAGTTTCAGAGAAAAGTTAAATCACTGATAGAATAATTTTATTATTCCTTTTATATTTCTTCACGGACCGTCGTATTAGCAAAAAGAGGCAGATTTATTTTCCGTCCCTTTCCATCCGCATTTATTAGTCGAACTTTCGAATTGCTTTGAAGTGCAATTCGAAAGTTTGCTACTCTTTTCCATTTTGTAAATTGCAAAAAGTATATACGGTTAGACCGATTTAATTATAGTAACAAAGAAAATAAAAGGTATTACGTTGTTTAAACATACCAAAAGATATATACGGTTAGACAGATTTAATTATAGTAACAAAGAACATAAAAGAGAAAAAGACAAATTTTATAAATCCACACATTTGCGATAGTTTCAAAATCGTTTTTCATTTCTGTAAATAAAATACTTTTGAAAATCTACAATAGGTAACGAATCCGTTGCAAAAAAAATTAAAATCAAATTAGATTTAACACAATAGTGTTTCGCTATATCAATTTATGGTTTATGGTAATTAAGAATTAAAAGTAAAAATTTTGTAACCTCGTTTTTATATCAAGATACGCAAAGTATTTTTAACTCGTGAAAATTCACAATGAACGATAACAAGTGCGATGTAAAAAATTTAGTATCAAAGGCAGAGGATTCGAAATAACTCATCGATCTATGACTTTCGCATTTCCGTAGTCGATGATTTATGAATTTTCCCGGGTATTCAACAAACGGACGGGCAACTCGCACGAAGATGGTTCACCTTTTTGGGTGGAACACCGGGTCACGCGGAAATTATGTCATCCCGTAAATTTCCGCCGGTAGTCGACGCGTCGGTGAGACTCGCTGAATGGACCAGCGGATACTGGAAAATTTGCGTAACTGGAAAATCACTCAACCGCGCACAGATACTCCGATGCGGGCAATCTTTCGTTCATAATTGGTCACCCAAGAAGAGAAAGAGCTAAATTAAACTCAAAACTTTGAATTTAGTAATCTCGCAAATGAAATAATAAATTAATCCTTTACTATTAAAGTTTTCTATAAATTGTGTACGATATAACTTTTTCGCAATCGCAAATGGTCCATTTGTTCCTTGGAACGCAATCTATGGTTTCTAAGTATCTTCTAAGCTCCGATGTGAATTATGGTTTGAGTGTAGAATTGTATTTAATCATTTAATCATCAATCAATCGTCTGCTCGTGTCGCCGGCTTCTGTGTTTAAATCGTTCCTCTTTTCGCCGTATTGTCAACTAATGGCTGCAACCAATAGCAGCTTGTAGCTATTGTATTTGAGAAGGCCGCCGATTCTTCTCTTTCAGATACGTCTAGCTGAGTGAAAAGAATGTCGACTTGTTGTGTTTCTCGAGAAATCCTAATGACAATTATTTCGAAGCAGAGTTTATATTTTATCCATCAATAATAGAGTTTGAGATAAAGTCAATACCGCGTCAAACGAAAGATTGTTGATTCTCACTCGACGAGAATAAATCCAATTAATAGAATCATAGAGACGCGTAGAGCAATGCATCTCTCTAAAAAAAAAATCTCAAAGAAGAAATATTCGAAAAACATTTAAAGATTTATCACAATAATATTAACTCTATAAATATATAGATTATTGATACTAATGAAAAGAAACCTACAAAAAGTTGCAACAAATTTGACGAATCCTGCACATGCTCGTCTTTGAATTATCGTCGTAGTGATTGTCGTATAAGAGATTCGTGCAGAATGAAACAGATCGCACGCAGATTCCATATGAATCAAAGGAATCAATGATAATTCCATTGAAATAACATAGGTCACATACACTATGCAAACAGCGGAATACGCGTAGATAAATTGAATTGATAATGAGGCTAATTATTCCGCGCTCATTTCAGTACGAAAGTACTAATCTATAATCGCTGATATCGGCACGAACATTCCTATCGACGGTAATACGTATAACTCGATGATTCTGGTGCCGTCGGTGCTATGATAACTTTCGATAATAATTCGTGAGAAATCCAATTATCACGGCCGTGCCGGTATGCTCTCACCATTGGACGCATAATTGCCACAAGTCGATTTTGAAAAGGTTTGAAAACTGCGCCGTAAAAAGAAGTGGAAAAGCGTTTTCATACTTTCATCGTTTCGTTTCATTGTATTTCGGTATACTTTTAATTAACTCTCTCCGCTCCACTTGCCAATGTTACAGCAAATATATAAAAACATTATTTCATCAAAAGCATTCTATTTCAGCAGCGCAAATATCAACAGCGTAATCATATCAAATAAAAATAGATATTTTCTTTTTAAACGCACGTATTGCAAATCATTTTTTTCATGCAGCTATAATACAAAATACAAAAGCTATATACAAAATTTTTTTCCTAGTTGGTGTACAAATATAATATGTTTTTTTAAACATATTGTTATATTTTTATAAACTCGATAATGTTCACGAAATTTGTGTAGCACGTAGACATGTAACGCAGTTTCGTACAATGGTCATCAAAAATTGCTGATCGCTACGTTCGCCTGAATCACTTTTATCGTAGTCAAACACATCGAACGCCGAGACTCGTGAGAAGTTTCAATCGTGCAAAAAGGAATAAACGTCGAACGTCGGGGCGCGTGATGAAGTAAGAAGGGAGGTTGTGGTAGTAGACGCGACGGGTTTGTTGGTGCGTGGGTGCACGCGTGTAATGGTGGAGCAGCAAGTTGTACGCGCACGATGCAGCTGATGACCTTGAACTCTCTGCTGATGTTCGACCTCGTGTTCCTGTTTTTCCTGTTCCTCGTCGGGGTCTCCTGCCTCGTGTACTACCTGCCGGGTACTCGGGCGCATGCTTTCGCACCGCACGAGATCATCACGGCGCGAACGTCGCCACGCTATGACGCACCGATCGACAATGTGTAAGGTGGGTATAAGAATGTATATCGGAGACGGGCTGATATTATGCGAAGCGCCCCAGACATGACAGCCGCGCTATAAGCAGTGATTTTGCTCTTCGTGATTCATGAATAGCCGATGAGCCGGTAGTTCGGTTTTGGAAAATCGATCCACACAGACTGAATTACCCCGTTATAGGCTTCATATTCTCAACTGCCTCTCGATTAAATTGTTCGATTGATGTTGAATTGATTTGAAAACACTGAAGTTGCACGCACAACTGCTGATTTGATTACGAACGCGGATTGGAACTTCCTGCATGATTATACACCGTGCAGTTTGATCGGCGCTCTGATTAAATCGCGTGAAATCGAAATGGCAGCCTGCCGGTCGATTGCTAACTGATTGTCCGCTAATTAAATGCCCTACCTCCGTGAGCACTCATATGGACGTATTAACGTTATTACATGCGCATTTGTCTGTCTTTTGCAAATGTTTCCGCGCTGATACCGGAAAAATATAATTTAGCGGTTTGAGAAACAGAACAGTAATAACGAAAATCGTTAATAATATCAACCAATGAAATGTAATGGCAAATGAAATATCCGATTCACGTCTGATTAGGTAAAATCAGTTATCGGATGATCAGGTCTGTCAAAAGCAGCACTCAAGGTCTGCCTCTTTCAATCTGTGCGACCGAATTCGGATATTGCATAATTCAATGCTGTTCTGCTTTGGGCGTTGCACAAAAGGTGACCGAGTTGAATGAATGGTTGCCTGAATTGTATGCCAAGAATAATCTAATACGTAGAACGACCGAATGTGATATAAAATAAATTACATGCTCGATCGAAATAGCACGTCTTATTATAATTTTGTAAAATAAATATGATGTTAAATAATAAAGTATACAAAAATAAAAAGACCAACAGAGCTACGACATTAACATCTTAACTCCAAAATTTGGAAAATTTGGAAAATGAGCTTGAAAATACATCATGACAAAATTTGTACGTTGGCAAAACAAACAAAACGTAAATGTACCCAGCAAAATATTTCGTCTAGTTTAATTTAGAGTTAATATTGATCTTTCTCTTTAATAATCGACTTTGCGCGTTAAGTAACGACAGAGACTTCGACACTATTATCCGAATTAGCTCGTCAATTGTTCTCGACGTTTTCCTTTAGTGCCGGCTGACTCCTGCGGAAAACTTGTGCTCAGCTTTGCGAAATGGAATATTTGTCGCGGAAAATTAATATTTCCACAAAAGTTTCTTTGCACTCGCCGCCGGAAGAAATCAAGCTTGATACACGACGCTGCAGAAGATCACAAACAACGATATTAATGAAGAACGAAAGTTTCAAAACCGGATGACGCTCTAACTTTTCGGCGAATGTTGTTACAAAGTAAAAATGACAAAGTAAGAATGGAAAAAAGTATAAAGTTTTAAAGTTTCATTTTAATAAAAAAAAGGAGAACAACATATATATATGTATCTCTGTGTGTGTGTGTACCTGCTTCTTTTTCTTCCTCTAGAAACTTTCTTCCACTTTTTCTTTCCCTTAAAGTTATACTTTAGTTATCTTGAAACATCTTTAATAAATCTTATCTTTAATAAAAGACGGCAAGGTATCATTGTTTAGAATAATTTGAGATCATATAAATTCACTGAATCCCAGAATTAAAAATAATTAGCTCTAAGAAAATAAAAAAACGATAGATGTTATCATCGTCAATAACATAATATCAATTTAAAAGTGACTTGCAATTGTAAAGGCGAAAATATGATTGATATTGCAACGGGAATGCACGGGGGGCAATATCCGCAATAAATCCTATCAATGCAATCTAACATTTTGAACTACAGGGTGTGTACGAACCTGCAGAATATCCATCATCGTGCGAGTCACTATATTTTACGATGCTTGATTAAAAACGATGGAAAAATAATGCACGATAGAGACGCAAGCCAACATCAACATATGAGACAGATATCAATCACAGAATATATCATCTGAAGGGAAAGACTAATCAAGACGTTTATTGATACTATAAATAACCGCGATCACAATTATAACCAGAATGCATCTTCCTAATTACTGCCTAATTACTACAAGAGAGTTACACCTCAGAAATTATGTCTGGAATTTTGTTCACGAAACGAAATTCATATGCGTAGTTAAATAGCATGTATGCATGGTGTTGCGTGCACGCCGAATGGAAAATTTCTGTTGGCGATAACTTCATAATACACGTCAGTATGGAACGATCACGCCCGATTGAATAAAGTTGAACAAGTCGTAAACTGACAGCCGTGCAATGGAGCTAATCACAATTAAAGCCATACCGATCAAACAAAGTGAGGAAGAGTCATGCGGTTAAAGAATTTCACTCGGTCTGTCGATGACACTAAAATTCGCGAAAGACAAAAAATGATGTGTTACTTCGAAGATATTTTCAAAGTAACACATCTTTTTTTTATTATGTGATAAAATATTATATAAATATTGCCAGTTAGGATTTAAACAGTTTGCAGTTCCGATTACTTTTGTTATTAGCCAGTTTCATCATAAAACATATAATATCTTGCTTCGTTGAAAATATTAAAGTTGTATCGTGTTATTCCACGCTAAAAAATGAAGAAAAGCTTCTCAGGTGGAAATCTTACGGTCGTAATTTTCGCATAATAGAGAGAACAATCACAGCTGAAGTTGAAAGTGTGAAGAAAGTGCAGAAGACCAAAACGAGCGGGACCAAATGTATTGGCTCTGAACTAACTGAACTCTAGTTTCGCGGAAAACTCGATAATCTGAAACTTTCATGCGTGCGCTCACTGTCCATCGAACTTCTCGATATAATACGCGAACATTTATTTTATTAGAGAAAGTATACAATAATTAAAGGTAATCACGAGAAAGTTAGATATGAATCGAACATATATCTCTTTGTCGATTTAATGAAAATGATTTTATATAATCACAAACATAATCATACATATAAGTCCGTAAGATTTATAGATAATGTTTAAAAATTACTACTAAAATTTCGAAGCCTTGTGTGATAAGATTTGAATGTAATGTCTGAAAGTATTTGCTTTTCATGTTAAACAGCTCAACGTAATATAAATTAATATGTAAATATAAATTAATAAAACGTAATATAAACGTAACGTAAATTAGGTGGTGGATTAAATTTTGATCAAATCTAAACACGATCTATGCGTCGCACAAACTGTATGAGACAAGTCCCCTTTTCCGTAACGTGAAATCGGTGACGAACAAAGAAAAGCAGATAACGATGCCTGCGTTATACTCTACTTGAAAGAGCAGTCGTGGAAGAGAACACTACTGAAAATGGGACTGACATCTATTGTTTTCTCTGACGGTATATCTGTTGATTGTTCCTCGAGATGTGCATATGACGTTGAGATTCTTCCCGTGGTTGCTAGATTTGTATGTAGACACACAGAAACGGAGAACCGCGTCGCCGCGTCGTCGCGTGTTTGATTAAAAATAAATCTGCAGGAAAACTTGGGGATTTTCACGATCGATAAAAATCTGCGTATATCTCGATGCTCTCTTTTTATATTCTAAGAGTATGAAAAATATTTTGCGAGACAATAGAAAACAGAAAAATTTTAACTAAAAAAATATAATTTATAAAATATCACAATCCAGTTCTTTATTATTTTTATGTTATGTATTTATGCTATAATTATGTTGTATTTTTATGTTATTTTTTAAATTTATGTTTAATCTTACTTTTAAGATGCAATAAAAGTTGTATAAGAAATTTCTAACAACTTTCCTCTCGAGATAATTTTAGAAACATGTAAGTAATATAAAAAAAGCTATACAATAAAAAATGAAATAAGAAGTATTTATTATTTGATTTGATAATTCGAATTCTTTAAAATTATAAAAGGACAAAAAGTGAGCAAAATAAAGATTTTTAACATATCATATCACATACACATATGTATATTGTTGCATCCGCTCTGGACGCCCGGTATGCGCTGAATCTCTTAGCGTTCCCTGGTAACGAACCGACGTTGTTTAACAACGATCGGCAGATCTACGCTTGGACCGTCAAGACGAGCAGATATGTCCTCTCGCGATCTATATTTCCATATGAATAAAGAGTTTTTGTTCCGCAACATCAGAGTGTTTATTCCCGCCTTGGCGGAGAGTGGTGTGATAGTGAGTGCGTGTCTGTGGAAATGCTTTCCCGGCGTGGACGTGCAACTATATATATATATATATATATATATATATATATATATATATATATATATATATATAATATATCATATATGAACCACTTATTTGCTAAATCGAATAACTCCACAAAACAAAAAGTAGAGAAATTGATAAAATAATAAAAAATTAATCAAGTGATTTGACACTAAAATTTTAAAAATTTTAAAAATGGATTAATCTTGACCTGTGAACGGCTCATATATCACATCACATATAACATATTACATATGATATGATTTGTCAATATAAGTAATCGAAATGTTTCATACTGACAGAGCTGAAATTCAATTATACAAAAGTAATTCATAAAGATTAGTTTTAGTAAAAAATAAAAGTGATAATAAAAAATATATATATATATATATAAAACGCACGAATATTGGTCGAGTCACATTAAGTTGAAACAAGAGGCCATGTTATAATTAAAAGCAGCAGTTAATGAGTAATACAGAATAAAATAATAAAAAGTCAGCACATCTAAATAAAGACAAAATTGTACAAATCTGATATAAATAAATTACATTAATATATTAAATTAATAATATAATATGTTAAATATAATATATTAAATTAATAGTAATAAAATATTAATAAAATTAAATAAATATTAACAATAAATGTAAATAATGTTAAAAATCTTTATTTTGTTCATTTGTTATTCCTTGCCGTTTTTTTGCATTGCAAAATACGAGCTTGACCTTAGTTATTATTATTATCTTCAAAATTATATTCGCAAATTATATTTGCTATTGATAACGAAAAAATATTATGTCTGCATGTTATTTTGATATAAACGAGACTTTATTATGTAATAAATTTTCATCACAAAATGCTTCGCCGTATCTGTTTACACATCAGATGAGACTGTCGAGAAAAGAACCTGAGTAAGTCTGCAAAATAATTCTTCATTTCGCTACTATGTCACGGCGACACGCCCCGAAAGGGGTTAATATAAACAGGACTGAGTAAGCAACAAGCTCGATACCTTCAATATGCATGCCATAGCTTGTTTGCATTTGTTTATTCGCGATACGAGCTACGGATAACGGAACACGTTGCCATCATGTTGTTTCCCGTTTCTGTGCATGTTCATCCTATGTACAAGCCAAAACAAAGCATCGTCGTCCTAATATTTGAAATCTCTACTTCCATGACCTGTTTAATGTCTTCATTTCACATTTTTATAAAATTTATCGTTAACTACTTTTACAAATTTATCATTAATTTAAAAAATTCCATATAAAGCATTTAACCATTTAAATAAACATTTCAATTTTTGAACGAATAATCATAAAATACTATTTTATTGTTCATAGAATGCCGACGGATGTGACCGGGGACCCAGGACTCGCAGTAGTGGCAGGGGATGTCCTTACCCTGCGAGGTACAGGACTCGCTGCTGCAGAAACGTGGGCTCTCCTCTGCCAGGCAGCCCAGGCCCTCCAGGATCTTTTTCTTTCAAGTAAGTTAAAAAAATATTCTATTATATGTATATAATTTATCCCAATATCATCCATAAAATATTCCCACTTGACTTAATCTTGACATAATTTTTCGAAAAGAGAAAAAAGAGTAATAATAAACGTAGATACCATTGTCACTATATAATTAATATTTAATGTGTGTAAAAATTATATATATATATATATATAGTTTTTAATAAAATAAATGTGTGTATGTAAGTAATAAGTAAATATATAAGTACTTATATATTTACTTATTACTTACACATATTTATTTTATTAATTCTTTCAAAGAAAAAAAAGCTACTTTCACATATTATAAATATATATTATTATTAAATAATAATTATATATGTTATATTTTAATTATTATCAAATAAATGGGTAATGCATAAATTTGAAAAAAATTACGGATTAAATTTTCGTAAAAAAAAAAAAATATTCCGGTACCGGGAATCGAACCCGAGCCTCCTGGGTGAAAGCCAGGTATCCTAGCCACTAGACCATACCGGATTATATGAGTGACTATACAAGCTTGATACTACACCCGAGAATAAGACAAGTGTACTAATGGTGCAATAAAAATTAATAAATAAAATACAAATAATAATAAATATTTCCTTCCATAAACAATGTATTTAAAAAATTGTTTCCCTAATTATGAAAATCTAAGAGAAAATAATTTAATTATATCTCTTTTTATTTCTCGTACTTTTTTATAAAGAGAACTACTCATAATTTTTATTCTCACAATATTCAATGTTGAAAATACATGTCACTAAAATACGATTACTATCACATTACTACTCGTCCCCCTTTCATATTCCCTACTTACACGGTCTTTTCCGCTTTCTCGAGCATAAAGCAGTCGAAGATGATCCATCCACAAATCCCAAAGGCTTTTCAGAAAATATCGAGTTTGTCACAAGCTTTCAACCACATGTGGTGACACAGCTTAGCAGTGTTCAGAGAGATATGAAACACTGCGTGAAACCAAAACTTCATCACGATCGATGTCACAGCGTAAGAGAGTCATCAAAAAAAGTGCCAATGAAATTTGTGGGAGTAAAAATTAAATATCAAGTAAAATTATCTTAATAAGTAAAAAAAAGAAAGAGATTATATTAACTGACAATTTAATGTTCTAAATTTTAAAAAATTTTTAAATTTTTGATAAGACTTTGTTGTAAATAAAAAATTTATTAATAATCATCAATATTTGTTAATGTGAAATTCTACATCACTATATTCTCATGAAATCATCAGGATTTTAATGTCAATATTGCTGTTGTTGAAATTATTACAAATTCCAATTTTTTTTTTAAATTTGACATATCATTTGCAACATTCATTATCAACGTAATCGATAATAGTATAGTATCTCGATAAAATATTGTCAATTGTCTTATCGCGACAGCGATAAAATATTCCATGGAGAATCCATATCTCTCGGGGAAACTAAGAAATGTCACGAGCAAAAACATTTTCGTTAAATACATTGACGTTTTTTTGAATTTCCGTCAATGTCACTAATGATATTATAGATAATACACGCTCGATTACGTCAATTCTCTCCTGTCATTCCTTCTTCGTATTTAAAACGTCGAAGCGAGAGACAGTGTCATGGTGTCTCTGACGAGGCAATTCTCTTACGGTATCTCTTCTTCTATATCAGATTTATTTCTGTGTTATGTCTTCCGTATGACAGGATGCGTTATAAAAATCGTATCTATTCACCTCATCTACCCTCTGGCGCCAAAAATCCTCGATCAAGTTACGTGATTGATGATGCATCAAGGACTTAGGTAAAGCTTTCTCTCCCTTTCCCCCCTATTGAGAATGAAAAACAACAAGAGTTCAATTAAACAAAACTTCTCGTTATATTGTAGATTACTTTGCATTACGTAATTATTTGTCGTTTGTTATATCGTATAATTTGCATTACGTAATTATTTACGTAAGTATTTACATAATTATTTGTAACAATAACAAAATACAAAGTAGATATGTATGTATGTATGTATGTATATATATATATATATTTTTTTTTTTAATAAAACAAGTGTAATGTGCAGTTCGATCCCGTCAGCAAATACCAATCATATGCATCTATTGTATACCTCACAATTATGCGTAATTATATACCTTATCACGCAATTAATAATACACCCGCGAATTTATTGAATTAGCGTTCGAATGGAAGTTGGAAAGTGCTCTGTGTTCCGTGTATGACCGTATGTTTGCTTTGCAAATAAATCAAGAGGCACGTAAATTCCATCCAATTCTATTTCTGACTCCTTTATCACAGCCGATTTTTATTAAACCCAGCGAGAAATCCACGCTGGAAATTCATATTATAATAGCGCGATCAGAGAAACTGCCGCAATGCGCTCGTTAACTAAATTCATTAATATCTCATGCCGACTCTCTTTTTTCCCGTACTGAAAAAATTTGCAATGCATCTGGCGCCGTATGCGTCATACCATATCGTTCTTTGTCGATTCATTTACGTTCCCCGTGGCGATGGATAAATTTATCATCGCGCGAGATTAACACACTTTCGAGATGTACATCGCTGTGAAAATTACATTGCTGCAAGCGAAATGAGGATAACTTGATGCAGCGCGACGCGAGACAAACATTTCTCATGATACGAAATAATATTTAGAAGAGCACGCATAAAGGGTAGAATTGTGCAAGAAGACTCGTAATTTGTTCGCCTCGATGTACGGTATGGCGTATGAGAAACTGCAAATGGAATCTGGAACATTATGATGCATTCCGAAAGGATCGATAACATCAAATCTGAATAAAGGGCAAAGGCTGAGAGACTGGTGAGCTGTTAAACCACATGTATTGCGATTACGACGCTCTCTAAGCAAGTCAAACGTCAATGTTAAATATTCAATAATTACAAACCGTGTCGAGAGACCAGGTATCATAGTCAAAGAGACACTGCTAATCTGGTAATCGACGACGCTGTCACAGTATTAATCGCATCACCGAGCAAAGTTACCATTACGGCAATTGACTTATCCGTAAGATCACCCTTATGGTTTTAACAACTTTCCTCTATATAGATATTGAACTTTCTATATTATTTTGATGTGTGGATATACCTATAGAATTAATAGAACCTTTACTCTTTTCAATGATTGCTCCTACAAGAAATTTAGAAACATATCGATTTCGAAACTGTTTTTAAGCATCGTAATCTGAAGATATCATAAAAAGCAAAATTTCAAGAAACAGCTCTCTTTCGGCTAGCTCTTGAAAATTCGCATCCCAAGAAGTATCTCCCTTAGAAACTCCTGAAAGAAAGACTAGAACGTATGTCAAAGTTTTCGCTAATACCAAATCGTAAAAGATATTTGGAACATCTCGAAATTGTATTACGGCTTAGTACATCTTCTCTCTCTTAACAAGAACTACTTAAATTTAACAGCAATTAATATTTTTACTCGACTGCAAAAGTATCAAGAACATCGTAATATTGCATCGTAATATTGATATCTATGACAATCGAAGGGATAAAGATTTGTGAAACAGTAAATTATGCAGATCGGTACGAGTTTGCATTTTTTGCTCGACAGTGCCAGATATCGAATCTAACTAATGGAGGCAGGTGAAGTATGGATAGCAAAGCGAAGTAACAATATATCTTCGGTATCGAAATATCCATCAGCGTTCCCTTCTCTCAACATCGCGCGAGATTAAATCGGCGTTAAGCCGCGCTCAACGTTGCGCCAAGCTCTCATTCTTGACTCACATACGCGCGGCTTAACAGGCGTGTTTACAATGTCGGCAATTCGGACCCTCCAGTTCTCCCCCTGAGACTGCCATGAGGTATCCTGCACGCGATTGCGATGCCGCATAGCATGACTCACGGGCGCCGCGCCGTATAATAAGCGGTGCATCACCCGCACCGCAGAACTCTCGTATCCTGGATGCCGAGAATTCGTCCTTGCGTTTACTCTGAAAACCGAAACTTCATCTTGTTCCTTGATTTTGATCATACCATGAGTTTCTCCAAAATCTCTCAAATCCTCTTACTCCTCCGAAAATTTTGCAAACCGAGTTTACCGGATGTAATGTGATAAAATATTTAGAGCATCGTGAAAGAAAGAAGAAGAAAAGAAGAAGAAAAGAGAGAAAGAGAGAAAGAGAAAAAGAGGAATGTTTTCGTAAATTATAATCATTAATATTTAAAAAAAAGTGATATTTCTTTGAAAACATTACCACTCTTATGACGTTATTAGTACTATCAATATTAACGTTATGTTATAAATTTTATGAATATTGCTGAAACGGTTTAAAATAAGAGACTACAATGATATTATTGTATTTCCTAGTTCTGTGCAGAAATAATTTTCCGTATGCATTTCGAAAATCAACCACGCGAGATGATTCAACCGCACAATAAGCTCGCGTCAGAGCTGCTGAAAGCTCGGAATTATCAAGTAAATTCGCACAGCTGTGAAAGTTTTAAATGCAAGATGTAGTTTCAGCATTGTTGAGAATCATTGCGTAGTCACCATCGTGTAATCATCATCTTTGTAGCAACTGCTTGACAACAAGAATCGCCCTTAATGTTGCAACTTAAATCAGTTCTATCTATCTTGTGATACTTTGTAGAAAAAAACTTGGAATATACCAACGGTGATTCCTTTGATTGCACGTCGCTAAAAGTGTGCAAAAGCTTTAATAATGTCGGCAACACATACAATGAGATGACGCCTTCGGCGGAGAAGTCACCATCTGTCGACGCACGAACAGGGTCACCGGTGAATTCGTGTGTTCACCGCGTCTTTGAAATATCCTTATCCACGTTAATACAGAACACGGCGAAAAGTGGCCATGTTGTTGTTCTAGACTGTATTTAACTTTGACGTGTCTCAAAGAGACACGTTTAAATTTCGTCCTTCTCGAAATGCTTCTCTGTTCTCTTTATTCGTAATTTACTGAAATTTTGATTGTAACTAAGCAATTCTTAATTAGTCGGTTGCGAAAGTTGCGCAAGTCAACTAGTCTTTCAGCACGAATTATTGTCTTTTACAATAATTAAAACAAAATTAAACCGTAGAAAATTTATGGAGATGTAACTTCGAAACGACAAAATAGATAAAATTATAAATTGAAGAAAAAAATTAGAGAAACATGATCAAAATTTAACAGAATTATCAACAGAATTATTCAAAAAAATTTAGTAAGATGTGAAGAGAACACAAATATTTGGAACGTTGTTTGATTAACATCTCTAATTATCACAATCGTCAATTTTTCAATAGTTAGAATTTTTATTAAACTTCTATATAATTTTCGAGCACAGAATGTGGAGAACTGTAATAGCAAAGAAAAAATACATGTGCTGAGTATACTTGCGAGTACTCGCAGAAATAAAGTCATCAAGTACTTATGGGATCAAAAGGTTGCAAAAAAGTTGTAAAAAAAGCTAATAGATTAACATGAAATAAAAATACAGATTCGTGCTAATTGCGACATATGAAGTTGAGTCAGTTCTCGTATTGATCTATATGTTTGTAGAAGCTATACAAATCTTCTGTTAATCTATACCTGTATCTACTAGCGAGTTAAAAATATAAAGATATAGTCAGTCTGAAAGGGATGGAGTTTTGATCTCCCACATTTATTCGAAACAAAACTGAATGGAAATCGATAAATTTGAATCACTCACTTTTATAAGTCAATAAGTCATTCAAAATAGTGAGATCAAGCAGAATCAAAATTATCCGCAGTGTATTAACTTTACGAGAGATGAAGAGTGAGAATTACGATAATCCCGACATATGAAGTTCCCTCCGTTCCATCTCATTTATCTTTGTCTCTCATTATCTATCCACAAAGGGACGACCCCTCTAACTCTCGACGCTTATACTCGCCTGCCTGTAGAACCTCTTAAACGGCTTTTTGCAAATTAAAAGCAGACAACAACTTCAAGAGAAATATCACAATTGTTTTAAGAAATAATAGAGTAAAATAGTATTTTATAATTTTATAATTAACGATAAATGACCTACCGCGTTTACTCAGATTCAATAATACCTCACATAACCTCCTTTTGGATGTTTAGCACACTCTTTAATCCAAATTTGTTTATTTTAATAATATATTCTTTAATGAATTGTACATAGATCTCTATTCTGAAAAATCTCTATCCATAAAAAACAAGCCTAACAACTTTAACAGTTGTAAATTACTCATTTAGATTATTAAATGAAACTATGAGATTGTCAACCTCTATATGTATACCTTTTATAGTCTCTTTGTACCTTTATCATGTTTCAGAAACCACTGATCAGATCCCAATAGTCAAGGCAGAAATCTATTTCATGATTAAAAAATACAGTATATAATATCTGCTTATTTATTTACATATTAGCAACAAATGTTATACAATCGTTTAAAAAAATTAAATAAATATTGAAAAATATTAGCTAACTTAAAAACTAATAAAATGAAAAGAATTTTTTTCTTTTTATTAGTTGTTTAATATTTATTGCATGCTTATTATAATTTTATCTTATTTTCAATCAAACTTTTTTTAATCTTAATTATCCTTTTTTTCTTCTCAAGCTATCTAGAATTTTCCCTAAAAATAAAATAAAATTAAGATTGATGTAGTTAATGATAATGAAAAGTGTAAAATGTGTGAGTTGAAGAAGTTGTGTTCGAATGGCACGCGACTAATAATTGAAACTTAGATGATCGTTTCCAGCCACCTATTCAAAGATTTTTATTTCTGATTGCTCGAGCAAATCAGCTGGAGATGATTTTCTTCAACAACAGCATTGGCTTACTGCGAAAATATTTGAGAAAAAAATTTGAAAAACTTTTTCTCGTAACGATCAACTTTATAGAATATTCCTTTATAGAAGAATTCTTTATAGAGGATAATTTTGCCATTTATTACTGCGACGTGAAATGTCTTTTGTAAGATCGCTATCGTGAATTTCTTTGTCATGAATAAACAAGACTCTCGCGCAGATAAAAGACCATCTTGCATTATTACTACTTTCATTATTTCCCACTATGTCCGTTTGCTTGTAATCAGTTCATGCTACATGTCGGAACTCTCTTAACAACGCCGTTAACATATTCCGCTGTATTCTACACCACTGTAACATACAATTTAGGATAATGACTTTATGAGGAGAGATGGTACATTATATCACGATAACAGCATCATCGGTTCGCTACGTTCATAACTCGATCATCCGCACGAGCGCAAGATTCCGTGATTCCCTCCTCCAAACTCATCTTAAACGCGTGGGAAATGCCTCCCTCCCTGCTCGTCTTCCACGTTCTCTCCGCCACCCTCCGATGGTTAGCGACTTCCATCTCGATCATTAATTACGTCTCGCCGCCACTGCAGCCGAAGCTGGGAGCGGTGGTACACTTCGAACGTCTTTCGCGTTAACGACCTTTCTAACTCCTCTTTCATAGAGAGAGTTTGCCAGTACATAGCGAATATTCACGCCGGCGAATAATATTCCACATTTTGATAAACCATTCAAGATAGTTCCCGATTACATCCAAGGTGTAAGGAAATTTATGAAATGTACTTTGGCACAAAAAGCTTTAGTTTTCGACTTTAATATACATGTTACGTATCTTTGCCAATAATGCTGCGTTCTCAAATAATTGTCAATAAATTTGCTAAATTATACGACAAGAACAGAAAAAGATTTTATAATTATTATACAATAATCTTATAATGTAATCTAAGTTTCTACTGTGCTTTAAAATGCTGCTATAATTAGGATATAACCTATAATAAAGAAAAAAAACGAAAACGTAATTAAAAAAAAATCTTATCTAATTTTGACAAAAAATTCTCTGACTAGAGAGACATATGGCGTTTAGGGAATCTTGTCAAAGAATTTGCAATCGTTTGTTCTCAATTCATTCGTAAGGTACCGCTTATGCTTAAAACAGCAGATGGAATGAGAAAGCTAGTATAATAATATCGAGAAAAATGAGAGATATAAAATAATATCGATAAAAATCCCTCGAGAGAGATATATGTAAATATACGACATATCTTATAGTGGTACGCGTCCCTCGAGTTCTCCGGTTTCTCTCGAAGAAGCCGACATCAAGGTCTGTAAATGAACGACGAAAGGAGAAGGAAAGTCTTCACATGAGCGCCATTTTGGAACTACGAAGTATGTGTGAGTGTGTGTTGTACGAGAAGAAAATATATGTAATGATGCCTGTTGTGCGAAAAATTGTCGCAATCGTACAGAACAAGGATTTCGTCTTTTTAGATTTCCTGCTGACGAAAAACATAAACAAATTTGGATTGAAGAGTGTGCTAAACATCCAAAAGGAGGTTATGTGAGGTATTATTGAATCTGAGTAAATAATTTTGTAATATGACTGTTCGACTCTAAAACATAGTACAAAACTGTAAAAAAATATCAAAAATTATTTATTTAGTATCAATTTTATTAAATTAAGTAAGATATAATTGTTAGGCTTAGCAAGTTCGTTATTGATATATTAAGTTTAAAAATTGTATAGTTGAATATTTGGAGTATCCTTGGCAAATACAATAAATAGGCAATAAATATTTGTGACAAGCTATTTGTGTCATTGACAGCTCTGACAAAAAAAACTTAGGTTAAACATCTGGAAGATAGTGGTCGCCATGTTGGGGCTAAATATGAATGAGAAGACTTTCCTTCCCCTCGTTCATCTACAGACCTTGGCCGACATTAAGGGTTGGCAGAGATAAGTGATCCCCGAACGTTCTTAAAGCACGATGTAGCGTCTAATGGTCATTTACCACCGCGCAACAAACACAGAAACGGCTAAATATTTACTTCCTGATTTTTCCACGTCGCATCTTCTGACGCCATCAACGGCATCTCAACCTTCTTATTTTTCCTCGAAACTTCGCGCGCCCTATCCAGATAATTACATTGCCATATTACCGTTGGCGGCCGAATCGATTTGCGGCAACAGTCGACTTGGAACAACTAATATAATTCAGTAACTGCCAACACACTAATTCACCTTCCGAACATCTCTCATTTCCTGACGTTATTTTCCACACAACTGGAAGAGTCTTACTTTTCCGAACATTTTTGAGTAAATAACATTTCACCTTGTCCGTTTTCTAAGTGTTAAGTCTTCTTTTGGTTTTAATATGCGAATACCGTGAGATCTTCCTTGAAGCCATATGCGCTTGCCTTCGCGACGCTGCTAGGTTATTTGACGCTTGATCAATGTCGTTTTTGTCTTTTCTTTTTTTTTCTATGACTAGTGTGACGGTCAGAACAAGCTCGGCTGTCGAACGAATCGTTCCCGCGCATTGTATCTCAAGCTCGGTTGTGAACGGAAACATGTACAATCAAGTGAATAATTAAAATAAAAGGCTCAGTGTCTTGACCGCTACGCCCCGAGATAATAACGCCGGTGTGCACCATCGGATATAGCGCAAGCTAGCGCAAGCAAGCAAATCATCTTCTTGCTGGTAATTCAACAAGTTTGGTCTTTCGAGCCGGATATTCTCCGCATCTCTTTCATCATCGCCTATCGTCCTCAACCACTGTTCGCTTCTCGAGCTCGCCACAACTTCAGCAGCCAGCGTCGCCACAACTTCAGCAGCGGACATTTTGTTCCGCGCATCGTCGTCGCAACTGCATTCAACCCTAGTGCATGCTTCGCGGCAGACATCGTTTCTCGTTCGCCGCGACAAGGGGTCTGTTCTTTTCAGTTGCACTGCTGAACTAGTGCAATTAGTTAGAGTGAAAAAATATATATATGTCTCATTCTAACTTATTGCACTAGTTCAGCAGTGCAGCTGAAAAGAACAGACCCAAGGTCATGGGCCCAGTGCGTGCCTCGCAGCGGCCATTTTCCGCGTATCATTTTCGCGACTGCCACGTCACCAGTGCATGCTTTGCAGCGGCCATTCTACCCCGTATCGTCCTCGCGACCGCATTTGACTTTAGTGCGTGTTTCGCGGCAGACATCGTTTCTCGCTCGCCGCGACAAGATTACGGGCCCAGTGCGTGACTCGCAGCGGCCATTTTCCGCGTATCATTTTCGCGACTGCCACGTCACCAGTGCATGCTTTGCAGCGGCCATTCTACCCCGTATCGTCCTCGCGACCGCATTTGACTTTAGTGCGTGTTTCGCGGCAGACATCGTTTCTCGCTCGCCGCGACAAGATTACGGGCCCAGTGCGTGCCTCGCAGCGGCCATTTTCCGCGTATCATTTTCGCGACTGCCACGTCACCAGTGCATGCTTCGCAGCGGCCATTCTACCCCGTATCGTCCTCGCGACCGCATTTGACTTTAGTGCGTGTTTCGCGGCAGACATCGTTTCTCGCTCGCCGCGACAAGATCACGGGCCCAGTGCCTCGCAGCAGCCATTTTTCGCACATCATTTTCGCGACTGCCACGTCACCAGTGCATGCTTCGCAGCGGCCATTCTACCCCGTATCATCCTTTTTTTTTTTTTTTGACGAGGAGGAAATCTTTTATAGGTACCCTAGGGACTCTGGGGGGTCCCTAGGATTATGTGGGACTCACCATGAGGGGGAAGAAGTCCCCCTCCGGGCATACCCACTAAAACCTCCCCGGGGTGCCTTCCTAAGCCTTTGACTTTAGTGAGGGGGAGCCACCTTAGTGGGAGGGTATCACCTTAGGGCATTCGTCCTGCTCCCCCTACCCCGTATCATCCTCGCGACCGCATTTGACTTTAGTGCGTGTTTCGCGGCAGACATCGTTTCTCGCTCGCCGCGACAAGATCACGGGCCCAGTGCGTGCCTCGCAGCAGCCATTTTTCGCACATCATTTTCGCGACTGCCACGTCACCAGTGCATGCTTCGCAGCGGCCATTCTACCCCGCATCGCCCTCGCGACCACATTTGACTTTAGTGCGTGCTTCGCGGCGGACATTGTCTCTCTCATTTCATCCGATCGACAAGGGCGCATCATCAGTGTACACCTCGGCGGCCATTGTTCCTCGTCTTGTGAGCATCTTCTTGCATCACGCTGCAGCCAAGCATCAAGGACTTGTACACGGCAAAAAGGGACCTATGCATTCCGTTCGGAGACATTCCTGCGACACATTCTTCCTGCCGGCAAGACAGAGCAGAGAATCATCTAGACTTGTTGCGGCGGTCATTTTCGCCGACTCGTCGCTATGTTCGCCGTCTTCGTCGACTCTTCACTACTCTCACAGCACCAGCAACGATCGCACTTTTGTCGCATTCACGTAAGGAAAGTTCACCAACCAAAGGTATTCTCATGTCGTTATACGTTAGTTATCGCGAAATGGCAACCGATTTAGACCCAGCCTCTCTTTAAAAAAACGTCGCAGTATAGTCAAATCCGCGTGTACGTGTAACAAATCTTATGTTGAATCTATCACGTCTACGTTGCCGGCAGTAATGTCTCAGCTCGAAGAGCATAAGCTCAAGTTAGAGCAGCATTAGATCAAGTATGATAAAATTCCAACGCAATTAAAGATGATTGACGAAAACGAAGATAAAATTTAGTCTAGAGAAAAAGAATGCATTTTTTTAAATACAAACTTTAGATATAGATTATAATTCATGTAAAATTATACTATAATCTTATTCTATTAGCAACATTTACTTATTAGCGATTTCACGAAAGAAGATAGTACTCGTCAGGCGGGAAGAGTGCAAATTATTCGATTTTCGCTCTTTGTTACGGATTTGAAAGCTTTGTTACGGATGTTTTTCGCTTGCAGCTGTTATTCGTTGTATCAGTTGGCCGAACAAAGTTTTGTAGGACTTAACTGTGGTTGCATTAGCTATGTTACTAGTCCTACATTGGAAAATGCACATCGATCTATGAGTGTCTGTACCTTTAATGGCAATTCTCTGTTTCGCGGATGAAATAGGCAGAGCTTTAAATCTTGAATAAAAAAACTATTAGGCGACGCAATGGCATAACGCAATGCACCGAGTACATTTCTTTGAAATCCGGCATTTTTCAACAACGAAATGTTTGCATTTGTTGACATAACAATCTTCTTTCGTGGAATCGCTAATAAGTAAAAAAGACCAATCTTTGCAACAAATAGCGTCACTTGTCTGCTTTGCTATTCGATTCGTATATAGACCGCAATGTGTTTGTTACAATGAGATGACATCTTCGTGTAAATCATCGCGCCTACTGCAGCGAAAAGTTATGTGAATAGCGGATAATCGTGGAATTTCAGTCATTTCCACGTTCTCTTTTATAAAATGAAATTCCAGCCACGTGAAAACTGACACTTTGGTATTACCGTCGCGCATTAGCCTTTCATGTTGAATCTCGCGCGACGCATACGTTTTGTACGGTGATCTCTCGATATCCGCGGTTGACCTAAATTTTAATAACGTTAGAGTTACAGTTCAGTAGCGGTCATGAAAATATGTCGATCATAAAGACTCACGTTCTGCTTTGAAAGCGATATTATAATTTTGTACAAAAAAAGATATAATCTTATATATTTTAAAAAATACATTATTAAAAAATAGCCTCACCGTACATATATATTCTTTACAAAAAATTGTTAGGATTGTTTCGCGCTATTTGAAATTTTAGTTTAAAGAAAAAAATTAAACATTATATGTGATAAATATAGAAGTTTGATGCTAATATTAAAAATGCAACTTTAAGATTACAAATTTTAACTTTAAAGCATACAAATTTTTGATTATGCTAATACTATCAGATTATGCTAATATCTATCTCTCGCGACTAGCCACGCTGCAAGTAAGAGCCAGGTGGAACATATTTCTCTTCCGTACTCTCAAGTGGAAAGAGACGTGTCAGTATCAGGCTCCTTTTTAAAATGCTCCCGCCAATAACGCCGGCTCTGATCCGCGGGGAACTCGTACCATAAATCGTGAACCGCAAAAGCGAATCGAGTCGACATTCTGGCTTTTACATTTTTTCTCTCTCAAAAGAGAATGAGAAAGAAAAAATGTATTTAAAGCTCGAAACTTTCTCTACTTCACTGAGATATTTCTGTGTGTAGAAGTTGAAAATTAAATCTATTTCAAAGTACCGTTAACTTTTCTAGAGAATGAATCATTCGTAATATTATTATATTTTACAGATACTCCACAAAATTCAATTATGTACTTGTCGTCAATATTTTACTCGAGTTATTTCCGTCGGCTGTTGATTTTCGTGATATAAAAAATCTTCCTCCACTTGCGCGGCGCATTTCCTCATCTCATAACGTGATTTATCCCCGCCAAAACGGTCATCCACCAAATTACTCAAACAGATACAAAAGGTACTAAATAGAAAGACCCAAAACGGGTTGTAAAGGGTATATTTCGAACGGGCAGTGTTTATAGGACAGACAGAAGTAGAGGGTCTAGGAGACTATTCATCAATGTCGAAACACGCACATATATATGTGTACGTATATCCATACATAGACAAAGATACATCCCCATTCTTCTCCATGCTGCCCACATATGTACACACGCCTACGTTACGCCCACGCAAACGGGACACCGTCCTGGAATCCGCCAACGCGGTTAGGAAATAGGTGAACATTGCGGTGCTTCATGAATTTCTAAAACAATCTTCGGATGCTCTCAATGCAAGGTGTCGATAAGGACTCGAGATAATGAATGTCGTCAGTTCTCGGGAAACGTATTTTCCGGAATTACGAAATAGCTATCCAATTCGACAACGCGCATGTGTCTCTTTCTTCCATTAAACATCTCATTGGAATCTCCGACGGATCAAAAAGAATTATTTAAAATATATAAAAAGGAGGATCTAAAATAAATTTTTCACGATACATCATTAAATCTAATCTCATTAATCATGTTCCATTTTCAAATTAAACTAGTTTGTATATAAAGATTTTTGTATATATAATAAAGTTTATATATGAAGAGAAAATACGTATAGTGAACTCTAGGACGAAACTCTGGGACTTAAAGGATTAAATATATTAACGTTTTAAATATTTATATAGATTTTTTATTTTTATTTAGTATGGGCTGCTAAAAATGCTAAATTTATTCACATGAATAACTAAGTCAACTTTTCCAAAACCTTGAAAGAAAAAATATATATACACACATCTATTACACAAATACAATATCTTTATTTTTTGAAGAAGATTTGAGGAGACCCGGGCTGTTACCCATAACGTTATTGCCTGAACGAAGATCGATGGAAGACAGACACAATGCAATTTAACATGAAATCTACTTTGACCTTTTACGGCGTGGAGGAAACATGAGAAATATGATGGGATAGAAAGAGTGATCTAATGTTTGAGATATACGCATGGATCATCAATCATGTATGGAAACCTCGTGAACGCGTTTTGTATGCACTAACGAAAATTCACCTCATATTAGTAAAGTAGTTACAATAATTTACCGACAGTAATTAATGTTATGCGTTAATTGCACTTGAAAGACTCATTTGCATCTTCGGCATACTTCAACAAACAATGAGAAACGTGAAAACTATACATTCAGCATTGCTTACTAACATATTCTAATGGCGTTTGCTATTTAGTGTATGAAATAAATATTACAAATTGTTAACATATGCAAAAATGTGTAAAGAATTGTTAGATAAATGAGTATGTATTATTTTAAAATAAAATAACGAGGAATAAAAAAGAATGTATTTAGAAATAGATCAATGTCACATATTAATTCTACATTTTTCCGTGAAATTCTTATACAGTTTTATGTTAAATCTCGCGGGTGGTTTTTGAGTCGGGAGAGTTTCATCGACTTTCACCGAATAGAATGTCCTGCAAATAGCAAGTTTGTGTTTTGTTGCACATGCTGCATACCTGTAGCAAGTAGATTACCGTGAACATTAGTTTCGAAGACTCTTGTATCCCATAGAACAGGAAATCGTCGGATAGGATTGTACTGCCCAAGCGAGTCCGATCATTTACAGGGATTGACTACTGGTACAACATAGGGTGAAATAACATTGGCGGTAACAAAAACAGACAGTGATAGATGATGCAAACAGTTTATCCAGTGTAGTTTTTTCCATCAACAAAATGCAAATGACATCAATAATTAACGTGTTCATTATGCAAATTGAGATTTTCAAGAATAATTAAACTAAACTTGCTACAACACACCAATCAGATTCTGTTCAGTTTGCGTTCCATTTTATTTGATATAAGGTGTGTAACGTTTTTTTTCACGTAATTTAATTACAAACACATCTCTAAACATGTACGGATTGAGGTGACGTGGAATATATTTCGTTAATGATCAGCCAATGTGATTGCGAGTCGTCTCTCTCCATTTTTATTTATCAGGATACACGTCGATCCGTTCAGACCCATCTAATTTCCTTAGAGCTTAAATCTTCGGAAAACAAAAATAGTTTATCGGGGGCGTCCGTGCGACGCGTCTCTGCTTTCTAATTTACACGAAATTTACCTGTCCGATCGTTCGGGAAGATTGACTACTAGCAAAATTAGGAATTGCCTCGTATCGCTGAACGAAACTGTACAAAAAAATGACGATACGAAAACATCATGAAATTGTTACGTAGTAACGTAATCCATTAATTTAAAAAAACATTTTACACGGGCACATAGATCCTTCTTCCAACAATCAAAATAAATAGAATGCGATGATGATTTAAACATTTACACGCATATTAATCCAAGTTAATCAAGCGCCTTCAGTCATTAAACATTTAATGTGTCGATTCTAGCGGTTTGCGCTAATTTCCTTAGGACTTTTACGAAAACATGGTGGAAGAGGAAGAATTTGTCGGTCGGACCGCTTACCTAAATTACCACGGAGTACTCGCGGGAGAATATTCTCCGTGTCAAGGCGCTTTAGCCCACCATTAGGCTGTTAATGTCCGTGACACGCGCAGAATTAGCACCCCAATGGCGAATTATAACGGGATTTATAACGGGAACAGTATAATGGATGGTTTAACATTTCAGACCAGACTGTTTGTCATTAAACAAAAGTGACGTCCGTATGGAAAATGTGGCGTTATTAAGACGTCAAAATGAAAATGCTGATGTTCTTACAAAATGGGGAATAAAATGAGAAATATTTCAAAATCTTCTAATACATCCGTTTAATAAAAAAATTGCGGCAAAACTCAATCACCATCATTTTGCATAGACGTTAGAAAAATCTAGGGCAATATTTAAGCAACTGGAAGCGCAGAGATCATAAGTTGATAAAAACACGATTGCGAGATTTACAGAAATGCGATTTGCACGAAGAAAAGATCAAATTTATTCGCAATTTCCTCAATTTTTCTCGACCTTCTCAACTTGATTTGCCTTCAATTATATTAAACTCTTGGCCCAATTACTGAGAATAGGATTTCAGGAAAACAACTTGAGAAGACGGCAAACGTGAAAAAGAAATACGCAATGGGTTAAAATAATAATAAATGATCCGAAGGACTGGCAAGGGTACGCGATTACAGTAAATAAATCGGGCAATTTCCGGGAAATCCTCTTGCCGAGTAAAGGTTCTTACGCGCACACCTGCGACCAACTTCCGTCTGCCTTTAAGCCTGTCAGCCGTAGGCTATAGTTAATCTAAGAATTAATTATGACCCTAATCCCTCTCCGTAAGTAGTTTGGCACGTGTATGACCGATTGTAGCTTCCAGCAATAAATCGCAACTATACAACATATTATGATCAAACGATGTCAGATTGGGATATCTAAAAAAGAAAAATGTTTCTATAATTAATATGAACACTTCATACGATTAAAATAAAACAAATTTTTACACGAAAAACTGTCACACAGATGTGACAGACTTAGTTTTTTATGCCGTATATCATATAAAGATATAATTTTATCCGTACAGAGAATTAAATTTTTATATTTTTGAAAGTACTTTATAAATAAAAACAAATATACATGCAAGTTTATATTTAAACATAAATTCATGCCTTTCAAGAAATTTAATAAGACTAACAATTATTCATAATTTTAATATATTATTAATAATTTGCCTTTGCTCTTTGCAAATTATTTATATTTGTCGAAGAAAAAATGATAAATTCTGAATCAATATAATAGAATCAATGCTCGTTCAAACAAACAATACAACCGCAATGCCTTTCACGAGCAAGAAATAAAATGAAGACAAATGGTGAGTGTTGTCGATAAACAATACAAATATATTATAAATCATGAGCAATGTTATTTTTTTTTATTTTTATTTTTTTTTTTAGGAAGAGTGACTACAGGACTCTGAGAGGATGACTACATTTATAGTCGAAACGTTTGTCTTTGTATGATTGTTTTGATTCATTGTTTTTATAATTACATATCATTGGCATATTTTTTGTTTATACCCTTTTATTATTTTATTCTTGTTATTGTAAACAACACGAACATTATTCTCACTTTTAATGTATTTTTTTGTATGTTTTTGTATTTTTATTGCGTTAGTGTTGGGAGTTGATATGTTGTCAAATACTGTAAGAACATATACAGGATGCATATACCTACGTACGAGCTAGTGCACAGCAATGCGAAGTTAATTCTTGTAGCTGTCTTAATTCAGTATTTAATGCTTCTTTTTTTAATTTGACACAATAATATATCCAAAGGTATCACGTCAAATATTATTTTCTCTGTGTCAGGCAAAAATGTATTTAAATTTTGCTGTAAACTAAACAATGTCTGATATTTCATAGAATCTTCAGCTTGCATCAATAGCTTGTTTAGATTTTGAGTCAGATCAGTCACTTTTCTGGTAATTTCTGATTGTAAACGTTGCATAGATGTTTGTAGTAATGGTGGATGTATAAAGTTGAAAGCAAAAGAATGTGCCATTTCTGCATTATTACATGCCAAACCACACAAGTTACGTGCATAATTTATAGATATACTGAAAGCTCTGGAATACTTTTTCCGCTCTTAATTCTTGTTCCTGGACACTTTCCCCGATATCTATTTTATCGTGTAATTTTTTCATGTTTATATCAGCGATATATTTCTTACACTTCTCCTTGAGTGCTGTAATAGCATTGAATGTTTGGGTCACGAGATCACAGTGCTTATCCATATTAACCATTTGTACCAAATCGCTGCTCTTTTCTAAAATATATTCCACATCTTACAATTTCCTATCACCAACTGGTAAATGTACAAAAGTGATAAGTAATTTCTTTAGGACATATTCAGCACGTCTTTAGAACGATTCATTAATAGCGGCAATCCAGTATTTCACGGCACACTTTAATGCAGTTACTATAGTCCAAGGTAGGTTTATAACGACATATATTTTCCACTCTGCTTCTCCATAAACTTCTGACATTTGCTTCGTAATCATTGTTGACAAAAAATATCTGATAATTAACTTTATATCTTCAAAAATATCATCTGTTAAACGTAATTCTTCGTTAAAGAGAGAATTTTCAACGGAACCATTCAAATGGTTGATTGTTGTACCATATGTATCAAAACCATCCATTTTTTCAAGTGGATCATGACGTTCCAATGCTAGTATATTATATATCATTGCTTTAGTGCAGAGATTTTTGTCATAAGATAACAAGACCACTGATTTTCCTAATTGATGAATCTGTAAACAACACTGAAGGATTTCATCATCTGGACAATCGAGAGAAAAATCTTCCTTATTTTTCGCTGCCTGTTCACGTGTTTGTCCTATAACACGTGGATGTTTAGAGGAAAACTGGTCATGAATAAAAGATATGGCTTTCCTGGCTTTCATCGATAATTCAAATTTAGTTTTATCATCCTTAAAGTAGTCTAATTCACATATCACGGTCCATGGAATTACAATAAGAGGACGTGGATAATTCTTAAAGGTTGTTTCTTTTGCTTTTTCAATCATTTTCAGATTTGACAGAAACACATTTGTGTCAATAATAATGTACAGTGGACCTTTTTCATTTGATTCTACTTTGTTGGGTTGTGTTAACTCTACAATATTTTCTGATATATTATTTGTTCTTACACAATTGTCTCTATCAAGTTGTGTTCTGACAACTCCCACCTCTAATGCAATTTCTTCATCTTTCATTGGTTCCCAATCCATTTCTTCGTACAGGACTTCCTTCTCAGCCTGTTCTATTAATTTATCTTTCGTCATATTTTCAGTAACTGGTTCATTATTTCGTTGACTTTTTGGTTTATCATTGTTTGATGTAAAATTTCTTTCATATACTGCATCTTTTAAGATTTTGTTATGTAATCTCTTAAGTCTTACATCAGCATTTTTATGAATACATGTTGAGCTGTCATTATTGAAACTAGGTAAACTTCTGCTAGACTTTTGTGAAGCTTTCTTGCTAACTAAATCGACGTTACATATTTCCTTAAATTTTTCCTTGTCTCTCAGAGATACAATACTCAGACTTCTTCTTAGCCTTTGCATACGTTCTTTTGCCAAGTTTTTTTTTTTTTAATCATTTTGTTGATATAGTTTTTGAGTATTTTGATTCTTATGCTGCTCAATATTATCTTTATTTTGACCATTATCTTCTCGATATCCTGTATTTTTCTCTTGTTTTTCCCATATTTTTTTCATTGACTTTTGATTTGTAGTATTTAGACCTTGTTTATTTTTAGCACCTTCTTTAGCACCTTTAGCACCTTTAGCACCTTGCTTGCTTATTTTTAACACCTTACTTTTCTTTTATTTAGTGTATGATCTTAGTGTAATTGTCAGAGACTTTTTGTCATTGATTATTACGAAGCAAATGTCTGATGTTTATGGAGAAGCACAGTAAAATATATATGTCGTTATAAAGCCACCTTGAACTATAGTTCTCTTGTTTTTCCCATATTTTTTTCATTGACTCTTGATTTGTAGTATTTAGACCTTGCTACTTATTTTTAGCATCTTACTTTCCTTTTACTTAGTATGTGATCTTAGTGTAATTATCAGAGATTTTTTGTCGAAGCAAAGTGGAAAATATATGTCGTTATAAAGCCTTGGACTATAGTAACTGCATTAAAGTGAGCTCGAAAGCTTTCAGTATATCTATAATTACGTACGTGGTTTGATTTTATATGTTCTGTTTTGACATTCATAAGAAAATATAATACGAATAGGATTTAATTGATTGGATTTAAAAAGATCCAAGAATTTATTTATTTATGGAAGAATTGAAGAAAGCACTGAAGTTGTGTGTACATACATGAAGCGACATCAAACATATAACATAGAGAGTTAGTTCTATATTTAACTCTTGACCACACTGTACGTTACAAAGTGTACAAGGAAATGGAGGAACGCAGTACAGTAAAACACTTATATTTTTACAAAATTTGCAATCCGTATAAAAAGTTAAAACAGTACACATTTGTGTGGTTTGGCATGCAGGAATGGCACATTCTTTGGTTTCTACTCTATACATGTAGCACGATGATTCTCTGAGTTTTATTTACTAAAGATACCTTGTCAGCCTTGTCTAATGTAGGTTGAAGCCACGAAGAATCTTCTACCATGTTCATAATCATTATTTTGTTCGTAGATGCACGAAAGAGCTGTATTGTAATTTGGCCAAACCATTGCCTAAGGATTTTGAGCCATGATGTTCTACATCTCCCCTTTCAATCTTTCCCTGCATGATAAGATGTAGCAAGATATACTTCTGTGGTGACGCATGATGTGGCCAAACTATTCCAATTTCATTATTCATTATCCTATCTTTATCCTTATATTCCCAGCAGAAGTTTACCTAGTTTCAATAATGACAGTTTCAACAATAACTCAACATGTATTCATAAAAATGCTGATGTAAGATTTATGCAAAAGAACGTATGTAAAGGCTAAGAAGAAGTCTGAGTATTGTATCTCTAAGAAACAAGGAAAAATTTAAGGAAATATGTAACGTCGATTTAGTTAGCAAGAAAGCTTCACAAAAGTCTAGCAGAAGTTTACCTAGTTTCAATAATGACAGCTCAACATGTATTCATAAAAATGCTGATGTAAGACTTAAGAGATTACATAACAAAATCTTAAAAGATGCAGTATATGAAAGAAATTTTACATCAAACAATGATAAACCAAAAAGTCAACGAAATAATGAACCAGTTACTGAAAATATGACGAAAGATAAATTAATAGAACAGGCTGAGAAGGAAGTCCTGTACGAAGAAATGGATTGGGAACCAATGAAAGATGAAGAAATTGCATTAGAGGTGGGAGTTGTCAGAACACAACTTGATAGAGACAATTGTGTAAGAACAAATAATATATCAGAAAATATTGTAGAGTTAACACAACCCAACAAAGTAGAATCAAATGAAAAAGGTCCACTGTACATTATTATTGACACAAATGTGTTTCTGTCAAATCTGAAAATGATTGAAAAAGCAAAAGAAACAACCTTTAAGAATTATCCACGTCCTCTTATTGTAATTCCATGGACCGTGATATGTGAATTAGACTACTTTAAGGATGATAAAACTAAATTTGAATTATCGATGAAAGCCAGGAAAGCCATATCTTTTATTCATGACCAGTTTTCCTCTAAACATCCACGTGTTATAGGACAAACACGTGAACAGGCAGCGAAAAATAAGGAAGATTTTTCTCTCGATTGTCCAGATGATGAAATCCTTCAGTGTTGTTTACAGATTCATCAATTAGGAAAATCAGTGGTCTTGTTATCTTATGACAAAAATCTCTGCACTAAAGCAATGATATATAATATACTAGCATTGGAACGTCATGATCCACTTGAAAAAATGGATGGTTTTGATACATATGGTACAACAATCAACCATTTGAATGGTTCCGTTGAAAATTCTCTCTTTAACGAAGAATTACGTTTAACAGATGATATTTTTGAAGATATAAAGTTAATTATCAGATATTTTTTGTCAACAATGATTACGAAGCAAATGTCAGAAGTTTATGGAGAAGCAGAGTAGAAAATATATGTCGTTATAAACCTACCTTGGACTATAGTAACTGCATTAAAGTGTGCCGTGAAATACTGGATTGCCGCTATTAATGAATCGTTCTAAAGACGTGCTGAATATGTCCTAAAGGAATTACTTATCACTTTTGTACGTTTACCAGTTGGTGATAGGAAATTGTAAGATGTGGAATATATTTTAGAAAAGAGCAGCGATTTGGTACAAATGGTTAATATGGATAAGCACTGTGATCTCGTGACCCAAACATTCAATGCTATTACAGCACTCAAGGAGAAGTGTAAGAAATATATCGCTGATATAAATATGAAAAAATTACACGATAAAATAGATATCGGGGAAAGTGTCCAGGAACAAGAATTAAGAGCGGAAAAAGTATTCCAGAGCTTTCAGTATATCTATAAATTATGCACGTAACTTGTGTGGTTTGGCATGTAATAATGCAGAAATGGCACATTCTTTTGCTTTCAACTTTATACATCCACCATTACTACAAACATCTATGCAACGTTTACAATCAGAAATTACCAGAAAAGTGACTGATCTGACTCAAAATCTAAACAAGCTATTGATGCAGGCTGAAGATTCTATGAAATATCAGACATTGCATAGTTTGCAGCAAAATTTAAATACATTTTTGCCTGACACAGAGAAAATAATATTTGACGTGATACCTTTGGATATATTATTGTGTCAAATTAAAAGAAGAAGTATTAAAGACTGGATTAAGAGTTAACTTCAAGAATTAACTTCGCAATGCTGTGCACTCGCTCGTACGTAGGTGTATGCATCCCGTATATATTTTTCTTTGTTTGACAACAGGTGTCCAAGGCCCACAATGCGCAATACATAGCCTCTTGTGGGCAAATGTCAACCTCACCTTCAAGCGGTGGACACTGTTTTAAACAGACGAGGATATGGCGACCCAGTCCAGGGGAATATCCGGACAACCCATGCCTCTGTTACGTCGTATTAAGAATAGAATTTCTCCTATTTTCGGGTCAATGCATCTAAGCAATTTACCCTGGGAACGGAGATCAGGTTGTGCAGTTTTTAGGATTGAGTGATAGGAGGAAGGATCGGATAGTGAGAGGGGAGGACGATTGGGAATCCGGTCCCGAAGAGGTCGCGGAGTTTATAAGCAAATCTACGGGGATCGCCTTTGGGAATATTTTTATAGTTAGGGAATTTGAGGCTGATTTCTAATTTGTTGAGAACATACGCAGGAACTCGATTGTTTGAATCTATTTTCTAATAATGTTAATTTTTGAAATAAAGGAAAAGGATCCTGGTTTGAAATAATGGCAGTTTTGATTTGAAACTTTAATCTCTTCACTTGCACTCGTCGTCCGCCTTTGGAAGGCATGAAAGAAAAATAGTTACAACAAAACGCACCAAGGAATTGTTATTGCGAGGACGGGGCCACACTTATTGGCAGCGACAGTCCTGGAGATTGGGGCCACACTAATGGCAGCGACAATCGTAACAACTCCTTAGATATCGTTGTGTTTAATGTAAATTAACAAGAATTTAACTCGAGGCAAGGCAGAGATTTAAGTTCAGTCAGAATTATTATAATATATAAATGGTATTTGAATTTATTAAAAGAAAAGAAAAGAAACCCAAATATAAGATATTATAAAAGATGCTACGTAAACTACTAAGAGAGTGCGACTATATGGTTCTCACTTTGAATTAAAATTTGAGGACTCGAAAGAATTAAGAGTATTGCGAGCCGTGTTCCGAATAGCGTTGCGCTTGAATAGCGTTGGTTGATTTGATTGACTGAAGTGTCTCGGAAAAAACTACGTGTCTCTGCTTTTTTGCAGCTTCTTTTATACCTTATAGCGTTTTTCACTGGGTAGCACTGAGTGCGCACCGAAAACTCGTTAAGTTTAGACGGCACTGTCCGAGTGCACTGAAAGTGTGAATTTCTTGCACTTCCAGCTAAACATGTCTGTTACTCTCAGTGCAGTTCTGTGCATATTTTATCGCTCTGAATATAAATTACATAATTAATTAGGGAAGGATTTACTATTAATTTTAAGGTAAATGATGACATATTAAGCTTAACTCTCGATCCAAGTGAACAAGATTTATATGATAAATTAAAGAGTAAGTATATACATACATGAGTAAAGAACGTTTTAATTTCTTTTCTTTGTACAGTTTGAAAATATAACAATAATTTTATTTAGTTCATTCTGTATGTGACATTAAATGTACTAGAGTATAAACAATATTTCGAGTATCTGGAACGACCTATAGTGTTTTTTACGATTAATTTTTGTGTATTCTCTTGAATTCCAGCTTGTGAAATACATATCATTTCACAATGTACATAAAAGAAAATATTAAAGTTCAAATATTAATCGTGGATCTCGCGCAGCCATATTGCACTGAACTGACACCATCTCTCAGAGCTCGTGCCGAATTCTTGCACTAAAGTGCGAAAACTCAGCACTAGGCTTTCCAGTGAAACAGAACGCACCGTTTTAATGCGCACCGAAATCCCCAGTGAAACACATTGCCCAAGGCGAGTGCGCACTCGGTGCGCACCAGTTCTCCCAGTGAAAAACGCTATTAGTAGATCTCCTCTCAATAACCAATCAGCGCTCTTCAAGTTTGGAAGGACCTATACTCGCACTTGCTTACTTAAGATAAGAAAAGGGAGAGCAGAGTTCCGCGTAAGCCCCACTCCTGACTCCTACGGAGTCTCGACTTAGTTCTAAAAGTTTAAACTATATATTTATAATAAAAATTTGATTAGTTTGTCTAGTCTATGCTTATCCTTATGCGAGGAGAGTCTATCAGGTTTTTGAATCATTATTCTATCTTTTCTAGATCTTGAGATATTTCAATAAGTATTATTTTAATGTGATTTTAATTGTTTGCTCGTCCTCGCATTCAGAAAGATTTCTATCCTATTGCTAAAATTACTTAGTTATTGTAGATGCATGCATATAACTTATTTTACAAAAGAGTTTCCTGAGAGAAAGAGAAAAAGAAATTAAATTTCTTTGTTCGAAAATGATTTGGTCGTAGCAATCGTGATCTAACGCGTCATCGGTGCCCGTCTCTTATCTTAAGGACGGTTGAGCGTATAACCCTCTCAGTCACACATTTTTTTGAAAGTATATCTCAATAAATTATTAGTTGGATTTTATGTTTTCGAGGTCGCTGAACTCGAATCCGGTGTCAGATTGACCATTTTGACACTTGACAGCTGTCAAGTAACTGTCAAGTGAACTGATATGTACTATCAATATGGAAAAATATGCTACGTTCATGTTTTCGATGTTGTTGAGTACAAATATGGGCACGGATTATCAATTTCTATCATTGAAAGCTGTCAACTATCTATCAAATTATCCGTAATGTCGAGAACCCTGAAGAAATTTTACCAGATTCAAGTTTTTGACGTCATAGAATTCAAATTCAATATCCATTCGACGAGTCTGATAATTGACTGTTGTCAACTACCTGCCAAATCAACTGCCCTAAATGAAGAACGTGGGACAATACTATCTTATTATACAAAAATATAAATTTTCTAAGTTGTTGGGCCGGTTTTGACAGCTGTCAACTGCAGAAATCCAGGTATTCCAGCTGTCAACTGTCAACATTTGACATGATAATCGTCATCAGCGGCCCAAAAAACGTATGCATACACATTTTGTTCACGTAGATCACTTTTTGTACGGGGACCATGATTGATACTATCATCTTCAAAGGATTTTTGGTACTTGACAGCTGCCAAATATTGTCAAAAGTACAAAATCATATTTAAAACTTGTAAATATGAAAAGAGTTCCGAAAAGGTTAGAATTGTCATACAAAAAAATAAATTTTTCAGAATGTCCCTCCAATTTTGACAGCTGTCAACTATCAAAACCCGATTTTGACATCGGAATAGTATTCAGCGACCCCAAAAACTTGTGGGTATATAGTTTTCTTCACACAAATAGCTCTCTTTATGGAGAACATGATTTTTTTCCATAAAAATACCTATTTTTTCACATTAACTTATTGACAGCTAATTGACAGTATGCAAAGGGTGATTAATACCATCATATATCAGTAATGTGAGATGTTCTGGTCATAATATACAATATTTCATCCTTCAAAACGCTCTGGGCTTCGAATAAGGAGAAAAAGAATAAGAGAATATAGGTGGGAAGCATGCTTCCCACTATGACTCTAAGGGATAAACCGATACCGGTGAATAAGATCCTCTGGAATGCTCGAAAGGAAAATTTAGATAAAGTTTTAGAGAAACTCTTTTATACCAGGTGTATGCATAAGTTTTTTCCGGTTTAACTAAGAGATAGCGCCAGCGAAAAGTACGCAGTGTATTAATTTGACACATACGTCATTTTGTTCGTCTGACATTTAAAAGTACAAACACACACAAGTTGAGTCTGCTAAAAACTTCTTTGTTTTATCGTTCAGTGATCATGTCGAGTTTTGTGCCTGATAAAGAACATTTGCGGCAAGCATTGCTTTTCTTATTTAACCAAAAGAAAAAGGCTGTTGAAAGTCATCGTTTGCTGGTAAAAACATATGATGAACACGCTCCATCGATTAGAACATGTGAGACATGGTTTCGACAATTTAAAAGTGGTGATTTCAATGTGAAAGACAGTGAGTGCTCTGGTAGACCACAAAAATGCGAAGACGAGCAATTGCAGGAGTTATTGGATGAAGACCCAACTCAAACTCAACGGCAATTAGCAGAAACATTACATGTATCACAAGAAACAATCAGCAGACGTTTACGAGCAATGGGAAAGATCAATAAATTCGGTAAATGGGTCCCACACAATTTGAATGAACGTCAAATGGAAAATCGCAAAATCACTTGTGAAATGCTGCTTCAACACCACGAAAGGAAATCATTTTTGCATCGAATTGTGACGGGAGGTGACGAAAAATGGATTTATTTTGAAAACCCGAAGCGGAAAAAATCGTGGCTTTCACCTGGCGAAGCCGGTCCATCAACACTAAGGCCAAATCGCTTCGGCAAGAAGACCATGCTCTGTGTCTGGTGGGACCAAAGCGGTATTGTGTATTATGAACTCTTGAAGCCCGGCGAAACCGTTAATACACAACGCTATCGCCAACAAATGATTAATTTAAACCACGCATTAATCGAAAAACGACCGGAATGGGCCAGAAGACATGGCAAAGTGATTTTGTTACACGACAATGCGCCGTCTCACACAGCAAAACCAGTGAAAGACACCTTGAAATCGCTTGGATGGGACATCCTTCCGCACCCGCCGTACTCCCCAGACCTGGCACTATCTGACTATCACCTCTTCGCATCAATGGGGCACGCGCAGAGCAGCACTTCAGCAATTTCGAGAAAGTTGGAAAATGGCTCGACGAATGGTTTGCCGCAAAAGACAAGCAGTTTTTCTGGCATGGTATTCATCAATTACCTGAAAGATGGGCGAAATGTGTAGAAGCCGATGGCCAATATTTTGAATAAAAAAAAAATTAATTTCCCTTGAAAATTACGTATTTTTTTTTACCAAAAAACCGGAAAAAACTTATGCATACACCTGGTAATAGCAGAATATATATATATATATAATAAGAGAAAGAGGTTTACTTGGATGTAACACCTCAAGGGAATATAAATTTTGACGACTGGCCCTCCAAGTTGGGGGTTGGGCGCTAACTTCAGCAGGCTAACAACCTGCTCCGTGAAATTAATTGTGAAGAAACCAGAAGAGAAATCTCGGATAGGACAGTCACAACGACGACGACTTGGCAAACATAATATGAAAATAAATATAGAAACTTGAAACGTGGAGCCTTTACGAAACCGCAGCAACGAAATCCCTCGTGGAAATACTAACGCAATGTGGAATCCAGATTCTGGCCATACAGGAGACGAGATAGACAGGTAACAACCGTATAAGAGTAGGAGATGACTATTTTCTCTGCAGCGGGGGCGAAGAGCACATTCTGGGAGTAGGCTTTGCAGTGCATAAAAAGCTACTCAATGATATAGAATTCCGTCCAGTGAATAACAGAATATGCCTCATCAAAATGAAAACTAAATTCGCCAACCTGAGCAATTAACATACACGCTAAAACCGAGAAAAAAGACGATCTCATAAAAAATACATAGATTCTACGACACGCTGGAAAGATTATATGATATAATATCTTCAAACGATATTAGATCATCTTGGGAGACCTAAATGCAAAAATCAGCACTGAACCGGCAAACAGACCATTTACAGGGAAAGAGAGTCTACATAGAGAATCAAATAACAACGGAAGGCGAGTAATTGATTTTTCCGCAAGTAAAAATATGGTGGTCAATATGCTTCCCTAGAAAGGACATCCATAAGCATACATGGAAATCCCCAGATGGCAACACATATAACCAGATAGATATGCTTATAGAAAGAAGAGGTTTCTCAAGTATCCTAAATGTGAGATCTTACCGCAAACTAAATATAGAATCAGATCATTTCTTAGTGGGAATAAAAACCGAAGACTAATGAATAGACCGCTCACGCAGATGTCAAAAACTGAATGTGGAAGAACTGAAGAACATAGAAACTCTGGAGATAACAAACGAGACTAAAGGAAAGATTGAATGATGTCATGGGTGAGGAGAACATAATTGAGTGCAATTGGAAAAAGATAAGTAGCCATAAAAGAAAGCGATATAAACAATAGGTTACTAAAAAGGTTTAAAAAGAACGATTGGTACGATGAGAAGTGCAGGATAGCAGTTGAAAGAAGAAACGCTCTAAAGTTGCGAGGGCTAGCGAGAACAACGAAAAGTAGAGAGTTGGACAATACAGAGAAGCGAGGAAGGAAGCCAGAAGGATCTGTAGGAGAAAAAAACGTACAATAAAATAGCTACAATAACGAACGCATATTGAGGATGCAAGAGAATTTCTAAACACACAACATAAGGAAAGCTTATAACTAAACTTCTTCAGCAAAGACTTCAAGCCAACGGCTAATATATGCAAAAATGTTGAAAGAACTATAGTAGTGGGAAAGGAAGATGTCAACAACAGATGGAGAGAATTCTTCTAACTACTACTTAACGGAAACAAAGCGCAAGAACAGTTAAATGAAGAATGGCCTTTGGACCCAAGACTTTACGACAATAGTACAAATGATAAAGAGTGCTTGAGAGTGCAAAAAACGGACATAAAAATGATAAAACGGGCTAAAAATGACCCATATGAGGTGTAAAAGCGGTGAAAAATTTTTATAAGGGTGTGCTATCTATCAATCTCTCCCTCCCCCCTCCCGGCACACACAATTCTTATATGTGGCAGACATTGTGTGTGTTTTAATATAAATTTAGAATTATATCAAATAACAAGTGAAACTATATGATATGTTAGTTAAAAACGTATTCAAAGTATATATAAATATTTATATTCTGACGAGGAATTGTATCTCTCTTGTATCTCTCTCTCTCTCTCTCTCCCTCTCCTCTCTCTCCCTCTCCCTCTCCCTCTCCTCTCCTCTCCCTCTCCTCTCTCTCTCTCTCTCTCTCTCTCTCTCTCTCTCTCTCTCTCTCACCGAGTGCATCGCATGGTGACTTTGTAAGGTTTCTAGAAGATATAGTTGAAGAGTTAGTAATACAAGGAGACTGTATGGTAATAGGAGACTTTAATATAGATTTTATGGTTAATTCGTTTTATATGAATAAGTTACAAACGATGATGGCAAGTTTAGGTATGAAACAGTATGTAAAAAAACCGACGAGAGTTACAGAAGATAGTCAAACAATGATAGATTTATGCTTTGCTAATAATAAGGTAAAAGTACAAGTAACCCACGAGCCTAAAATAACGGATCATGCGTGGCTAAAAATTACATTAAATGCGAATAAAGTTATAGATAAATATAGAGAATTTAGCGGCAGGAACTATAGTGAATTTAATGTAGATGAGTTTAATAGATTAATAGAAGACAGAATAGAACAAGGCCAAGGTTTAGAAGTTAGCAAGAGGGCGAAAAAATTTGTCGACAATATAGTAGATGCGCGCTGGATAGTACAGCACCTAAGAAAAAATTTAGAATTCCAAAAGCATGGGAAGGGAAAAAGTGGTTTTCAGATGATATAAGAGTAGCAGCAAATAAGAGAGATGAGGCATATAATAATGCTTTATTCGATGATACGCAACAAAATTGGATGCAATTTAAAAGTGAAAGGAATACAGTAGTCAAATTAATTAAAGAAAAGAAGAAAGAATATTACGAAAACATGATTTGTAATAAGAATGACCCGACAAAAATGTGGAAAACTTTAAAAGAAATAATTAAAGGTAAACCAACACAGATAAAAGAAATAGAAAATATAGACTTTGAAATATTAGAAGACGTGAGCGAGTGCAATATAGCTGATAAATTTAATATGTACTATATACAAAGTATTAATAATATTGTAAAATCTATAGATAGCGAAAGAAAGTTTAGAAGTGTAGGTCCGAGTGGAAGTCCGGGGAGTAAAAAAAATATTTGTTATTGAAAATAACAGCAGTATAGAAAATTTTGAAATGATTAAAATAGAAGACTTAGAGGAAATTATCACGGGATTGCCAAATAAAAAAGGTACGGAAGAGGGAATAACTAGTGACATACTTAAAGTAGCATCTTGCGCAGTGAAGAAGGAATTTGTCGATTTGATAAACAATTCTTTGAGAGAAGGTTGTTTTCCTGAAAGTTGGAAAACATCGACAATAATACCGATACCAAAAGTAGAAAAGGCAAAAAAAGCAAGTGAATATAGGCCTATTAATATGTTACCAAATTTCGAAAAAGTATTAGAATTAGTAGTAAAAAAACAAATTGAAATGTACTTTGAATCTAATAATATCATAACGGAGCATCAATCGGGTTTTAGAAAACAATATTCTTGTGAAACGGCGATTCAAACTATTATTGACGAGTGGAAATTAATAGTAAGTGAAAGAAAAATAGTAGGAGTAATTTTTATAGATCTTAAACGGGCGTTTGAAACAATTGATAGAGAAAGATTAATAGAGAAATTATACCAATATGGAATTAGAGGAATAGTATTAAAATGGTTAAAATCATATTTAAACAATAGAACACAACAGGTCCGTGTCAATAATAAGTGGTCAAAATTAATTGCCACCGAATATGGAGTGCCGCAAGAATCTGTGTTGGGGCCTCTGTTATTTATTATATATATAAACGATATAATTAAGATCTGTTCGGAAGGGTGTAGCATCAAAATGTTCGCAGACGATACATTAATATATGTAACTGGAGAAAGCAGTGCGGAGATAGAGAATAAAATGAATATGGCGTTTAGGACAGTAGAAAAATGGATGAATGTAAATAAGTTGAAAATGAACGCTGGAAAAACGAAATACATGATTGTTAGGAGTATTAGGAAGGAATTGAAAACAGATATTGTATTGAAATGTTCGGATGGAACTGAGATAGAGCGAGTAGAAGTAATGAAATACTTGGGTATAATTATTGATGATAGGCTCCGATTTAAAGATCACTGTGATTATATGTTTAAAAAAATAGGAAAGAAAACAAGTTTTTTAAATAGAATAGGTAACTTTATATCGATGTATACCAGATGTATTGTATATAAATCAATTATAGCACCTCATTTTGAATATTGTGCAACGCTGTTAATAAATATGGGGGAAACACAGTTATATAAATTGCAGATAGCGCAAAATCGAGCCATGCGAGTTATATTGCAATGTAATAGGTATACCAAAGTGGAACATATGTTGCAAAGTCTGCAATTTATGTCCATAAAACAAAGGCTATATTATATTTATTTTTAAGATTTTGAAAAATATGTTACCAAATCAGTTAAGGAATAGGATAGTAATAGTAGGAAATGAGAGTGAAAGGCAAACACGACAAGCCGGGGATATTGCAATCCAATTTCGGAAAACAAGAAGCGCGCAAAAGAGTATGTTTTACGAAGGAGCGAAAATGTATAATGCTTTGCCAACTGAAGTAAAAACATGTGAACGAATAGAATTATTTAAGCGTAGGCTAAAAGAATATATATATTATAATGTAATTTAAATTTAAGTTATTGTATTATCTAGTAATTATTTAGTATTTTATACATTTTGTTGTTAATTGTTATGTTAATATAGACAATGTATTATTCTTTTTGTTAAATAGCCGAGAAGGCTAAATAAAGATCATTCATTCATTCATTCTCTCCCCCCTCCCCTCCCTCCCTCCCTCCTCCTCCTCCCTCCCTCCCTCCCTCCCTCTCCCCTCTCTCCCTCCCTCTCTCTTTCTCTCTCTCTCTCTCTCTCTCTCTCTCTCTCTCTCTCTCTCTCTCTCTTTCTCTCTTCGACCTTTTATGTCTAATTTTGCAAACATTTATTCAAATTTCATCAAGTGATTACATTTAGTACCAAACACTGTGTCACACAGAACAGTTAAAATGGCAGAAGGAGTTGAGGGATGGCTGCAAAAACATTATGCAAAAGAAAATTTTGACTCAGTAAAGTGTAATCATTGTGGACAAATTTTCTTGAATCGTGACCCAACACGAGACTTAATATTTCATTTATGCGATGAGCATAATATAACAGAACTAGATGAACATCCGAAACGTGACAACATACAACAAAATTACGAAATATCAAGATGGCGACTGATGGCAAAATGCAACCATTGTGGAAAAAGTATTAATCTTGCGAGTCATGGCGTGCATATTTTAACAGTTCATTTAAAAGTTAAACACCCAGATGAATGCAATTTAAAGGAGACAGAAAAAAGAATGTCGTTGTCAGTAAGTACACATCTGAAACATATTTGAAATATTGATGAACATAAAGCAAAAATAATAAAATATTGTCTAAGAAAGTGTGCGTGTATAACAGTAATATGAAGTTATTACAAAAGAATCATTTTCACACCTTATCGCGTTCGTCCTTTTATAAATAGCTTTAAAATTAATTACTCGATTTAAATTTAATTTAAAGGCGAAACGAAGGTCACACATATGGGACATGGATGATAAAGTGGACAACGATAATTGTCAGTAAGTACCCAAACAGCACAAGATCTCCTGGGCACGTTCCAGGGACGTCCTGAGGATGAAGAAACGTTTTCGGACGTCCTTTGAACATTTATGTGTATGAGACATTCATTCATTCACCAAAATTTTTTTAAAACAGCTAATGCTATTGGGAGGATGGAGGTATAAAAACCCATAGATATCTAAAAATCCATATATTTTCTTTCTTGTAATTAGTTATATTTATACAATTATTTTATGTCTATATTTTACATTTTAATTTTCATTAGAGTGGTAATATGTAGGGTGTTTAACAATAAGTATAACGTATAGCTTATATAAAGTATAAGTATAACACTTAGATAGATCGAACGAAGTAAACTGAGTAGAAAAATCTTTTACTTTCACGAAATTTTTGCAATAACTAAAGACCAGTTAACTAATAATAATTACTCTCAAAAGAAATTATTTGTTTGAGTATTCATCTGTGTAATTTCGATAAGAAGAGCTTGATACGAATGTGATGGTTGCAATTCTTTGCGCGAAGCATTGGAAAGAGTTGATGTTCAACTATCATGATTAATGTGCTGGACAGTTTTCTGTGGATGAATCAAATGTACATTTATTCGCAAATATCCACTTAACAATTAATGTGAAATACTAGATTTAGCTTTCGTGTTGGAAACGCGACAGTTTGTAATTTAGCAGTCGATGAAATTATAATAAAACGAAAGAGATAAATAAGTGCTAAAATATGAACAGAAAGTGGCAAACAGTTAGTAAGATAATGATTATCTAATTTTACTTTTCATTTTATTAATTAATTTGTTTTATGAGTTTATATAAAAAATATTGTTAATATTCTTTAAAGTAAGTTTAACATTTTTGTATTTTATACTTTAAAATAAAACTATGACATTTATATCTGACGTATACAGTCATATAAAAACAAATACAGTCATACCTCACTTATTATTAGATATGTATACGTCATGTTACATTATCAAAGTCATGTGTCATGTTATATTATCAAAGTCATTTTAAGTAAGTCAACTTTAAATTGAGACTTTAAATTGAAAACATTTTAACATAGAAAGAGTAATACTAGATTCCTGAAGCGTGAATTTAGAACTTAAAATCTTTAAATTCTATTTCCATTTACACATTACTCAAAATAAATCTGATCATGCTATAATGTGAAGCAGAGTATGCATGTATTAAGTCTTTACCACGTACACCCATTCAAATATTTCCAAGAAACTTGCTTTTACACGCAAGACAAATATAAATATATAAAATTATAAATATAAATATATGTTTAGAGGTATGTTAGATATTGATATTGTTGACCATGTAAATTTAAAGAGTTTTTTTGATTGACTGATCCAGTAACATACTTAATAGTAACATATATATTTTATGTACACATGTATACAGCATAAAATATTATGTTTAATATTAAGTTCATAAAAATTTTAATTAAATAAAAAAATATTGCAAAAAATTTGGCGCTGCTATATACATGATAATATAATAGTACAGTAAATATATAAATGTATTGTGTATTGTGTAAAGTATTACGTTTACCTTACACAACATTTAAATTATTTACGTTTATCTTACACAACACATTTAAATTACTTTCAAATATTTCGGGTATAGCAGCGCCAAATTTTTTGCAATATTTTTTTATTTAATTAAAATTTTTATGAACTTAATATTAAACATAATATTTTATGCTGTATACATGTGTACATACACAACTATTCAAAGATTTATTCCTACTTGGTGCCATTTTTTGACACATCATATCTTTTTAAGTAGATTAAAAATACCTATATATAGACAAATAGTACAGTAAATATATATATGTATATATACAAATAGTTTTGTAATGAGGTCCGTTTTTGTGCGTACACTTGGCGCCTTTTTTTACCCTTTTTAAAAAAGGTAATTTTGTACTGATATCACGCATTTTGTAGTATTATTCATAATTTTATCTCGTATATCTGCGCGTACATTTGGCACCTTTTTTTTACCTTTTTTTGAAAAGGTAATTTTGTACTGTTGAGTGTAACGTGAAATAATTTCTAAAGAGTTTACTTCTAATTTAATATTTCTGGATGAAGAACCTTCAACTTTTATTTTAATCGAAACTAATATCCATTAAGCTTTTTGAAATGTTAAAAAATGATGTTGTATAAAATTTTAACAGTAAATAGTAATGTAATCGTTTTTTGGATGAATTGAAAAAACTATCTCTTTATATCATTCTCACTGCGTCTTGCATACGAAACGTTAGTGACAAACATGAATAATTCTTTACCATCAATATCGATACTTATAGAACCTTAAAAGAATTTCCACAAACAATAGAACGCGACTTAAAATGTTCTGAATTAAAAACATTTCTGCAATCAAGAAACTATCCGATGAAAATATTTATATCTGAAGATCAAACTGCAATAATTAAACTAATAAGATAAACATTTAATCAAATGGTCGGTTTTGTTTGTCAGGCTTTAAAAACATCAGGATTTCCAATGCAAAATCAGTATCAAGTTAATTCAATTAAAGATATCCAATATGCTTTTCAGGATGAAACAATTGCTTAAAATGCATATGTTTTTATAGCCCAGCCATTAGTTAATGGAGCACCTACATTTTGTTTAACCATTTTTAGTTTAAATAATAAATTTTCTGTAGAAGATGTTCTAGCAATGGAATTATTTAAAAAATGAATTTAAAAATTACGGAATATCTATAATGGGTTTTTCATCAGATGGAAATCCAAGATGCTTAAAGACAATAAATTTGAAAGCAAATCTCCCAAACATGTCACAAGATATTTTGTACGCCATATTTCTTGATTACTTTGAAAAAGAGAAAACATTATTAAGCATTAAAGCATTAAAAAGTATGTAATGCTCTTGAAGATGATAACTGGATTTTAATATTAGTATATGACAATAACTTTCACTCAGCCCAATAATATTCCCCTTTTATAAAACATTATTAAATTCTAATTGGTATTTACTAAAACCAATTTTTTCCATCAAGTCATATTTACCTGAGCATCGCATGCTATAATCACAATCATAATTACAATATAATAGGTATGACATCAAAATATATATGTTAGCAAGCATAAATTATTTTTGTGCATTTTCGGACACTTTAAGAGAGAAATATTTTGGACATTGGCTGCGGCCAAACTGTTACTACAAATACTTCCAAGTATTCTTTTTCTCCTGTCTTTCAATAAGAATAAAAAAAGAAGAAAAACACTTCGAAGCATTTGTAGCGGCAGCTTGATCGCAGCCACAGTCAAGCTTGTATTGCAACCACCTATGTCCAACAGCAGCGGTGCAACTGTGGCAGTATCGGTAGGTGCAACAAAGCAAGGAATGCACCAACAAAAGGAGCAAACTTCCGATGGATCCGATTAGAACAGATGTGACGAGTCCAGGCAAAGCACACATGCAAGTGGTCCATGCCAATGAAGCAACAATTTGTAGGAGAGGCAGATACTGTAAGTCGGAATCCCGTTGGAGTTAGCGGGCTCTACCAAAAGACGAGATTCAGTCGTAATACCTTTAACCCTGCTGTTCTATTCGAATTTATTTATGTATGGTTGTCAATATGACCCGATTTGCTATGTTATAATTTTCGGGGATATAAAAACAACATAGACTGTTAATAAACCTTTATCAGAAATTCAAATAAAAAATATTTAAAAAAAATTTTTTATTCTCTGCATTGCTAATTGTGTTGTTATGATGTAAAGTACGAAAGAACAATGTTTTTATTCTTTTTGGGGACATAGTTTTACGGAATAGTACGTGTTACCGTAGTGAGCCTCGAAATTGCTATGAAAAACGAACACTCGAGTCAAAGGAATGCGAAATACAGACATAAGGAATTTACTTGGTTTGGTTTTTTTTTTTACGGTCGTATGATCACGTATGATCACGATTTGCCTGCATGATACGAAATCAATATTTACCTGTAAGGAAGCTTCTTTCCGTTAGAGTCGATGAACCAAATTTGCAGGGACTTGGAATAAAGGAAAAAATTAAACAGAGGAACATTGAGACTAGAAATAAAATTAATTTTTAAAAATAGTACAAATAATGTATGTATAATCAAAGATGTAAAAAGAAATTCGCTAAAGACAATAGCAAATTAGCGCATGCAAAAGACAGAGAACATTCGAAAACGATGGCAACCGTGAGGAAAAAAGATTAAAGGAGAAGCGCAGTGATCGGAGCTTTTTTCACCTTTGCTTTCAAAGTATACGAAGAGTAACAATTGTGAAACTTGTAAAGTGATAAGAACAGTATTAATTAATTGTTAATTTAATTAATTGTTAATAATTGTTAATTTATTTTGGCTAATTAATAAGAGTGGTAATTTAAAAACCCATCCGAAATGTCTGAAAAGTGAACGAGAACTCCGCTTAGCGACATGAGACCTTGGCAAATACAGAAACTCTAAGGAAGACCAACGAATCACATATGAAAACCTTATCGTTTGGAGGACAAAACGACTTACGACTGCAAGTGAACAAAAATTTAACCACATGTTCGGTTATACAGTCCATATGTATACATAGTATGATTGATTGAATCCTATATAACTCTCTATCATCTTCTTTTAATTCTTCTTTTTAGTGGAAAGTTGGAAACTCATGCAAAATTGTATAATAACTTCACAGAAAACATATGGGCGAAGGAGAGGTCCCAAAAAAGTAACCTAATCCAAATCTATTTTTAAATTAAAATTAAGATTAAGTTTGAGTGTTAGATTATTTTTTGGAGTAAAGACTTTTTTGGAGTAAAAAGACCATTCCCTCATATGAGAGATCACATGTTTTCTGTGGAATCATTATACAATTCCACATAAGTTTCCGCACAAAATATGAAGTGGATCTTGCTTCGCACAAAACCCGTTGAAAACCCATGTATAATAACTTATTTTGAACCGTTTTGTTTATAACTTTTTAACAAACAACAAGCGACAACTAAAACTTTTTGCAAGTTAATCAAAACGATCCTATGTGCATAATTTACATATTTTCGAAAATTCCTTCTTAAATGTTCAAAACTTTTACGTTCTATTTACAAGTCAGTACGATTTATATCCAGATATAGAAAAGATATAATATTCATTATCCGCTAATGCCGGCGGTAACGGATAATGAATATTATGTCTTCACTATGACTTCATTATGACTTTTCTATATCTGAATATAAATCGTAGTGACCTGTACGACCTAGAGTTGTAATCGGGTCGAAACGTTCTTTCACGAGTCCCCATTCGACCTATTGCAACAATTACGGTTTTCTACCCCCCCCCCTCCTCCCCCACCTTCTGTTCCCACTTCAAAGGATACATCTTTAAAAAAAAAAAGAACATGTTTCATCGTTTTTTAGAATATTTAACATTTTCAAAACCAACTATATCATATCATTACAGTATTTTATCTCTTTGACCCTTTTGACCCCCCCCCCCATTTCTCAAAATTGAGAAATCTGCTTAACTTGAAATTTTTCCACAAGTAATCTACCATCATATACTTTCATTCAGCATACATATCGGTTTGAAATTCGAGGTACCAAAAACAGGCTAATTTTGAGGTTGCTCTTTATTTTGTTTTAACTTAACTTTATAATAAACAAGCGATGATTAAAATCTTTTTAAAATTAATCAAAGTCATATCCTTGACGATATATGTCAAAATCACTAAAATCGATGAAATTGCCCTTGTTATAATTACCGAGATTGTCTTACATTTTTCACAACTTTCCTCCTCGTGAAAAAAGTCTGTAAGTCAATATAAATCCTAGGAAAACAATTGCAGATTATTTCTATATATTCAATAACGTTACAGAAAAGTCACAAAATTTGCTTCTGTCTCTACTTACATTTTGAATATTTTTCATATTAAAAATAACAGTTTGAACTCCAGATTCTGTAACTCCTTCAGTTTGAAGAATATGGGAAGATCTGTTCGAATCAAATGGTGTGAGTAGATTTCTTATAAAATTGTATTCTTGTTTTTTTCATTGGAAGTGTTTTTCAACATATTTTGAAACTATGTAAAATGATCATTTTATGAATAATTATCTCGTCTATGACGTCAGTGAAGAATCAGAAGTGACATTTTCTCCTCTGTAAGATGTTGTAAGATGTTATTTCAAAAATTCCATAGCATGACTATTTCATTTATACGAAACTGACTTTTGCACGTATACAATATTCTTGAATTATATATTAGCTTTTAATTTCTTAAAATATTGTGAATGCTACAATATTTGATAAATGTATAATATATTTAAAACAAAAATATTAATTTTCTTTCATTGTGTTTACTAATTATTAACATAAAAAATTGTTTTTTAATTTTGTTTTTTACATATTATACTTTGTTTATTGAGTGCTGCATGTTCCTTATAGTACTAACTCTATATAAACTCATTACAGTTTATCCAAATATAGAGGTATCAATTTTGTGGAGATAAATATATAATCAAGCAATATTTTACGATAATTTTTGGATGACTGTTTTTAACTGCTATGTGAAAGCATCATAAATATCATTCTGCAAAAAATTCCGAATCGTTTAGTTTAGTTATGATTGGCTTCACATTCTATAATATCTATTTACATTTCTATAATATTTCTATAACATTTCTGTAATATTTCTTAACTGGCATCTTCCTCTGACTAATAATTGAAATAACGGAAATTTTGTCTCCGAGTTCAACAAATAATGTAACAATATAATGTAAAAGATCTCACGTTCTCAAACAAAGAATGAACACTGAATTTTTATATTAACGTAATTTGTAAAAAAATAATATAAAATATATAAAAATATAAAACTTTTATTAATTTATTAATAGGTCTGAAGGTTGCATCCTTCACACGAAATTGGAAAAATATGTATGTATGACAAAAGTATGACTAATAAAAATATTACAAAAAGCATTACTAATAATTATATGAAATCTAATTAGATTAAATTATGAGAATAAGAAAAGTTCCAAGAGCAGAGAATAAAAATAAAATATTAGAATAAAATAAAGAGTTACACCGTTCAATTAGAACATTCAAATTAAATTATTAACAATAGTTAAAAGAAATTTTGAAAGTTATTCTAATATTGACTAAATATAAGTTAAAATAAATCATTTGCCTTTTATTCTATTTATTATTTAGTTTTATGATTGAGAGTCTTTAAAATTTATTTCCGTTTTTAGTTTACAGAGAAATGTAAGTTCGTAAATGATCATATTAGACTTCGTATTTAATGAATAATTTTAACAAAATGTTTTACAGAAATTAGTTATGCCAAAGATTCTGAAACACATCAAGATCAGACTATTTTCAGATTTATATTAGAAATTAATCATTTATATAAAATGTTTACATAAATATATACAATTGCATGTACATTGATCATGCAATTATGTAATTATGCAATGTGTATGCTGATTGTCCTTTCATTATTAATTCTTATAGCTCAGTTGATATTAATCCTTTTTTATTGCTCTTTTTATGTTGTTATACGTATACTAAGTAAATCATTATAAATTAAAATTATTGTGATCAATATGACTTTGCTTTTTCTACTTGCAAAAATCTCTAAAAAAACATTGCAAAAAAAGAAGAATAATAAACATTAAAATTTTAATGAATAACATTAAGCAATAACATTAAGATTTTATTTTACATTTTTTAACAATTTTAAATGTGATCAATATGTGATACCGTGCATAAATAAATACTATGCACAAAATCTGACAGAATTTTGACAAAAGAGAACAATCAAGAAATGTTACTACGAGATAGTTAAAATATATCCACACACAATCTTCAGATTTTTATATTCCGTAGAAGGCAGAAGCTGCTCTAATAAAATTTTATGTATGACTGGTTTTTTTGTTGTATCACACAATTACGTATAGATTGGATGTCTGAAGCACGATTGGAGAACGTTATGTCGCGTGGTAACTTATTGATAAGGATTACGTGTCATGTATATATAGCATATTTTATCTGCTTCTCTGTTTGATCATCAACGGTCGTATAGTAGTATCAGGAAAAGTTCAAACATTCACACAGAATTGTAGTGAAAATTACAAGGCGTTTAATTTACCAATAAGTAACAAGGTGTTACTTGAGAAAACATGAATATACATTATTTTTTATTTATAATTTACTACAATAGGAACGCAACTACTGCTTTGGTAGAAAATTATTTATATTTTGCGACCAATTGATTAGCATAATTGATGTAGGATTGCTTTGCTCCTTCTTGCGAGATGCCCTTCTTCTGATTCCATGCTTCCCACTTGGCTTTTCCTTTCAAATCCAACATGCCGGGTTTAGCTGAAACATTATACAATTATATTATAATTATATTATATATAATTATATATAATATATAATATAATATTAATTATAAATATTAATTATTTATTATACACAATTTTTATTATTTGTTTATTTTACAATTTTAGAATATCGATAAAACAAAAAAATAAGTGAATAATTAGTTTTCTATAATTTATCAGTGAAATAAATATAATTGGCAAGTATATTATATATTATATTAATATCTATATATATATATATATTATAGATGTGACATTAAATATTAAATATTATTATATATCTAATTTTTATGTACAAACTTACATGTGTTATTGTCACCAACTGTAGCTTGTTTGAACAAGGCATAAAGCTCCAAAAGATCCTCATCAGTAGGACGTTTTGTGAGTGCTTTTACAGCCTCGGCAGCCGCTTCAAATTGCTATAAGGAAAATATAATTTCAGTATTTCAAAAAACGATATTACATTAGTTATTATATAATTAATAATGCATATAAATAATATTATTAATAATTATATATATATATATAATTAATTATATATATATATATATATATATATATATACATACACAATAATATTATATTATAATATAATTATCATATAATATTGTGTAATTAATACTGCATATAAATAAGAAATAATATTAGAGTGTTCATCAGAAGCACTGTTGTGAAATCATTGCATATTTCATATAACGTATGTTATGTACATCAGCTTATAAATATGGATTATATTCAGAAAAGGTCACGATAATAACCTTTTTTGTATTGTGAATGACTCTGCGTTAAACTCCTTTTTAAAAAATGACTGCCATTACTCAGGTACTGACGGCATCGTCATTTTAACATCATAATGTCAACTTTCTCCTTGGGCACTAACTAAATTTAAAATCAGGATTGTTGATATTGTTGATAAGCAGGATTGTTGATATTAATAATTATACAATAATAATTTGCAATTTTTAGTTTAATGTAATTTTTAAGATCGCAATAACGAACGAGCTGAAAATTTCAGCCGGATGCAGCCAAATTAAATGATAATCTACTGTCTGTTCCGAATTTCTCCTCAGAGAAATGCACGATAATATCGCGCAGCTTGGGATCAATGAAATTAGTATGCTGTGTCGTCGGTCAATTTTCGCAGCTCATTTCCGCTTCAATTAATCTGTTGACACCTTTCTGATGCACCCAAACTTCGAAAAGAATAGGTGCAACGTAGAAAATATTCTTTATGCACAAAATATGGAGAGCATCTCCATATTTTGCATACTCTTTATGCACATATTGATAATGTACTCTTATCATAATTAGGCTGCGATCCAAAATGTATTCACTGTGCTGAAAATCTATAGTACGTGACGTAAACTATAATCGATGTGAACACACGCTAACGATGTGAACGCATTTCGGACCACAACCTTAGAAATAAAAGAAAATACCTGTTCGAGAGACATCCTTATATTCGCACGACTACACTACAGATAAGCACTTTGTGACCGCCGATTGAATGCGTGCACAAGTTAAAAACGCTAATCCCCACCTCATGAAACTTATCATGAATGCACGAGTCAGGGTCGACCAACACGAACATATTTCTTTTTCCGAGGTATTGATAATTTATTATTATATAATTATTGCAGTTATGCTGAAGTGAATAAAGTAATATTGATCGATTAAATAAATTATTGCAGTTTGTGAACATTTATATTTTTGCATGCATATTTTTGCGTGCAATTTTTAACAAATATCTAATGGTAAGTTAAAAATCATGCAGCTAAAACTGATCAATAACATACGAGTATTCACATTCACTTGTAAATTATAAAAAATAAAATAAAAATATTATACGGAATTGAAATTTTAAATTTATAAACATTTTTAGTTAAAGAGAAATTTGACTGAGAAACTAATCTTAACGTATAATGATATAATAAATATTATAATTTAATAATAAATTTTGTAAATAAATGTTGAGAGTCAATGTGATATTCGTAATATCACATTTTTAATCACGATTGAAGCAAGGATGCTCAAATAAAATTTATCTTGAAATGCTTGTCTAAATTATTTTTTTTACGATTTAACAGCCAAATCTTCAGATCTCATGTACATATATTAAAAATATGTCAAAACTTAATTTTTAAGTCCTTAAAACTCGAATCCAAAATTTTATGAGACCTCGAAATCTCGAATGCTGATTAAAAAAAAAAAAATTATTTCAGAGAATTAAGAACTAAAAACTAAAAAACTTAATCAATTTTTATCAAAGTTGAAAATCAAGTTATAAATCATTATTAAATAATTAGATAATTAGACAATTATATTAGATAATTATTAGATAATTAGATTAAAATTATTTTATTTTAAGAAAAGAATAAAAACTAAAACTGGACAAAACTTTAAATATTTAAATATTTGATAAATCATTTAAAGAGTTTGTATTTAACAATTTATTAATATTTATTTATCATCACCACAGAACTCTCCACTTAGAAAAATATTTAATCAATCAAGATTTTTATTTAAACTAACTATCAGAATTTCTTTCTATATCTAATCTACTTCTTTTTTGAAACATATTTATTTATATTTGAAATTTGCATGAAGTTGGCACCACTTTTAAATTTTTTTACAGAATTTTTTCAACATTTTCTGTGTGTATTGCGGATTGCATCTCAGGTTTCAAGAATTCCGAAACACACAAAAATAGCACAATATTTTGAATCCTCGAAATTCAAAACCTTTTTCCTTTTTTTCTGTTATTATACTTTAAAATTAATTTTAGCCTAGTGAGTGTAATAAATAGTTAAATAAATTTATTTATCAGAAATAAGAAAGCAAATCTTTAATAATGATGTGCTCGAAATTATTATAAAATAATATATTAAATATACAAATATCTATTTTATTCATAAACTTTATCTCACAACATGTACCTACATTTGTGTATCCCAGACTTTTATAACTAACTATTTTATAATTATAAGTATCTGTCCTAGATATTTATAACTAATTTTAAATGAATTTTCTTTAATCAAAAAAAGAATTATTTGATGCAAATTATCAATTATATTAAACTGCTAATTCTCAAATTGTAATATAACTCGAATTAATTAAATGAAGACCTCACATTTCCAAAATCCAGTTTTCTAAGAAATGCTCATTATCAATTATATTTATAACTTAAGTATCGAATTTCTCGGTACTGTAATCGAGTAATTACTTAACTAAAATGTGATATAAATGAAGATGATTTTATAAATCTGGAGCACTTTATATTTATATAAAACAGTGTACCGGTTCTAAGATCGACCGTAGAAAATCCCGTTACAAACAATCGTGGTAGACGATATTTATCTATGAAGCCTTTCACGACCTCGCAAATTATGTGTAAACAAAATATTCAAATATTTGAAAAACAACACGAATTAATGTGAAGATAAACATTCTATATATTAATCGAGAATCTGTAAGGAATGTATAAATAAAAGGAACTAATAAAAACTTTTATTTTGCAAAGGACCCCGCCATAATCTTATGGAAATTGGGTTTCGGCGGAATTGTCTGAAATTTTAGTATGTTGTAGCTTTCGACATCCTGAACAAATGTCTCCACAGGCACAACCCCCAGAAATCAACCCTTCGCCCACTATCAATCGGTGAAAGTCAATAAATGACCTAACAGCAGTATCTGTGATTGCTCCGAAATAATTCCCGCTCTTAGCCTAACCTGGAACCAACGACGTGGACGTGGCGGTAAACTGGCTCCTTTTGTGTGTGTGTGTGTGTGTGTGTGTGTGTGTGTGTGTGTGTGTGTGTGTGTGTGTGTGTGTGTGTGTGTGTGTGAGCCCCTTAACTTATGTCTATTTAACTATGTCCCTTAACTATGTTCTATTCGCAGCATCTTTAATACTTCCTAATAAAGCAGTAGATAGTTCTTATAATGAGCGTATCCTAGAAACCACAAAACGCTAGTAATATGCGCACATACTCCTAATGTCCTTGCACCAGCTTTACATGTGCAGTAATAGCTGAGTATTGGTGAATCTGCATTATCCTCATTATTGGCGTTCATATCCATATCCATCATTATGTTGATTCAGAATAGGTTCATCCCTAAGATAAAAATCTGAATACTATGTATTTTTATCATCGAATCACATTTTATGTAGACTATATACATTACGTACATTTCTTCTCTCGGAAAGAATATTATAATACTCAAGTTTTCATACGTAGGTCATCTTTAGCACAACTTTTTTCGAACAGTAATCCCTACCGATATAGCTCTGAGAACAACATCATTATGAGAACAACATAAAATATCCATCTACTGCTTTATTAGGAAGTATTGAAGATGCTGCGAATAGAACATAAGTTAAGGGGCTCTCACACACACAAACACACACACACACACACACACACACACACACACACACACACACACACGCACGCACACGCGCGCACACACACACACACACACACACACACAAAAGGAGCCAGTTTACCGCCACGTCCACGTCGTTGGTTCCGGGTTAGGCTAAGAGCGGGAATTATTTCGGAGCAATCACAGATACTGCTGTTAGGTCATTTATTGACTTTCACCGATTGATAGCGGACGAAGGGTTGATTTCTGGGGGTTGTGCCTGTGGAGACATTTGTTCAGGATGTCAAAAGCTACAACATACTAAAATTTCAGACAATTCCGCCGAAACCCAATTTCCATAAGATTATGGCGGGGTCCTTTACGAAATCTTAATCTTAGAGGTCAAAAGTTAATATGATAATCTCTCTCTCTCTCTTCCCCCTCTCTCCCTTTATTTTATTTATTTTTCTGTTTGTTTTAATATTCCTGACAAAATTAAATAATTTTATCAAAATTTTAATAATCTCATTTAAATTCTTAATCTTCGAATATTTTTCGAGTAATTTTCTGATTTCATAAATTAATTAATTTTGTGTAATTTAATATCACAATTTGAATGACCGTCAAATAATTCCTTTTAATTAATTTATATTTTTTAAGGTGAAAATAAAGCAATACCTGATCGATCGACATTGAGATATGAATCCGCTTCGTGTGCAAGCTAACTGTCTACTGACTGTAGCCAGTAATCATGATTCTACCGTCTACGCTTCCCGATCATCGCAGAGTTTACTACTCTAGCATCAGAGGTGGGGGAGCGCCTCAATCTTGAACTGATTATACAGTACCATGATTATTACAGACGATTGCGTACAAGTCAATTTTACCGCGACTCAAAGTTTATAAATATATTACAATCAATCGATACGTACATTTAAAAAATAACCTGACAATATAAATGATTTCGGGACAAAAAAGTGATGTACAAATAAACAATAAAAGATTTTATTTGTAAAGGCAATTAATGTAAATAACACGCAAACATAATATTAATAATTGCAAAGGAACATGATACATTTATGTCTATAATAGAAATCGCAGTTGGACAAATGTGATCAGTGTCTCCTAAAAAAATTAAATTTTTGTTTGTCACACCGTACATTTCATTATCTGATTGAAATAGAAATGTAACTACGTAACTGCAATTAATTCGTTCCTTAGCTAAATTAACTATAGCGTGATAACGAAATGAGTAAGCTAATTGCAGGTAATCTAGGAATCTATGCGGGCGAGATAATAATTGCATATTACATAAACTTAAAGTCAAAGATATAAATTTAATATTATTATAATTAATATAAAATAATGCAAAAAAAGAAAACAAACATTCTGGTAAACGAGATTTAAATCTGCTTAGACCAAACTAGATCTGATCAATTTGGTCAGAGTTGATATGAACAGATTTTGCATTTTGCATTTTGTTCTATTAATTATTAATTAATTGCATATCTTATGTTATTTACGTTAGAAATTATATATTACATAAAAGTCCTAATCTAGTTTGATCTAAGCAGATCTATTATAAATCATTTTTTTCTCGGGGTATATTTCAAGTTCTATTTGTGTAAATAATACAAAACATCATTACATACAAGCTATTTTAAGATTTATATAAAATGTAAACTCGACCGCGCGAGAGGTATTCATAATAACATAATTTATGGCGTAACATAATATTGATGAGCTACGAAAAAGTAGCACGCAATATTATTCACTGTTTCGTTCTTGTTTCCTCCTGACGAATCGATTGAACATATTATATTTTATCATGCTCCACTTTGCAAGAGAAGCCTTCTCTGAAATCATAATTTCACTGGTCTTCATACGCGGTGTTCGAGGAAAAGCGAACGGGGCCAATGTGCTACATCAGCATCCCAGACTCACCTGCGCAGGAATGTCGGAATTTCTAACTACCTCTGACGCATCATCACATCCTTATACATATACACGCGCGCGCGTGCGCGTATATATATGTGCTATGATATTTGACAAAAAATCAATTCTACAATATTTATGGATCAATTCTATGTATATTGCAAATTATATTGCAATATTGTTTTATGCATGAAATAAATGCATTAAGTGATTTCGTAATAAATCGTACTTGCTCAAAGCAAGTGCAAAAACATTGCTCAATTTACATACTTTATAAACAAGCGTCATCAATAAAAAGTAACTGACATTTTCATTTGTAATTATTTTTCAGCGATCAGTAATATCTCCCAAAAAATATAATTTATATCGTAATTTTAATATAAAGTGGAATTAATGCTTATACTTTATACTATGGTATAAATAATTCTTATAGAAAACGGCAACAGCGGTTACAATAGTTTCCATTACTATCAGAATATATCAATAATTAAACGCTATGTATCTAAAGTTGTCTCTTAATGCATTACAACTCACATTACAACATCTATTTAATTAACAAATCATAATAATTGATTTAAATAAATTATTAATTTTAAAGTTTATGACATCTGCTGCAAAATATTGTGGAGATGTGACGAGTGTATAATGCACAAGAATTGTTGCATTGCGTATCTAGGAGCCAGCAGAAAGTTTGATTATAAAAACGTGCAGGCTCGAGAACGAAATGGAGAAATTCCCGGAGAAAGAATGCGGAATTACATACTGTTGAACGATATTAGATACGCTACGTGTGATTTTCTTGTCTCTCATTAGTTGTGCATCCTTCACCGTAACGTGATGCATTGAGCTGTAAAACTGACTGTAAATGTTTAATAGAAAGTAAAGTTTTAGAAGAATTATATCTGAGAAAAAAATCTTGACAAATACTTGCGTTTTTGTACAATAATGTTGCGGTTAGAGTAAAAGTATAATTATAAATTTTAAGTGTTTCTTCTTCTTGTACATCTTAAAATCCGCTAGTTACTTTCACCCCATCTATATGCAATCGTAATATTATAAATTTAAAATTAATTTCTAGAAACGATTTATAATTCATATCAGAATTTAATAAAATTCTATTAATAACTTTATGAGCTTATCGTTTTGTACGAGAAAAAAAAATCCTACATGTGAAAGAATACATCTAGGTATAAAATTAATATTAAAATACACACATCAAATATACATATGAATAGAATTCTATGTTAAAATCGAAATTAGTAAAGATCATCTGAAGGCTTACTATAAAGTAAAAGAATTTATATTCAAAATAATAACTATTAATAATATGTGTAACTATTAATAATATAAAAAAGTACAATATATAGCTGCATTTCCAGACAAATATAATTTTGTCTAAATATTCAAAAGCCTACGCTGTGTATGACATAGTGTGTATTTAACAATTAGTTATATAATTATTCAAATTAATATATTTTAACGAATATATTTGCACTTACAAATCAAATAAAAACATTTTATAAATGTTTTAACAAAACTTGAATAATAGTTCTTATCATATTGACAGTTATCGATTTTTTTGACACTGACAGAAGTATGTATAGAAGTAAAGCCCAGAAATGTATTTGATTAGTATTTAGATAAATTTAAGTGAAGTGCAACGATTGATTTTTTCCCCTACAACATTATATTCTATTTAGACCGTTCTGTCAAACACACGTATAGTATAATAATATGTAAATTTAGCAAACGTCATACGTATATAAAGTTCTGAAAAACTCAATCATAAATAACCACAAATGCAACTTTCACAAACACTCTCGCAATCACGTATATTTTACGGATGAATGCGGAAAATGCATTCATCCATATGACGTATACATTGCAGACACGCATGTATACAGGAAGTATTAATCAAAAAAATGTCATTAAAGTATATTCCAAAACAACAACAATATTTGTTTCGCAACATTTTGAACATGAATGCAATCAGGTCACAATTTAAATTTATTTTACTGATAATATATCTATGAAGAAAAGATCTATTTGTCTTGCGATTACTTTAGGAAAATCTTATTTAAAGGATTAAGAATTATTAACGGCAAGTTAATTTAGTACACTTATGCATATTTTATAATATCACATAAATAAATAAAATAAGTAATCTAATTTTCTCATTGAGTGATTACCGCAAAAATTCTGCAGTCTCATACAACAATAGTCAATATCTCAACATTATGCTAATTATTATTTAATATATTTAATGAGAAAATACATGTTTGTGAGAAATAACAGTAAGTGTGACGAAGATAATGAAGATGATGAAGATAAGTTTTTAGGTAATTTATTTATACATCATTTCTTTTCTTACAGACAGAGGTAAAAATGGCATAAATTACATACAAGCTGCTCAACGGAGGCACGCGAGAATCCATAGATCCAGCGATCCATGGATCGCTGATCTATACGCTACGGTACTGACACGCGAATCTTACCGAAGATCGCCGAGCGGTACCGACCAACGAGCCTTGAGTCTGGTACCGCGAGTCTTGCGTGCGCGAGAGTGCTCCGAAAATCCGGCGCGAGTGCGGCCGCGTGATTTGTCACCGCGCACTCGCACAATCACTCGATCATCGGCAATCGAACGTCAGCATTGTCGGACCCGTCCCGATCGATCAGTGCGTGTCGCGCCGCATGATCGTGCATTTCGTTTTGCCGCGTCGCGTCGCGCTCGTCATCGGGCGAGTGCACGTGAGACGCGCTTAGTGGAGTGCGTGCGAGTTCGAGTTTCCGCGAGATACGAATTCTTCGCTCATAACGGATCTCCGCGTTTCTTCGAGGAGATCGCGCTGAGGAAGCGGTGCACGAAGCTTCAACGAGACATCGAACGGAGCGTGTGTACCACATCTTTTTCGCAAAGCAACAAGTTTCGCGCGACGTGAGGCGACTGACGAGTTGATAACTAACGGCATGGCAATAATCCGCTGTCGCACAGCTGTTTTGTGTGAAATGTGCGATGTGCCGTTGCCGACCTCGTCCTCGCTGTAATACTCATGCTACGTGAGTTTAAAACGAAAGGATAATTTGAATCAATTAGTCAGAAGAATGTAACACACACAACTTATTTCTTATTATTTGTACTTTTCAAATATGATATATACGCAACCAGTATCGTTATTATTATTATTGAAAAGTAAATTTATGTATATAATTTATGTAATTATCATAAAATTAAAAAAAAATTATAATTATTCGTCGTTATAGACGCAACAATAATTAGTTACTAAACAGCTTTGATTAACCTACTTAACCGAAGAGATCGAAGCAGAAATCGATTCATAATTGAGTAGAATAATAATCCGTTTACAACAGAATGAACTAAAGTAATGTTATAAAGTACGTACAATCGCTTAAAAAATTGATTTGGTCATTTATCAGGAAAATTAAGTCTGATAAAAATAATTGAAATTAACCGTAGTGCAAGACTTTAATCTGAATTAATCTTTTATTTTAGTCTTTAGTCTTTTAGCAAGTCAATAGAAATGGGTAACTTTTCCTTTAATAACAGATTCATTCTAAGTTTCTCGAAAAACGATTCCTCTAATAATAGACAATTCCTTTATGACTAGATCGTGACGGAAAAACAAAGAGCATAAAAACAAATAATTATATCAATTATACGTGATCTTGCAAATACTGAACACATATGCTATAAAAGAGATGCTGAAAATTAAATTATGTAACAATAGAATTAAATATTACATTTATTGCATAATAAATACACTGACAATCGCGATCATATGCAGCAATATGCACGCGATAAAGGCACACACATGAATGTGGCTTATCAGTGTTTTCGTGGAAAACGTTTAAACGTGAAGTTTACATCCTCTTCGTGCCAGATTACGATTTGCAACGATGATTCTTCTTCCTGCATTTTCAGTTTGCATGATTACTATGGTTGATTACTGCAATCCAGAGATACGTAATAATAAGAATGCAAACTCATCAATATTTGCTGCGAATAAAGCATAAAGCATATCTTGAATTAGATTCAATTGAAGTTAATGATATACTTAAAATACTAAAATCGGGGAAAAAATGTTGCAGAAAATAATATCAAAATTTTCTTTACACCTTCCAAATTTAGATAATAAAGAATATACATAAAATGAGATTCATAAGACAAGTATTCTCTATAGTAAAAAAAAATTATGTAAAGAAAACGGTTATATATGAATCTTTAAATGACCTTAAAAAGTTTTCTATAAATATTGCAAAAAGAATTAGTACAAATTAGAATAGATATTTATTTAGAATCAATGTAAGACACAATGAGCAAGTTTAATAAAAATAAAAATACCGTAAAAGTACTACAATTTGGAATCTTTTTGTAAGATTTCAGATTAAAGAAAAAAGGAATGAATAAAAATAAAAACACAGCGTGATATTTGTAGGAAACTGAAGTAAATCGCAACTGATCAAGCCTGTAAAAAGGGACGAGATGAGCCCTTCACCCACTGTCAATCAGAGTTTCCTGCATGGAAACGGCAAGGCTGCTCTAATCTCTAACAAAGTCGTTTACGCTACTCTCGATAGCTTAGCCCTAAAACAAACGCGATTGCCTCTGCAGTTGCTTCCCGTGGAGAACGATGTCGTAGAGTCAGACAAAAAGGAAAAAAAACTCATCAATGGAAAAACTTCAATTAAACAACCATCTTACAAGGTATATCACTAATAATATATTTATACGCATGTTCTGTATTTACTTTCATTAAACGTACTTTCCTAGAATACAAATACAAGACGTACTTTCTAGAATACATTTTATTCCTACAAAATTCGAGAACTTGTAAATTCTAGAAACATTTGAAACTTTACGGAATGGATTAAGCTCAACTTTTAGAACAGGCATTAAATTATAACTTATATAGTATTCAATATACAAACATATTTAATATAAATAACTGAAATTGTAGATAGAAATAAAAATAGAAATTCACACGAACAAAAATTATTTGGCACTAAGATCTAGTCTAACTGGAATCGCTTATTGTTTATTTGATTATTAAATAATTTTTCAATACAAATGTGTATTTTATTGCAGATGAGAAAAGATATATGAAAAAGTTTTTTAAATCTAAAACAATGTTATGATGTTTTTAAATATCTTATGTTCATTTCTCAAGGCAGATTAATTTTAATCTCGGTTTAACTTATTTTTTATCTTTTATTAGTTTTCTAAAAAAAAAGATAAAAAATAAGTTAAACCGAGTGTAAAGTTAATGCATAGGTAAAATTAAAAAGCATCATATTAAGATTTCAGGAAAATGAAAATTATATTTAATTTTATAATTAATTTTATTTATATTATTATAAAATTATATTAATTATATTATTAATTTATATTAATTTATAATTAATTATATTAATTATAAAATTAATTTTCTAAAGTTACTATTATTTAATGCAATTTATGTAATTTAATAGAATTTCAACAAAAACTAAATTTCTCCAGATTCTTGAAGATCTAAAGAATTCACTATTATTCTTGCACATATTGCACCCGGATATATATTTAAAAATAAGAGTTTATACAGCTCCCTACAAGGGAAGAAACTGAATAAGAGTTTTCTCTTACGTACGTGAGAATACGCACGGAATATACACATGCGGATACACGAGCAAAAGGATGCTAATAGTCGGAGGAGTGGCTTGTTAGTTCTTACGACGCTAGCTTACCACGTTGGATAAGAATCGCAAAGACGGAGTCTCGATCCTTCACTATATATATATACTATATATATTAGCTATATACATTTTCGCAACACCGTTATGCAAAAAAATCTCAATGCCATTCGAAAATGTAATCCGCAACTAAAATAAAATGTGACTTTTCCAAAACGACATCAAACGACTTTTATCGCACGATACAATTTTATTGCGAAGTAACTGCAATTTCCTCATATCGCCGACATTCCATTCGGTTTGATGAGAGTACGGAATGCGACCGACAAGTAGAAATCACGATTTATAGTCGACACACGTTGCTCTCCGTAAAATTCCATTAATCACAAATGTCACACCTTTCTCATAATAAAATAAAATATTTTTTATTGAAAGGAAAATTGCCTTTTGTTCGTTATAACTATATTTTTACAGAATTCTTTTACTATACTACACACGCGCGTAGTTGAAGATTTTCCTGCAAATATATTTCTACAGGAAAAACTGTTTCCGATTTTATTATCAAAGTTTGAATATCATTTTACATATGTGCTCTCTGATTATGGAATATATAATCATTTTTAAATTAAAATAAAATTTTTGTTAGAAACAATTATTTTAATAATTGAATGAATAAGCCAATCTTGATCAAGCTGGATCTTTATACGAAATAATATATAATTGTTCTGTTATTCGTGTAAATTTCTACGTACATTTCATGCTGCTTGCGTAAAAATTACATTAATTAATATTAAAAATTAATTTCTACATTTCTTATTCTACAAAATTCATTATTATTTATGATTCCAGAAAAAACATATATTAGTTAAATAATTAACACATTTCTTTTTAAAGAAGCATTGTATTATATTTTAAAAACACAAATTAGGAACTTCGTGATATAGAAATATTTAGATTACATTTTAATTATTATTGTAAAATAGAATTTTTCCTAATTTTTAAAACTTTCTCTCTTAGGATACTTATAACAACCAATTCAATTGCCCATTAATGACACCCGTTATTTCGTCATAGGTGAAATCCGGAACGAGTCATCAATGGAAAAGTTATTCCAAATGCTTAGCCTTTTCCTCGGAGAACCAGTCGATGACTCGTGCCACCAGAATACTAGATTCCGGAACCGAATGCAATATCGCAATATCGAAAATACTCCGAAAAAGGAAATTCAAACACCAATAAATGCGACAGGAGTAGAAAATACTGTAGAAAGTTCATCTATGAGATTATCTACAAAAGAAGAATCTCACATTAAGGTCTTTCGAAGCGACAATAACGATGATTCAACACATACACAAACGGAGACGAATTCTTGCGATAATACCATTCTTATTGAAGAATATGAAAAAGAAAAATGCTCGATGGAAAGAAGAAACTCTAATACATCCAGCGACTACGAAAAGATTAGCATAACGGATTATACAGCGTCCCCACATGATCTTAAACCTCAAGATGAGATAGTTCCCGAATCCATTGCACACATTTACAAGATCGAAAAAAATTTTCCAGTTTCTCCAAAAGTCACAAAGTCGCAGTCTGTAAACGATCTAACGACGAGAGAGACTACATATGAGAACCCTTTCGTAGGATACTTAAAACAGGATCTCGAAACGGAGTCGATTACGAGTAACGAGAACGATGACACATCGTTGCGATACAAGAAGAAGAAGAAGAAGAAGAGACGATTCACCAGAAATGTGTTGCACTATGTACCACGGCATCTAGTGAAGCAACCAAAGAAGAAAAAGAAGCTGAAGAAGAAACTCACTCTGAGTAGTTCGTTGAATTCTCTGAGATCGTTGAAAACAGCGTCCTTCCCGAGGACCGTCCCGAACTCATGTGCCAAAACCAGAAACCTGTCAAAGGACGAATTGAGGAGCGTGATCATTTCGTCGCCCACAAACTTTGTTCACGTGGCATCCGCTACGAATCCCAATCTAGTACAGAATCCCGTCGGATTCGATCTAGAGCAAATCGTGATTACTCATCAGCAGATATGCGCTACGTTACCTCTACTCGTTAGAAAGGACGAACGAGGCAAGAGTGGAAACATCGAGCAGCCCAAGGTCATCGCAAGAATGTATCCCGCGGACGATGTAATTTCCAGACAATCTGGACAAAACCAATCAGCCATCGAAAGCGTCACAGGTATGTTCTCTTGACACATCGTCAGATTTCTTTGAGTTCAATAATCGTGAAAGAATTTATGCAAATATCTTGCTCAAGTGCGGCTTGATTTGCGCAATTGTCTTTGAGTTTATATACATTGAGTCAGATAACTTAAAGCATTGTGAGCAAATATGCATAACATAACACAATTCTCTCTCCAATAATAAAATTAATAGTTATTATAGAGAAATATTATATTATGTTATATATTAGGAATAACGAGCATCACATAGAAGAATAATTATTAAAACTGTTTTATAATCATTTATTCTATTTTTATTAAAAGATTTGATTACTGTGTTTAATCATAAATTTTAATTGCATTAATTATATTAATAGTAAGAAAATTTAACAAAAGTAAAAGTACTAACGCACATTACATTATATTAACATATATGCATTTTCACGAAATATAAATTATAATTAATTGTTTTAGTAGATATATATATATATATATATAGTAAATAATAAAATCAAATAAAATCAACATTTTTTAAAAACAAATTTTAATTGTAAATTAAAATAAATAGTTACCCGATCTAACGTCCTTTATAATCTGATATCTCCTAGATTACTTCTTATATGGAGACATATAAAAAAATATGTTTACAAACGACAGATTGATAATCAGAAAAAATTAGAAGAAAGAATTATTGAAGCAATCACTAGAATAATACCAAAAATAATTATCAACGCAACAAACAATTTACTAATCTACAACGCGCACAATTATATACCGAATGCGATAGAAGTCATTTTGAACATTTATTGTAAACATTTACTTTAATTTATTATTTTATTATTTATTATCTACTGAAATGATTGCAATTTGTATTTCTTTGTAAATATTTCTTGCAACATATGTTTTAGTAATATTTTTGAAAATGGTCTTTTCTTCGCCAATAGTTAAGATACCACATAAGAATTATTTGACAGACAAACTGGTCACGTAATGGCTTACATGCCTCGGTAGTCGAATTGATATGATACGCCCGCACAGAATGGGGGAGTTCCAGGTTCGAATCCTGGCTGAGGTAATATTTTTCGCAATAAATTCCTTATTTAATTTACCAACATTAAAATGATTAAAATCGAAAGATAATTTTAATTCGATGTTTGATTGCGTTAGGCCGACAACCCATATCGGCGCGCAAACCATTCATTGATTGGCTGAAAAGCCATTACGTAGCCAGTTCGTCTGTCAAATAATATCTTCTTTTAGTAATATTGTCTATCTATCTATCAAATGCTTTAGCAATAAAAACTTGTTCCTGTTTATAAATATCGCGTTTGTATATGTAATATTTATTATAAAATATTCTAAAATATAATAAATAGTGTCATGAAAAAAATGACCTAATTATAATAAATCTTTAAAAAGTTCACGACTTTAAGAACTCGATTCTGATAATAGATAATCTGATCATAAAATGGCACGTTTACTTACTAATTCTATTATGTTTTATTTACCTTATACAAAATAGCCATTCTTTATGGTTATTGATATTAATCAATCACTCTGACAGTTGAAACACGTTGCAAATTTTTACTTCAATCATTTTTTGATGTTTACTTCTTATGTTCTTTACTTCTTATATCTATTATTTATAAAAGAAATGTAGTAATGTGTAGAGAAGCGGAAAAATATATAATAACAATGCTATTGTAATATGATAATCATCATATCATTAAAAAAGTGTTATTTATAGGAGCACTTTTACCGCTTGTCATTTCTCAGCACTGTCATTCATGAAATATAATCACTCCTTATTTGAAAACTATTATAGTTTCGACATTTTTTGCATTAGGATTTTTGTTTTGAAATATTCTAAGAAATCTGTCATTAAGAAGATATCCGTTAGTTTTAGGACACCCAATGTGTGTGTGTGTGTGTGTGTCTTCTATACACGTATATAGTAATAAATACATATTTATACATTGAATATATTACTCGCATATAATGCTTGTTTGCAATTCTTATGTTTTTAATTAAAAAAGCTGTAGCAATGACTATATTCATAAAAATAGGAAAATATACGAAACATTTTGTTCAAACATTTTGTGTCAATTTCAGCTGACCCGCGTTAGCTGTACACAAAATTTGATAAGAAATACCAATCACTTTCAGAAATGTAACGTTGCCAAGATCAATAATTGTCGAAATAATACGAAATATTAAATGATTCATATTTTCTGATATTAATATTATAATTCGGAATTAAAAACTGACATTTAATGTCATCTTTTTATTATAAATCGTAAAATAAGTTTTTTTTATTATTAAAAAATTTTCATGTTAATACATAATTCATATTGCTAGTACAGTAATAAGGATAGGCGTATTGCCACCCCCTTCAAATGTGCGATCATCTTTCAAAAATCAAATAAAAGGCACTAGAAATTTGTAAACAGCATGATTTTTAAATTAGACATAGAGAGTGTTTCAAAATGTGTGTGTGCGTACGTGCGTGCGTGCGTGTGTGTGTGTGTGTGTGTGTAACTTCAAAAGTAAATCTAGGGTAAAAGTTGCTATAAATGTTTGTTGTATTTATCTTCCCAAGTTAAAAATTTATTTAATTTTTATATTTCTCATTACAAAACTGATTTATAGATATAAAAGTATTTACAAACGGTCAAAGAAATCATGAGATATAATAAAATATTACAATATTACATATAAAATATTACATATGCTATATTAATATAGCAATAAAGAGCTGAAATGAACGACATCGATTATACTACAGTTTACAATGTAACTTCAACATAATTTTGGATTATTGAAATACAAAACTCGGAAACAAGATTAAATAAGTAAAAATAGGACAAATAAAAAAAGTACAAATATTTGTACAAACTTTTTTATTCTTATATTCATTATTCTTTCTAATTCACTTCCGAATTATCTATATTTTAAAATACTCTGTATAAAATACGAAGGCAGACGCTATCTCTCTGTTCACACAAAGTAGCTCGTGTTACCTGTGATATCTAAGTGTATTACAGTGATATCTAAGATTCTGACGGATTTTCTTACAGATAACAGCGATCGAACGAATTACGCAGAGATACAGAGCGACTTCTCGAGGGATTCGCAGACGGCGAAAGTCTTGGAGTCCGGCCAAATGGTGAAAATCACGACTGGGAATCAGGTCGATTCGCCGGAAGAGACGTACGAGTCGGTCTGCGAGTCTTCCCCTGCGGCATTGCCACGAGCCAACTGCAGCTTTCTGTGGAGCAATCACGGAGCAAAGATAACGTTTCCAAATGACAAGTCCGAGGTGATGTGCCATGCCCCAAGGAAAGACGACGATGGCACTGATAGCGAGGGATATGACGACGTTGGACCGTCGAACTTCGTCACTCAAGCGGTACGGATTATCGTATGTGCACGGAGATTTGATTATCACCAACCTCGACAGAGTGGAAATTAAATAATTACTTCTGCGAATAAAAGTAATTATATAATCACGTAAAACTCTGTACGAATAACAAAGCAACGTGTGAGCATTTCAAAGTGACAAATTTTCCATGCGACAACTGTGTAGGTCCGACGACTTTTACGTCAAAAGAAAGTTATTATTTTGTTAGATGGAGCAGTTAACGGACATTACGTACAAAATTGCTGTCTGAAAAAATTAGACTCAAGTAAGTGCGATGCATTTGAAAAATAATTTAAGTAAATTATTGAAAAAAAATCTTAATTTAATTATAATATTACTAACATTAATAAACAAATTTCAATTGTTTATCGACCCGTCTGGCAAATCATCTGCGTACCACCAACTAGATTTGTTGTTCATTGGAATGCAGAAAAATCGCCAACTTTAAAATCGATATCGATTTTAATTTTTGGCCCTAAATTGAAGAATTTATTGCGAAAAATATTACCTCGATATTACCTAAAAATATTTTTCACAATAAATTCTTTACCTAATTTAGGGCCAAAAATTAAAATCGATATCGATTTTAAAGTTGACGATTTTTCTGCATTCCAATGAGCGACAAATCTAGTCGGTACGCAGATGATTTGTTAGAAGGATCGATAAACAATTGAAATTTATTTATTAATGTTAATAATATTTACTGGAGAAGAAGAGTTTGAATTTATAATATTACTATTATATTCTCGAGTGAAACAATGTTCGCAAATGCCGACGCGCGAGCTCAGCTCTCGCACGATTGCTAAATCGCGTAGTGCAATTAAATTGGCAACCGTCAACGAAGGTGAAACGGAATGTCGAATAATCGATTCGCATCGTGCGATACCTGCACGCTTGCAAATTAGTGGCGGAAATGGGGTATCACGAACGACGTAATTCAATTCACTTCTCAAATTTCGCTTTCAAAGCCATACTCGCACGCGCCGTCTTCTTCGCATAAAAAATAGGCAACGTTTTGTCGATCCATTCGCGCAAGTAAGTCGTTCGTTTCTTCAAATGAAAAAAGAATGCATAATTATGAATTTCTTATCAGGAATCCGACTATGACGACGTGGGTCCGCCGACGCATTCTCGCCTCGAGATCGAGGCACCCGGCGTTGACACCAAGGACTGCGAGGAGATTTATGACGACGTGATGCCACCCAGCCTCAAGCAGGATAATTCGAAAGCCATCGACGAGAACGATTATCTGATTCCGGAGACCAGCGACGAGGCGTCATATAAGGACCCAATCGTGGAATTGCGAGCAACGTCCAAGGGTCGCTCAGCAGAGACGCCACCGCGTTTCATTCCGACGATGAACAATGATCGGTACTTCTCGACGAACAATGAATATTCCAGCGTAGACTGCGAAAGTCATCTGGGCGAGGAGGAGCAGGACGAGTTGGATGTGTATGACGACGTCGGCCTGCCGCCCGGCGAGGAACGTGTCAATAGCCTTTATGCCGGCTCCACACCCGGTTCTGTCTTAGGATTGACCTCGATGAACGGCAAGGAATCCGAGTGGGAGGACCTGGAAGAGGCCTCGTGTGCCTCACGTCAGACCAATGATCCGTGGTAAGCGTGGGAATGAGAGAACAGGGAAAAAATTCATGAGGAGAACGAAAACGTGTGAACGATATTTTATAAGAAAACAAAAGAAACTGCGAGATTTAATTTCGAAAACTATATCAAGAGCATATTGCGAAGTGCGATGTTTGTGTTTACAACGTGAATACCTGAACGAGGCAGAAAAACTTTGAAAAACAGACCGTCCGACTTTTCCTGTCTGAATGACGTGTTAAACAGGTATCGCGAAAGAAATTCGCTTGACGCGCACGATGAGACTCGCTTCGAAAGTACACTCATTTTTTCCGCGACTTCGTCACGAAGATAACGGTGTGGAATTTGAAAACAAGTAGATAATTACCTTCACCTCGACCGAAGACGATTAATCATTATTAGAGCCTCGAAAGTAATATATACGCGAATCGTTCGCCGCAAGTGTTTCGAAAACACAATACGGAGAACGTCACCACGATAGCACGGCGATAAAAACAATCATATTAAGTCATATTAAATATCGTTATCACTGCATTCCTCCCGGAGATGAACAAGCGTTTAACATGATTAATGCGACGTTATCGTACCGTAGATAATTATAGCGTTGACAAAGGCATGATAAGAGCTCGAGACTATTAAACACCGTTATAACAATATAAATTCGATACGAATACAACAGATACATGTGAATGTAAAATTTCAGCGATAGGAAGCTCGAAGGACAAATCGTACCAAGCAAGAAGAAGCTCGCTCAACGGTGGTCACGGAATGTCAGGAGGCAACGCTCTAGGAGATCTCGCAGAAGCATCAAAACGACACGAATGACCCGCGATACCGTCATCGATGGTGAGTACCGGAGAAGGAAAGTTTACTGTCGAGTAAACGGCGCGTGCTGTAACGTAATGTCGCTAAGAATACACGGGTGTCTCTCCTTGAAGATATCCCGCTACAACTGGCATTCTGCAAATTGCGTGTACGTAAGTGCGTGATTCGCACGTAAGATTTTCCTCTCCCAGAGAGAAACGTCGGAATACATTATACGCTTATTTGAAATTACGCAGCGGGCATGCATGAATTAAGGTTCGCCGTAACAAAGTCACGTAACGTTCGTGGAAAAATGAGAAAAATAATTTTACTTTATCTTATCTCATCGCGAGTAATAACGCATCAAATTTCTTGTCCACTGTACGGCATTGCGTTCTATTTGCTTATTGACAGTTTAACTGAATTACATGTATGAACGGCAAGGAATGGGTGGGAGGACCTGGAAGAGGCCTCTTGTGCTTCACGCTACCTTTGTCAGACCAATGATCCGTGGTAAGCGTGGGAATGGGAGAACAATGAAAAAATTCATGATGTTCGTGAAGAGAAGGACGAATATATAAATAATTTCGATGAGATTACTTGTCTATAGTGTCACTTGCAAGACATCAGTCTGTCGGCAATCTGAGGCAAACATAGACGACTGAGAATATTATATAGCTAGTCGTCGACAACTCGTACGATGTGTCGATATTTATAAACGTATTACACAGACGCTCGCATCACGGAACTACCCAGTGACTTTTCAATGCTGGGTGGCAATCCTCCAACTGTGTTTCTACAATTCGTACTTTCGCCCGATGATATAGTCTTCCTGAACGACAAGTCAAACACGTGACGAGAATTGCTCAAGCTTTTTGCCATTCGTAACGTGTTTCTAAAAAAAATGCGTACTGCGTAAACATTCATATTCGCATAATACTCGAATAAAAAACAAATCGCTATTATCAAGATCTTCTTGTTGAAATAATATAGATAGACAAGAAGTACATTGATGTTTTGCTACCAAGAAACTGTTATCGCTATTATCAGATCCTATTATTGGAAATGAATGAAAAATCTATATTTAATTTAATAATAATAATAATACTTTTAATAATAATACTTTTAATTTAATAATACTAATACAAATTTAATATTAATTATACTTCCAAACCTGTATTATTAAAAGTATATTAATAAGAATTGATTCTATAATGCATAAAATCTGAAAATAATCTCTAATTTGAAATTTCATCCGATACTTTCCAATTTCCTGTTTTCACAGGATAATAGCAATTCAATGAGGAAATCATTGATAGAAGTTTTTTTCTTCAAGTATCATAATCAAAGCCTCCTCTCTTCAAGATTTAATTATCGATTATGTTCGAAAGGCACATTCGCGAATTGATGTTATGTTAGATCGTGAGACTTTTACTTTCGGCAGACACATGTGCGTGTTCCGGCAGGTCTAGCGTGAGTCCATAATTATCCTGAGAAAGTTCTGATGACACCGATTTTCCAATATCGCAAGATGTTGATCAACGACCGTTCGCCACGTCTTCGGGATTTCCAAGTCCGGATTCGCTCCGTTTGAGAATTAATATGTCAGAAACGACTCCACTCCAAAAAAGTACAGTATGTAATGAGAGTATTCAAAGTTTGTTCTTATACCTAAAATCTCAAGTGCAATCTTGAGATGTTACAAACCAATTACAGAACCGTATTAGCATCTTAAAATATTACTTAAGATCTTGAAATAAAAACGGACTAAGAATAGGAGCTAGAGTATGTATTTCAACAGTTTCACGGTCACACGGTACGGCTCTGAGGCTTTGTGCAACAAGGCAACAAGTAATCGCAATCGCGCGAGACGCGATAATCCACAATTGTGTTTGTTTGTGTCCGAAGGACAGTGGGCGGTGTAATTGACTTGACGTATATGTCGTCTTTAATGTAATTGGAAGACAAGGCCGCGCGAGGTCGAGGTACTACGACAAAGCACCTACTCTCCATTAATTCAGAGTTCCGCTGCACATCGCCGCGTGATCGGAATACCTATGCGCGAGCAAAACCGCACCGCCGTGTATGACCCTGACGACGACAATTTTGATAGTTATCCTACGAAAGTTGGATAAACAGGGAAAATTTTAGCCATCGCGAATTTATGAACGCCATAGCAATTACATATGACGTTACTTTGATAAAAAAAATAGATAATACAAATAGAAAAACAAAATTGTTTTTTAAATTGTTACCTCTTCCTTACCTGATAAAATTTTTTTTAATTTCTACAATTTCTATTTTAAATCTCTACTCTGCAAAAATAATTACATTCTGCAATATTGTATATATTCTATTACTCGTTTGTATGTTTTTTCTACTTTCTCTATTTGTTTTATTATAATTATTAAGCTAGACACTTTTAGAATAAAATATTAAAAGAATTTTATTTGTTTCATCTTTGACATTTTTAGGGAAACTTTGTTTTTATGTTAATACGGTACGATTATCTAATATTAGAACGCGTCGGCATTCCAATGGCAGCATATTGTATAATTTATCAGATAAAAATTTTGATCTAATTGATTCTAGCTTAGAACGAGACGAGCAAATTCATGAATAAGAAGAGAATTTAACAATTTGTGATAATATCTGATTTTGAAGTTTAATTATTCAATTTTTCGAGATTAAGGTGGTTCAGTCATCAAAGCATATTAAAGTAAAAAATCTGAATTAAAGATATATTATAAAGAAAACCTAAATACGCTTAAATTTTTAATTTCGAAAACACATCTAGTTTTTGGGATATTAAATCTCAAAGTTGGCATTTATAACATAGATCTTATGGAAAATTTCTCATACATTTCTCAGATAAATTGATACATAATCGAATAAAAAGTTACATTATAAAATCAGTAATTATTCAAGTGCCTAGAATATACGCAAAAAAATAATTTTTATTATAAAAAAATTTAGGCCTTATATTGATTTTCGGTACTAGTCGAACCACCAATTCAAAGTAATTTCTCTCTATTCTCCAGTTAGATGTATGTTAATGGAATCGAATTTTCAGATAGTCTTCAAAACATAATTTTATCAGTTATTTACAAAAGCACAATAAACAATTTAAAAAATTGATCTTATTAAAATGTTTACAAATTGCTTACTGTTATTGCTGGAGACAAATAATATACACATATTTAAAAAATTCATACAGACAATTTCATAGAATATAATAATTATTATCTTAAAATACATAGAATATCAATGGATTTTCACTGTGTGTGTGTGTGTGTGTGTGTGTGTGTGTGTGTGCGCGCTTCAAACTTCTTCTAATTTCACGTTAATTAATTACGTTAATTACGTTAATTAATTCACTTCGTTTTCATGTTAATATGATCGGTCGTCTAGAACGCGTCGGCATTCCAATGGCAGCATGTTGTATAATTTATATACAGACAAGAATTTCGATTTAATTGATTCTAGCTTAGAATGAGACGAGCAAATTCATGAATAAAAATACAGCGCCGCGAAAACTTCAATTCAATTTCGCGAGGACGGCGGTATGACTCGCACGGCACATTGTACCATGATATCAGTAAGGATGATCGCACAGTCACGCACAATGTTCAGGTAAAAGCTGCTTGTTCCTCACACGTGTTTCTGCGACGACCAACGGAACGACGTAATCACGTAACGCGCGCGCACATGCGTGCGTAATTGCTTTTTTTTCTCCTCTTCGCAACATGCGACCGCCATATGGGTCGCGATAGATGAGGATGTTATAAGGACACTGTAATGCATCCGTTGTAATGCGTCTTACTCGCGAGAAAACTAACGTGCGCAAAGTGGGAAACGGTAATTTACACGTGCAATTGCGAAGGATTCGCTTAAACTACTTGTGTACAAGATTGATACGAGTTAGAAACCGGTTATTAATTCAAGAACGCGAATAAAGTGTAATGCGAGAACGAAGCAATGACAGTTAATAATAAATTCAATGAACATCACTCCCGCTGGCAAGAAAACGGTTTCAAATGTCCCATTTTAAACGATTTCATTTTGTACGGCCTCATTGCCTCGAATATGTATTATATTAACAATCGGCTTGATCATAAGCTCGCTGTTCGCTACACGCTCGATGCGCACGATAATGAAAATCTCCTATCCTGATATTGCATCGTTTATACAATATATTAACTGCTTTAAGGCAAAAAGTGAATTATTTAATGTGTTTAATATGCCCGATGTCGGTTGAGTGTGTTTGACGCTGTAAAGCGTCCGTAAGACAACATTTTTACAGACACTCGGCAAACTTTCGTAACATAAAAAATAAGATTTCATTATTCTTTACGGAAATACTTGATGAGGTTTCTCACGAAACACAACGCTTGGCAGTGTAAACTTATTTCGCCAAGAGGAGGTACCAGGTTTTAAAGGGGTCTTCACAAGATCAAACTGATTTTGCACGGACACTCTGTCAGTATCACACAGAAAATATTGATGAAATATTACAGAGTTACCCCTTTACCTAGTTAATTATTAGGAATAAAATTGCCAATGTTATAAGTTACTTCTGCCTATGGATTCTTTGACTTATACTTATATATATAGAGTGGTCCCGATTATTCCGGCCAGACTCAGAGATTTTATTAGGAAATTTAAGTCTGAACAAAAAGTTTCGTATAAACAAGAGTCGAAAAATGCTTTCTTAAAAAGTGAGCGCCCAAAAACCTCTGAAATCACGGTTATTTCATACATTTTTACAAATATCAAAGAAAATATGTTTTTTTAACAAAAAGTACCAAACAAAAGTTATAGAGATTTAAATTATCTTTTAAATGAGATCAAAATGATTGTAGTACGTTTCATAAGTTTTGAGATAACCATCGGGAGGAAATCCGTAAAGCGATCGGTCACTACTCGGTGTCGAAAGTGTATTGAAGCTGAAGAGGAACATTTTGAGAACAATTAGTTTTTTCACGTTTTTGTTTATTTTCTATTATTACAGTACTATTACAGTATTATTACAGTATTATTTTTGTTTAAAAAGAAAAATTATTTTGTTTAAAAGAATTTTTATTTTTGTTTTTATTTATTTTACCAAGAAATTTATTAAGTATCATTTTCTTTTCATTTAATTTTCTTTTTACCTTTTGCTCTTCCTTCCATCCATTATGATGATTAGTTTAAACAATGCAGAAAAAATGTGTAAAATTTTTTCAGTAGAATAACTAACAAGAGAGATAAATATTAAAATTAGCTAAGGCTATAATTAGCATAAATAAAGAGTATTTTTAAAAAGCTCTACGGTCGATAGCTAACAAAAACACTCTTTTGTATACTTGAAACTGGTATATCATTAGATATACTATATATATATATATATATATATAGTATCTAATAATTAATTAGACATGAAGTCAATTTCTTTGGAATTTTTGAAATAATAATTCTCATAATATAAGTGATCGAAGTAAGTGATCTCTAAAAAGTGTTATATTCTAAAGAAAACCTTATAAAAATTTGTTCATCTCTCATAATAATAGATTCAACGCAAAAATAATGATTAAACTGTAAAGACAATAGCTTCCATTTGCAAAATATATTTACAGCATAAGATACACGAAAAAAATTTTTCTGGGCTGTTTAAAAAACATTATACTTATCACTCTTATTTTTATTTTAGTTTCAAATTTTAGTTTCAAATTTTCTTATTTGAGGAAAGTTTTACTCAATACTCTATAACTCACGTCACATATACTATAGAAATTGAGTAAAATTTTCCTCAAATAAGACGTTTTGGAATATAACCCAAATAACATCTCCGAGTAACATCAGGTGTCCTTGGAAAAAATCTCGAAAAGTGTCTTAGATTTGAATCTTCGAAGCACATCTTCGAACAAGTTCTCATCGTGTGAGAATTGCTTTAAAGAAATCGTGTGAGGGACCCCTTAAGAAACCAGCGCGAGGTGAAAGCGCCAATTGCGCGCTCTCATTGTCAGTCACGGCCGAGCCGCGAGCTGTACGGTTGCTTCTCTCGCGGTTTTCTCGCCGAGTTCTCTTTACAGCGTAAAAACCGGCCGGATCTCACGTAAACCGAGGCGACGAAGCTCTTTTCCTCCGCCGTGTCGCGCGAAAACGCGCGCGCGCGATCGCTTGCGCCGGTGTTCTTACTCCCCGAGACGAGATGTAGAAATCAGTAGAAATGAGAGAGACACTGAAGACCCGACGACCCAACACTCAAGGTAAGGGAACAGGAGGGCCCGCGCACGTCACGCTACTTGCCTGCGCACGCTTGGTTCTCGCGAGTTCTCGGATTTCGCCAAATTTCGATTGAAGATCTTCAAATTGGAAAACAACGGCAGAACTTTCCCCGTCGTTACGGAACTTCCATCACGGACGTTCTTGATCTATCAATCCGTTAAATCGCGATTAGCCGATCGCTCGTCTCGTGTATAATTGTTCTTTGCGTTCCGTTTAGAACTTTTCCCAACTTTTTCCAATTAATTGTCGCGTCTTAAGCCTAATTCAATCGCAATTGCGCAATGTTTTCGCTACACTCCATGTGTACACTTCATTATAATCATTACATGTTATCTTTTTGATCTGGATCTCTAGCTCCGTTAAAAATCACTCGAATGTGTCGACGGATTAATTCATCAAAACTCCCGTCTTATTTTAGCATGGATGACGATCGCAATTACTTCAATCCCGGGAAATAATTAGCGTTTCTACTTTCTTAATATGAAACCTTGAATTCGGATTCGTCGTCTAATTTATGTACACGAAATTTAATTGATCTTAATAAATAAATTTCAATGTATTCTCTTTAATTTTTCTTTGCGCCGACGTTCGAATCTCGTACATTCTTTGACGTGCGCGTTACATAAAACTGTCGATTGCCGGTCGACTCGGCGAAAGTTCTCGTCGTCGTCATCGTCGTCGTCGATGAACATAAAATTCCATCTCGCGGCGGGGAATCACAAGTTTCGCCGTCCACAGCCTTATTTGACTCACCTCGCGCGCGTTTGTTCCTATCATGTTTCTCTCATTCACGGACATGGTCCAGCGCGCGTGGGCGAGGGCGAGCGTGTCTGGATTCCTGCATTCTGGTTCGGCTCGAGTTTGACCTTGAAACCGGATGATTTCAAGTGGCCGTCAGCCTGGGCGGCGGATCGGTGCTCCTCATCGGCAGCGAGCCAAAGACCGCCGGAGAGTGGAGACCAGCGGGCCGAGGCGACGATCTGCCACGGAAGACCCAGGGCCTGGTGCAGCTGCGCGTTGTCAGTCTCGACGAGGACGTGGACACTCAGGAGACATCATGTTATGTGCACGAAGGTACCTGCGCGAGGTACCTTAGGTTACGCACGAAAAAACGCGATCAAAGATGTGGAAGGAATTGTCAAGCGTGGAGATTTTCGATTGATGTCTGAAACTTGAGAGACTCAAGAATTACAACTCAAACTATAATAAACTGTAACTCAAGGTTCTTTCGTATCATATTAACAGAGAAAAATACACGTGGATTCACGTACTGAGAGCGTTCGATGAACAGCATCACGTTTTTATCTACTCTAACACGATTTTTCGTAATGTCTTTTTTCGAATATACTCTCCACGATCCAAGAGATATTTAAGGTACAATGGTGTGCCATATTATTAGACCCATGCACAGAATTTCTCAAATATTTGTTTTCTTCGTGAAAAATTAGCAAAACTGAATCCAATTAGGCAAAAACAATTACGAAATTTTTGGCAGACAAAAATATAAATATTTTGGATTGGCCTGGGAATTCCCCAGACATAAATCCTATTGAAAATGTGTGGGAGCTGATGAAGTCAGCAAACCTGCTATCACAACAAAAAAACAGCTGATAGAAAAACTTACAGACGTCTGGCATCACAACCCACACCTTCAAGACATAGTGAGAAGCTGTGCAGAGAGCATGCCCCGCCGAATTGCAGCTCTAATCGCTGCAAGAGAAGGCCCTACAAAATATTAATTTTTTTCGTCTTTGTATATCTAGTTTTTTTCTTAATGTACAAAATTTATAAAGCCTAAATGTCTTTTTTTAATCAACAATTACAAATAAATTTGATAAAAAAATATATTTCCCACATAGATCCCGTTTTATGGTCATTGTAGCAATGGTTTCACCGAAATTGTGTAATTTTTGCCATGAGTCTAATAATATGGCACACCACTGTAGATTCACCGCGGCGGGCAGTTGCTATTTGCAACTGAATATCTTTTTTGTAAGGTCGATAACATGCGATTTTCTTGACAAAATACTGTTCAGCAGTTCGAATTCTATATCATGACTCTCTTCCAATGATATCTGTTGCTTATAACCAATAATATTCACTAATGACCACCGTTATGAACATAACCCCTATGTAATCCCGTGTTAAATGTTGATTTTCATCAATTGATTATTCTTTATTTAGATCGATGACACCCTGAAGTTGAGCATTCATTTCTATCGCCTATCCCTGAATCCTATCAAAGTTTCAAGTGAATCCTTCATGAGGGCTAAATAGGTGAATCCTCCTTAAGGAATAAATTGTTAATGCAATTTAACCCTGCGTTATTGAGATATGTTTATACATCCAAGCGTTTCTGTAGCCTCCACGTGAACATCCAAAATAGTGTTATGCGAATATCTCTATGAGTATTTGTCGTCACGCGTGAAAACGTGATTAAATGGAAAAAGAACAATTGCGGAGATTATCAATTGATACTGTCCGATGTATTACGTTCACGTTCACATTTCCTTTGTTCTTGCATTTTATTAACTAAGAAACACACAAATTAATGTATTGGCAAAGCGTTTGATCGTGTCTCTTTTTATTTGCCCCGATATGATTTTTTAAACATCTTTGCAACGATGTTTAAGGAGTAAATTAAATTTATCAGCTTTTCACTGTTCAAAGAAATGTCTTTTTTCGAACGTAAGAAGAGAATTGTTTTCCATAGTTTCTTGGGCATTAAATGTGTCCGTTCAAATCAAATCTATCACATCAGAATTTCGAAAAATTTGTAATTAAAGTCGCAAAAGAGAACTATCTTAGGACTATTTTAACATGTTATAATTATGACTGCTGAGAAAACTTTCATTGTGATCAAAATTAAATATATTGTTAAGATTTTCAGCTCTCAAAATTTGTAATATTAATTAATTGAAAAGATATCTGTAATTAATAATGTCTATAGAGTTATAGATAATAGAGTTAGATACATCAAAAAGATTTATATAAGCCATTAAAAATCTACCAAATTATAAATTTATCAAAGATGAGCTGATAAATTTAATTTAAATTGTATAAAAATCCCTTGAATAAATTATTTAGAAACTTTCAACATTATTTTTTTAACAATAAACAATTAATATATTCGTGACCGCGTATTACTAAATAGTAAGAATTGAAACTTTGATTCGCCTTATTTTTACGGTCGCGCCATTATTTTTTTATTTTGATATCTGCTATATTGATGCCGCCATCTTTAATTTATCAATTAAAAATTCTGGAATCAATATAAAAGATCAATTTGAAAAAAATTCTTAAGTTTGAATAATATAATTAAAAAATATTTGATACATCTTTAACCCTATACCTTACTCACGTGGTTTTTTTTTAAGTAATTACTCGCTAGGGCGTATTTTACATTTTAACATTTATCTTAATTTTCATTGTTTTCTTTAACAATTAAATGAAGTTTGATAAATTCTAAATAATCTTCTAAATAATCTTCTAAATAATCTTCTAAATAAAGGTATAAGTGTGAAAGTTCTCCTTTAATTGTGAAACAATTTGTGCAGCATTCAATCCATGAAGAAGTTTTACTCTGTGAATTTTTAAAATCTCCAAGTCTGGGATGTATTTTACACTCCATGCGAGTAACATATAGAATTAATTGCATATACTTTCGCAACTTTAAAGCAAGACTAAATATTTTTTTATCATAATTGACACAATAAAGTTTAAAAATCAAATTTTAAAAGTCCTAACAATATACTTCATTTTGATTGCAATAAAGCTTTTCCAACGTCACATATCATTGTTATAATATGTGAAAATATTAAAATAGCCCTTTTTTGCAATTTCAACCACAAAGTTGTGACATAAAAATTGTGACATAACAGAACAATTTGGTAAAAACGAGATCGTACTCAGCCTTAAAAATCTATGAGAAATTATTATGATTATTGTCTAACATTTCTAGAACTTGATTCTTATCTAGCATTTTTTTGTTGAACAGTATTATTAATTATTAGGTGACGATTTAATTCTTTGCAATATTAAAAGTGTTTACACAAGTAAAAAAAACACATCTGTTAATCTGTTAAATAACATTTATTAATATTTATAATATTAATCTCCAAAATAGCTATTTAAATATCACGCTAGATAGAAATATATATTAGAATCTATCGTGAAAATCGTGAAAATCTTTTTTGTAAACAATTATACAAAACACACTTTCTCCCTACGCTTCTCCAGAAAAAGCGAAGAACGAGTGGTGAATAATATCTTCGTAACAGCTCGGTAACTTCTCCCTAATCGGACTTTCTCTTTATCAGACAACGTTTCCGATGACAGCACATACGAGAGTTTGTATTCCTGCCAACCGGATGACTTCAGCAGCGATTCGGAAACGGAAACGAGCATTAAGCAACAGTCGCGTGACGATCGCATGATCGACACTTATCTGGAATGTCCTACGAGGCCGACTCCACCACCGCCAAGGGAGGCCAGTTTAACTCAGACCCTGGGAAGGCGGATAAAGATGCTGCGTAGGACCTGGAGTATCACCAAAGGCAGTCTAGGCAGAATCAGACGGCGGACTTCTGTCGACGATTCCAGCTTTGATGACAAGGAACAGTCTGTTAACGAGCCTCACACTGATGCTGGAAGATACTTCAATTTTCGGTTGAAGCATCACTTCAGCCGAAAAAGCGTCGCTGGCCCGCCAACTTTCTATCTTGATGAAAACGATGGCGTTTGCGACAATAATAACGGCATCGTTAAGGAGGCAATTTACACCAATAGCCAATACATGGGCAGCGATGATTCCTCGAGAACTCCGACCGGCGTCAACATCGGTGAGTCTCGATGGTTTACCAATCGTCATTTTTTTTCTTTTCTAATAATTTACGGCAAGATGTGCACGATAATAATGTTGAATTCTGCGAAACAGATATTGAATTGATAAGAAAAGTGTGAATACTATATTATAGTGGGATAATAATATCTTACAAACATTATTATAGACATTAGTCCAACGCTAAAAAGACCTTGAAAACATAATATGATAACTACAGATAATTCTATATAAATTTTTCTAAATATAAAATTAGAAATCGCAAATGGTCGCGAGAGAAAACGAGTTTTATTCGCACATCTACGAGAGTAATCTGATTTTATCGCAGGCTAAATTTAGTGATTCTCACAAGTTAAATATCGAGTTTTTGTTCTACGATTTTCGGAATATTCCCACATAAGAATGCCACTCGCTGCACAACGCGTAAAAAGCGTACGCTTGTATACTTTCACGAGACACTAATGGTATTTCTTTCTTTAATTAATTAACGTAATTAATTAACGTACCAGAATTTACGATCCATGCACGTTCACCGACCTTTGGCTTAGATTTGTTCACGCATGGGAATCATCCGCATTGACAAAATATTATTGTTTTAGATCATTATAGCGTGCTCGCCGATCAGGAACCTCTCTACCAGTTTTATGCCGCCGCTGTGGCTCGCATTGCTTTCGAATCAGACTCCGAAGGCTACGAAGAGGTAATGTTCTTACATTAGTAATGTTCTTATTAGTTTAAAATTCGTATATAAACCGTTCCTCAAAAAACTTCTCTAATTAGATTATCTTTATTAAATATTGTCATGGTTCACGCGATAGCATGCAATTTAAAAAGTCGATATTTTTACTGATGACTTTTCTAATAAAATATTATTATATTCTTTATGTAAGATTTGTTTATTGATCTTATTTTTTAAGAATTTATAGTTATTTAGAGAATAATATTAAGACCTTGAATAAGTTCTCGCTGTTTTTTCGTGAAAATTAATGCTTTATTTAAAAAAAAAAACAGGAAAAAACACTCCTAATGATTCTGCAAGTTCAGTTAGCGTCTGACATGAGTCTTCATGAAATAATGCCTCCAATTCTTTGTCTTCAAACTTTTTCGCTAGAGCGCTCTTTATCTTCAACATCAAAATCATTATTTTTGAAGCGTCTAAACCAATCTCTGCATGTTGTTTCCGACAGAGCATGGTCGCCGTAAGTCTCAACAAGAATTCTGTGTGCTTCAGCTGCAGATTTTTTTTTAATAAAGTAGTGCAGTAAAATTCCCCGCAAATACTCTTTTTTTTGACACGAACTCGACATGTTTAACACTATGAAAAAAAAGTTGTTTACACTTCGGCGCAATGACATACAGTGAATTTCAAGCTTGCTTATAGTACTTCCCTATAGATGTGTTACCATCTTAAACTACACGTACGCAGTTCTGGTAACATCATCTGTTGGAAAACAATGAGAACTTATTCAAGGTCCTAATAAAATTTTTAATTCTTCTTCCTTTTATTTTATTTTCTTATATTTTGTTATTACATGACTTACTAAAATTTCTAATTTTTTAATTTTCTTATTTTGTAAAAACTATTTAAGACATGGCAAATTATTGCTTTATTTCATGATTTACAATTAAACAATTATTGCTACAATATTTATACAATATTGTTTTATAATGTTCCTTTATAAAATTCAGGTAGAGGATATAATGAAAATAGAACCAGCCGCGGCGGATCTTGCCAAATCAGGACAAAGAATGCTCTGGTGTCATACTCCGCAAGTGATACATAGTGGTCTCTTACGTAAGTTAAAAAACTGTATTTTAATTGTAGAGATTTTTCTAGTAGTAAATCTCTATAGCAAAAATTTATTGAGACTGAAAAAATGATCATAAAAAATTAGTATAAGAATTAAATATTAGAAAAGCTAACGCCGGAAGAAAAGAAGATTCAAGAGGCAAAATTCGAGATCTTGACGTCTGAAGCATCGTACTTAAATTCTCTTCGGGTCCTGGAGAACGAGTTTCTTAATAATAATACGCTAATGAATGAGATTCTAACGCCGATCGAGAGAAAGAAATTATTCGGCGGGGTGCCGAGGAAGCCGAGAAATTATTCGGCGGGGTGCCGAGTGTGTTATCAGCATCGCAAACGTTCCTAGCTGAACTAGAAGCTGTATGGAGGGAAGATCCGATGTTGCCGGGCTTATCAGAAGTATTGCTGAAGCACGCCGAAAAGTGTCAGACCACGTATATGGCGTATTGCTCGAATCAAGTCAGCATTGACACAACACTGAAAGAACTCAAGTAAGATGATCAGAATAATCCCATAAAATCACTTTTCATGTTTGTATTTTCTGAAGGATCCAGATAATATACTTTTAATTGAGCAAAACAGTAATAAATATTGTTTAGAATTTTAGTTATTACCATTCGTCAAAACAATGTCTACCAACAAATCATTTCTTACTAGGTATGTTCTTTCTGTTATAGAGCTCGGAAAGGCATGAAGTTCTTAGAAGCTGTCAAACGCATAGAGATGCGACCAGCATGCCAAAATCTATCTCTACATTCCTTTCTAATGTTACCAATGCAGCGTGTTACAAGGTGTGTGTCAGTACGCGTGCACACGCAAACAAAACTAGTTACTTTAACTTCAAATCTCATAAAATTAATTTATTTAGTATCATGATAAATTTTGTATTTTATGATCATTATTAATTGAAAATTTATAGAAATTATTTACAATGCAATAATTTTACGCAGACTACCCTTATTAGCTGACGCCATTCTTTCCAAATTATCGATGGGAAATAAGGACAGAATGTCTTGGGAAAAAGTTTTATCGACTTTGAGTAATGTCGTTGCTGAATGCAACGAAGGTGCGCGGGCTGCTGCACAAGAAGCTGAAATGGAAGCTTTGGCAAGGTAAAATACTATTATTGCTTAATATATTCATTCTTTTATGTATCATATAAAATAAATTCTTATAATAATACATGTATTTAATCACAGGAAACTGGAGTATGCCTCGAAAATTAAACCAATCATTCTGAGAGGCAAGCAATTAGTTAGAAGTGGATCAGTCGTGCAATTGTCGACAAAAACAGACACCGAATATAAACTCACATTCGGGAAGAAATTTACCAAGACGCCACTCTACCTTTTACTACTCACAGATTATCTTCTAGTCACAAAATTGAAGTCTAAGTAAGATATCATTTATAATACCAATAATTTTGTTCATTATAGGTGAGTTCTAGGTGAATCAAAGTTTCTATCAAACCTGATTTTATTGCAATTTTTATGGAAAGAACTTGTAAGCTCTCTTGCTTCTCATTTTGGAAAATTTGGAACTTTTATTTAATTAATTTATTATTATTTGGAATTTTCTGTTTCTTGACGAACGACAGTAAATTGTACACAGTACGTAATATTTGTTTCCAATATTGATGAAATTCTCTATTAGAGACAGCAACTCTTTAATAGATACAGTGTAAATTTTTGTGACTATCACCTAGACTAATCTAGAAAAACATTATGATGTCATAACTGAATAATTATATAACTTTGTTAGCAATCTAGTTACGGGTGATCTTCGAATTATCTGACACCCTGTATATATATATATATATATATATATATATATATATATATATATATATATATTATTAGTAATAAGATATGTAAATATGAGATATACTATTTTATTAAGTATTTCTAGTTCCTGTCTCGTCGTTCTTGTTAATACGTGCGTGCGTGTGTGTGTGTTTGTGTTTGTAGGTTGTATTTTGTAGGTCCGTTTATTTATTTTCTCTATATAAGATCTATTGTTTTTTCTATATAAGAATTGATCAAGAAAATCAATATTTGATTGAAAATTGATTTCCGTTAACAAGTCAGCTTTTCAAAAATGTGAACAATCTCTCTTAAAACCATTACCACGCACAGATTGTTATTCGGTTCTAATTTTTTAACAGCTCTTCCTTTTAATACGTTAATAAAGCTAATAAAGTTGTTCCCTTTAATGATATTAAATCACTTATGAGAATGTTGTACACGCGAATGCAAATGAAATGAGGAGTCGAACTATTCTTAGACTCTTCTTGTCCTTCATTTCTCTCTGAATCCTACAATTTTTGGAAGCATGTCTGGGATCGACAATCCAATAACCTCAGTATAACAACTTCAGAAGAATATTCGCTGAAGAATATTCGTATATGCAATGTAGGATGCTAAGTTAACGGAAATGAATTCTGTTCTCCGCTTAATTATATTGGAGTAGCTCTAGCAACAGAGAGGAGGATCTGCTAGGAACCTGCAAACAGGAGACAGAGTTCCTCCAGCAGCTTATGAAAGACGACTCATTAGCAACGATCAATTTTTAATCAATAGAATATTGATTTTTCTTTCTTATGATAAAAACATAAATAATATATATCTTCAAAGACACAACAATATGTATAATAAAATTATTATCTTTTCTACATTTATCTTCTTTGGAATAGTTCGTTCATTGAGAATGAAGTTCAAAATGAAATACTTTGCAGTGCTCATGACGAATGCTACACCGTCATAGACGCATGCAAACGGAATCTTTTGGCTTTGGAGTCGGCTTCCGAAGAATCGTCATTCGCTGGACGGAACGCTATGATATTGACTTTTCTGGAGAATCATTGCGGCCGCCACATAGAATATATCTTGACATGCGAGAATAATACAGAACGAGAACGATGGTTGGAGGCTGTCTCGCCGCCCAAGCGTGGCTTAATTGGAGAAACGTTGTATGAATCCTGGGATTGTCCGCAAGTGATGGCGAAGTACCCGTATTCACCAAATCAACCAGATGAGCTGTCGTTACAGCCAGGTAATACATGTGATGTGTGTTTATAAAAGACGTTATATACAAGTCAAGATGTTATCAATAGAACAATTTTGATTTTTAAGAAAAAAGCAAGGTTTTTTAATAAGAATTTATTAACTTTTTCAAGTTTTATAAACATCCAAATTCTTTACCTCGTAATATAATAATAAGAGAGAAATTATGTTATATTATATTAATTATTGAAAACTCAAAGATACTCTTTCTTACAAAATTTGATTCCTCAAGAAATATTTTTTCTTATAATATTTAACAATTCAATAACGATGTTCCTACTAAAATATTTTATAGCGAAAAAAAACCACGATTTTAGTAATTTAGTCAAGTTTTGTTCGTTAGGAGATGTAATAAACGTACTAAGGAAAATGGCAGATGGTTGGTATCACGGTGAAAAATTATTGGATGGTGAACAAGGATGGTTTCCGGCAAATCATACGAAGGAAGTTGCATCGGAGCACGTGCGCGCGCGTAATCTGAAGCAACGACACCGTCTTCTAGCACTCAGCAACAGTGTAATACAACAAAGAAGATCGAAACAAAATCAAGGAATTCATTGAGGAAATTAAAATGACTTGAGCTCGAATCACTCAAATTGTAATCGTTAATAAATTATTTGTTTATACATATACGATTTCTATGATATTTCAGTATTTAATCCCAATTCAGTATTTAACTATGCCAATAGTATTTTAACTGTGCTAATGTAACATAACGTCAAAGAAAAAAACCAATTTTCTAAAATCTTACTGTAAATTAGCTACAGAAAGCTGACCCGAAAAAGGTAATATATTTTATTTTACATATATATTGTATATAAAAATGTGAAGCAAATGTTGTAACAAAAGTATATGTCATTTATTATTTTTATACAAATACATATATAAACGTTATTTATATATACTATTCTTTGTTCTTAAATATCTTTAACTTGGTCGTGTAAAAATGTTTGAAATAAAAAAACGAAAATGAATTAAAATTAAAATGTTAAAATGAAAGATGTTGAACGTGTAGTTTTCACAAATGTACAGTCTTGTATAATGTATAAAAAGTATCAACTCAACTCTCAACTTAAATATGTTATTAAATTTTTATAATAGATAATAAAAAAAGAGAATATTCTGAAACAAAGAACTTTCTATAAAAATTATCAAAAATGTTTAACATTGACGTAAATAATATGTTAACTTTGATAGAAAATATAAAATCTTATCAATGTGAACAACAATACTTCATTATGTTTTCATGAACTAGAAGTTCATGTTTTTATTTGTTTTATTTGAAGCAAATCTTCGTTCAAATATAATTATATTACTCATAAAAAATTTATGTTCAATAAATTTCTGAATTTCTTGTATCTTATCATGTTTTGAACGTGTTTAGAGATAAAGAGTCATTGTACATAAATTTGTATAATGATATAAAAATAATGTATAAATGTATACATTAAATTGATAAAATATATAAAACATGATTAAAAATCCATTGATCGAGTTGCTTATGATTTATGCCGTTATAAGCTGATATCAGCATCAATTGATGCAATGCTTATCACAACACGTATCGAATAATGCTCTATTGAGCAAACAATTGATTACAATACATCAGTGTTAAATGCGTGTCTTGGAATGTCCAGATGGTTTCACGTCGAAAAGCTTCCTAACGAAATAGACTTGAATCATAGTCGTCACCGTAATGACGATTACTTGCGCGATCGACCACGTCTGCACGTAAGAGTTATTGTCTAACAGCAGATTTAAATCTCTCGTCTCTCTGCTCCTGCTCCAATGTTGAGTATGAAGCATCTCATTGATGTTTTTCTCCACAGTCACAATTGTATTCTGAAAAAGAAATAAAAAATAATAACAATAGTGTAATAATATTATATATATTAGTAATTATATATATTATATATAGTATTATACATATACAGCATTGGCCAAAAGTATTTGCCACCTATGTGAAACCTCAATTCTTTTTAAGTTTTCATGACTTTCAGTCTTTTTATAACGATTTATGGTGTATCTCACAGAACTGTGAGGACATTTCACTATTTCTGCGATTTGTGTCTTATTCTTTCCTTCCTCTAAAAGTAATTGTATTTTCAAACGTTTAGCTAATCCAATTCGCACGTTTTTGGCGTTTTTGTAAAAAAATAATATTATTCTTTAGAGCAAGCCACCATAAGTTAAAGCTTATTGAGCAATGTGCATACTTCGAGCGTCCGTAGCAAACTAAATATTCACAAGCAAAATTCAAGTTTACCACTGTAAACGCGCCTACTGCGTCGCAACTTGTGTGTTTATGATACAATATATACAAAATAGTTGGTTGAAGTCAAAAGAAGTTACTTTCTAAGAATTGAGAAGAGTGGCAAATACTTTTGGCCAAAGCTGTATATACATACATACACACATATGTATGTATATATGTGTACACATATATATATATATATATATATATATACACATTATTTAATTTATGTATTTGTGTTTGCGCGCGTGAGTGTGTATGTAACAATATAATTTTTATAATTGCAACATTTATAGAAAAGCTTATATAACATACATACCGTAAAATTCTCGACAGAAAGATTCAATTCCTCTAATTCTTGTGTATATTTCTGCCACTTGTCATATCTAACAACAGAGACTTTAATGAGATAAAAAGTAATATATTATCTAGTTATATATTATTTTTTCATGTCTCTATTTCTCTGACACATTTTTGCTAAATTACTCATAAGAATCTTACCTGATCACGGTAATGTACAGATTGACTAATTTTGCAGCAAATCTTGAAAATTGATTATCAATACACACGCTATAATAACCACCATTCAACGATTGATCCTGATAATCAGCGTTGGCGCGCCATTGATAAGGGTAAACTATAATCCCTTCTGGATTTCTTACTGCAAAACCAGCTTTCCCATCCCCACCACGCAGAACCTACAATCAAAACAAACTTAATCAGTGTAATGTTAAATTATCAATTATTATTTTATATATCAACGTCAATTATGATGCTCTATTCCAACATTGCCATATTACATTTATGTGTAACATGCTTTTCTCTATTCATAAAAACAATCTAATTAAAGTGATGGCAAATTGATGAAGGGTATGATATTAAAAAGAGTAATCAAAATGATAGCAAAAAAAAGGTATAAATTTGACTACAAAACGTATCTTGATAGTGACTTTGATGTTTGTTTAATGGCAAAATAAACAATTACCTTCTACAGTAATAAATGAAAAACTAAGACCCCAGTTTTTTCATTTTCTGATTAATTACTAACCAAAAGTTAATCGACTCCCTTTTTCTACATTATCGAAGAAAAGAATCAACTAACTTTCAGTTAGCAGTTTGCCAAGAAATAGAAAACTAGATCTAAATTATATATGGAAACCCAGACAAAATAAAGACAAATATATATTACATTTTTTTTTACTCAAATGACTAATAACTGAAAATCAAACATATTTAGTATTGCTTAGTACTAAAAAATTAATTAGTTATTAAGTTTAAAAAATAATTAATACTATGTTTATACGAACATTACTCCTGTAGTAACTTATTCGAATTACCGTACCTTACGATATATGAGTAAGCTACTACAGAACGCATAATTATTTTTTAAAAGGATCTTCTACATGATTTTATAATGTGTGTTACAACTTTTTAATAAACAATACTACATATGTTAAACTAAATATGTGTAGTATAAATGTTCATTACTACCAATTCAGATTAATTTTAATCTTGGGTTAATTTTCTTTTCATTTTTTCTAGTTTTAAGAGTTAGAAAAAGATAAAAAAACAATCTAGAGGGTAAAAAGGCCAAATATGTAAAAACGAGCAAACAATTAAATGATATTAAAATTATATTAAATTAAAATTATAAATTAAACATAACAAATTTATTATAAATATAATTTTATAGCATGTGACAGGATATTTTAATTATGTTATAATTTAGTAAAATGTTTCTTTTTGTATGCTGATAAAGATTCCGTGAAGTCGAGACATTCTTATTGTTTGTGTCTATAATAAATTCGTTATGTTTAATTTATAATTTTAATGACATCTAATTGTTTGCTCCTTCTTTACATATTTAGCCTTTTTACCCTCTAGATTGTTATTATACATATTATATTTTCTAATAAAAAAACAAGTTAAATTAAAATTACAATTAATCTTAATAGAAACATTGATAGAAATAAAAAATTGGCCTCATCAACAAATTGTCTCATCATAATACAAGCATTTTAATATCAACATTGATTGTATTTTTTCTACAATTATCATCTAAACATCCACTTACACCTATGTCCCATTGTTTGCAAATTCAGTATATATTGAGGTCAATTTTTTGTTACTGTTTTCTCAAAATGACAACAAACGACAATTTGTCATATTGACATCATTTTGACTTAGGCTGTTCTCGCCATGTATAACTTATTTGCTCTATTGTTATTAAAGCCTTTAAATATAATTTTTTATAATAACTCTTAAAAGATCTTGTTGATATTACAGTTGCATCAAATGATTCTTCATGACAACAATCAAGGTTATCAATTCCCAAGCTCTATATTACAAAATTATAAACATACATCTCCTAGAAAACAAATGAGCATGTGTTACCATTTTTCACAAAGAGGTAAACGACAGTAAAATTTGAAAATATGTGATCAGCATAAGCTGTCAGAGCAAGCACATAAGTTACATGCTCTTCTGAAATTGTGTGCAGAGAAAGAAACTCCCGCAACAAATTTATCTCCAATTCCATACAACCATATGGTATACGTCAACAGAGCGATTTGCATCTTGACATTCTTATATCAGATTTCTCATCATTCAAAACGACTCACTCGTGATTTGACGAACAACCAGCTGACAGTACCTGGAAACTGACGTAGAACGTCGCGCCTGGATTTACATATTGGAAATAACAGTCCTCCTTGCCGGCATCAATGTGCACTTTGTAGTCCATTGCAACCGCAGGCAGGTTCTCATAAGAAAAACCATCGGCCAGTTGTGTGATCAGAACCAGGTAGAACACGCCAAATAGCACGCTACTAAATTGCACGAAGAGGAACATCGCAATGCAATGGGCATCACAGCGAATGGTGTAGACTACACGGACGAGATCGCCGGAAATGCGGACCACGCGTATAATTCTGGAAGATTGAGAAGTAAATTCTGTCAGAATGGGAGGGTATTGCGCATGTGTAACGCACGTCATCGACCACGTGACCGATCTCGACAAAACTCGTGCTCCGATATTAAAGCTGTTTCACAGTAGAGTATATCCAGTAGCGCAACTCTCTGTCGGTACTTTTGAAGGTAGTATTGGCCAAAATGGAGTGCGCATGCATGAAATAAGCGAGTTGCCCAGTAACACCATCTAAACTTTTCTCTCACTCACTCTTGTTAGTTCTCTTTCTAACTCTATAATCATTACTTACACATCAGAATAATATAATTTAATAAAACTAATACAAAATAGGAACAATTATAAATTATTATATTAGATGCACAACTTAGTTTGGTCCGTTTTCAAAAGATGGCTCTAAGTGCTATAAATGTATAGGGTATTGCCCTATAAAGGAGTTGAGGAATGACGAGGTAATTATAATATACTACTCACTAATTTACGAACACTCAATATAATTGCAAAGAATCACACGAAAATTATATACAATATTTACAGTTTTAATCTAGAGACCCTCTATTTAATGAAACACCGGGCAACTTTGCGAAAACAAAATCCGTACGGAATAATATTCGAAATACAAAACCGTTCGCGTGTTATTGACTCGGACGTTCGAGAAGGTCTGGCTGTTAAATTTTTAAATATTCTAAAAATCCGAGAGTCATTTCTAAATCCGGACATTCTCTCTGGCGCCGGATGCTGGTGTCGCTCGTGTGGCGCTGCTGTCGTTCGTCCAGTGTGTGAGGAGTCGCTACAAATGGTTGACGGCGACAGCTGATTTTTGCTGTATCGTGAAGTGTCAACATCTGTCATTTGTCAACCAAATATTGTTTACAAGCCTTTGAGTTTTGCACAACAAGTTTAATTTTTACTGCGTTGAAAATGTCGAGTTTCGTTCCAAATAAGCACCATTTGCGGGAAGTTTTGATTTTCTGTATCAATTGGAAGAAAAGTGCAGCTGAAACGCATCGAATGCTTGTGGAAGTGTATGGTGAATCTGCACCATCGGATAAATCTTGCAGAGAATGGTTTCGACGATTTAAAAGTGGTGATTTTAGTGTTGAAGACAAAGAGCGTTCGGGTCAACCAAAAAAGTTTGAAGATGAAGAATTAGAAACATTACTCGATCAAGATTCGTGTCAAACGCAAAAAGAGCTCGCAAAAACATTGGAAGTTACTCAACAAGCTATTTCGAAATGATTCAAAGCCGCGGAATACAAAAAAAACGGACCGAATTAAGTTGTACACCCAATAATAATACGTTACAAAATAAATAAAAATTTGTAAAGCATTTATCATTAATAATGCTATATATAATAATATAAAATGTAATGTTAAAATAGACAAAGGCAAAAAATATAAATTAATTATACATATTATTAAAAAAATTAATTGTATTAATTATATATTATTAATTATGTATCAAAATAATAAAATATTATATTATACAAAATATACATATATAAATAATAATTTAATTGTACGGTAATAAAAATAACAAGGAAATTAATGCAATTATTTTATAAAATAAAAAAATCATATTTATTAATATCACATATTTTTGTGTAATAATGTTAATATAAAATACATGAATAAAGATATAAAAGACTCAGATCACTTTCACTGTGTATATATGAAATTCTGGAGCATATCACCTAAACATAGAAGAATATTTTTATAAAACAAAAGTAAACAAAACGCCAATTTTCACTAAAAAAAACGCGCCTACATGAACGGCGGATAATTATGATCGAATCTGTTTTGTATATTGATAAATGTTAATACTACTACTATTATACTGTTTAAATATTTAGTTACTTACTTATTTTAACTTGTTTATTAGATATATAAATATAATATTTTATTTTAATTTTCGACAAAATTGACAAATTATAAACAAGAACTTTGCTGTTGAAATTTTTTTCAATTAAAGCTGCGTTCCGAAATTCACTGCCAGTATTGAAAATCTGTAGTTCATGTTACGTATACTATAGAATTCCAGTACTGGCAATGCATTTCGGAATACAGCCTAAGTATAAAATTCATACATACATTACATGTAAGAAGCGAATCAAAATAGTATCGAATTGATGTCGAAAGGATGAAATATCGATATTTTACTAAAAAACATAAAATTTGCTTATTTAAGATCTTGATGATGAATACATATCACAAATAATATTTATCTTTAAAAAATGTCATAAAACATATACTTTGAAATGAACTTTAAATTTCGATCATTATTTCGATTCGATGAAATATCGATGATTTCAACGTCGATTTGATGTCGATTCGATGGGTCATTTCCCGCTGGGTACAAATAATATTAATAAGCTAACCAAAATACTAGCACGGACCGAATATAGAATATCCCATTCTAACTTGTCATAAAAAAATAAAAAACGAGAAAAAAAGAAACGCGTGGAAACGTACACGTGGTGAGCATACACCTTTTTCCTTTTTTCACTTTATGAATTAGTTATATAAAACAGACGAATGCTAACAAAAAAGTTTCTTGTTTTCTTACTTTTGGAAAATGACTATTAAATTTTTCACGACAATCACACACGATCAATATCGAAAATTTGTATTCGAACTACTTTCTCGTAAGTGTAAGTGCTAAAGGAAGAATTCAAGAATTTCACATTCTCGAGGGCGCTCCGTCGTTTCCCCTTCTCAAGCAAATTGACCAATTGCAGCAGAGAGTTTGCCATCTTCTACCAAACGTGATTGGACACGTTGAAGTGTAGTGGTACTTAGAAATATTATAGCGTTTTTCACTGGGAGAACTGGTGCGCACCGAGTGCGCACTCGCCTTGGGCAATGTGTTTCACTGGGGATTTCGGTGCGCATTAAAACGGTGCGTTCTGTTTCACTGGAAAGCCTAGTGCTGAGTTTTCGCACTTTAGTGCAAGAATTCGGCACGAGCTCTGAGAGACGGTGTCAGTTCAGTGCAATATGGCTGCGCGAGATCCACGATTAATATTTGAACTTTAATATTTTCTTTTATGTACATTGTGAAATGATATTTCACAAGCTGGAATTCAAGAGAATACACAAAAATTAATCGTAAAAAACACTATAGGTCGTTCCAGATACTCGAAATATTGTTTATACTCTAGTACATTTAATGTCACATACAGAATGAACTAAATAAAATTATTGTTATATTTTCAAACTGTACAAAGAAAAGAAATTAAAACGTTCTTTACTCTGGATTGTTTTCGTGAAATGAAATTCTCATCAACATTTTTTTCGAACAACCTCAAAAACCAAAATCGGATATACATATGTATGTATATACTTACTCTTTAATTTATCATATAAATCTTGTTCACTTGGATCGAGAGTTAAGCTTAATATGTCATCATTTACCTTAAAATTAATAGTAAATCCTTCCCTAATTAATTATGTAATTTATATTCAGAGCGATAAAATATGCACAGAACTGCACTGAGAGTAACAGACATGTTTAGCTGGAAGTGCAAGAAATTCACACTTTCAGTGCACTCGGACAGTGCCGTCTAAACTTAACGAGTTTTCGGTGCGCACTCAGTGCTACCCAGTGAAAAACGCTATTAATTTATTTCTATACAAGATCGGATGTCCTTACAATGACAGATTCCGTAAAGTGTTCAGCCAATAAAAATGTTACTTTTCCAAAATCTGCAAGTTGCTTGGCTACATATTTCTAGAATCGAAATCTCGAACTGACTTCTAGTATCATGGACACAAGGACTTACAAGATGAAAAATTGTTACTAAAATGTCGAGAGACTATGATCGGTATTTCATAATCCGTTCTTATTTCAAGACAGTCTTAAATAATGTCTTAAGATATTAATACAGCCCAGTAATTTGTTTATAATGTTTTAAACCCGTGACACATGATGCTTGTTAGCTTGTTGAATTCCTAGCTGGTCACTCTGTCGGCTGATCTGCTGCATACTGATTGGCTCTCACAATGAGCAAGCACAAATCCACGCGAGAAAAATAGGATTTGACCTATCACGGAAATCCAGCAGACCAGCCAGTAAGCAATCCAGTAGGCAAAAGAGCATCGTGTGCCACTGGCTTTAGACTTATTGTTAGTCTATACATAAGATGGTCTTAAACATAACAACAAATTATTAATACCAGCCTGAAATTATTGATGTAGGAAAATTCTACATCATCATTATAATATTTATTTTATAGTATTTTATAATATTTATTTTTTTCTAATTCATCATAGAAATATGTAAGAAAATTAATTATCTTAGAATTTTTCACAGAATCTGTCATTGAAAAGACATCCGATCATTTTGTATTTGGTACACTCTGTATACAATGTAAGAGAAAGATTTGTATTTCTCTTTTCTAACTATGTAAATGATGATATAAATAATGATAAAAAAATAATATCATTTTAGCATAATAGTTACATTGTAACATCAGCTTTTTTGGGATCAGGTTTCGATTAATTAATTCTACCTAACTAAAAAAGTCTCAACAGTTCCTATATGTAATGTATTTTTTTTTAATTTAAATATAATTGTAATATTTTCATGTCTTATTAAACAAGAATTTAAAATAAACACTAATTTAATATAGTATTAATATTATACATATAATACAGTATTAATACCGTATAAGAAATTAGTCTCCATTTAGCGATATGTCTTCTATCAATTATACACATAGATTCAATTATAAAGAAACAAATATTTAAATATTCATATTTCATAACATTTATTCCTTTTTCTAAAATAGTTTTCCCAATTGTTTCGGTCGAAGCCTGAGATATATATTAATTAATCGAAATAAAAACCTAAAAAAGTCAATGTTACAATGTAATTATTATACTGAAATCATAAAATTATTTTTATATTATCCATGTCTGTCGATACGACATGATTTTTCATTTACATTGCATTTTAAATAATGCAAAAAATAAACATTTTGTAATAAACAATAAAATTAATTTTAAATAATCTGTAGTAAATGTAGTAATTTTAAATAATCTGTAGTAAATCTGAAATAAATGTAAGTTAAAAAGTAAACATTTAAAATATTTAATAAAAAGAATTTAATATTGTTTTTTAAATTATTTAATGAAAGTTAGTAATTTTATGTTTTTTATGAAAACGTGTCGACTTATTGGTTTTTGAACATTTTTAAATGAATGAAGGATTTGGTTAGATCATATGTAAAAAACAAATCAAACGTACTGTTTAGCACTATTACCGATAGTATTTTTATTTCATATCCTTCTGATCCGAATATTGTACTCTGTAAAATTGAATTAGTCAAAATATCACTAATATAAACAGTAAAATAGAATTTTACTGACAATAAGAATCAGTGTAGGAGTATCTTCGGTAGAAACTTACTTTTTTCTTCTTTATCTTTTATCTCACTGATTATGGACAGTAAAAGTAAATTTTCATTGTAAATCAATAATTTATGTATCGGTAATGCTGATTTTATATTTTGCTGCAACCGCACGGTGTCACATATCATAAACAAAGAAAAGCGCTAATAGTAGTAATACTCTCACAAGTAAACCTACGGAGGTGTCACTCACCGATTTTAATGAAACTTTGCATGTTTGTAGAACTTCGAAAAATATTGGACACGTATTTTTTTTTATCGGCAAAGGTCCACTCTGAAGGGTGAAAACTACCCCTTAAAGATAAATTTAACATATGGTGAAATAAGTTGAAAATTTTCAAAATTTGCAAAACTTTTCAAGAATAACGTGCGAAAGGTGAGAGGCGAGGGGACTCACTGTAAAAAAGCACCCCGAAAGGTGAGAGGCGAGGGGACTCACTGTAAAAAAGCACCCCGAAAGGTGAGAACCTTGTATCAACACATTTTTTGCAAAAATTATTAATTTTAATGTATATAGCTGCCATATTGGGTCAGCCATTTTGAATTTCATACTTTTGACATAAGATTTAGTTTCAGCGACCCCAAAAACCCCCTAAAACATTTTACTTTTGAAAATTTTCAACTTATTTCACCATATGTTAAATTTATCTTTAAGGGGTAGTTTTCACCCTTCAGAGTGGACCTTTGCCGATAAAAAAAAATACGTGTCCAATATTTTTCGAAGTTCTACAAACATGCAAAGTTTCATTAAAATCGGTGAGTGACACCTCCGTAGGTTTACTTGTCAGCCTTTTTCGTTGAATCGTTGATTGTGCCAGCTTTTTGATATCTAGAATGTTTATATTTTTGGTATATGTGGGTAATAATTGTTTAAATTTGTAAAAATACTACTGGCAAAGAGAATGATCGTCGTTATAATAATTGTAAACTATAAACTAACTATAAACTATTATACACATGTTGTACGTAGTAAAATTGTAACACTTAAATTAAATTGAATAGAAAAGTATAATGTTGAGGTTATTATTAATCGATGTATGTGTTTGTTAAGATTTATTAAGATTTACTAATTTAAATAGCTCACATTATTGGTTTTGCTGTTTTACGTCACTGTTTCTAGTTTAATATATTATTGATTGAAACAGTTAATATTATTAGTACCTTGAATAAGTTCTCGCTGCTTTTTCGTAAAAATCAATGCTTTATTTAAAAAAAAGTCGTAAAAGACATGTCACTGAAAGTATTGTCCATCGCTAGCCACTACTTTTTCCCATCTTTCGGCAGCATTTGAATTTCACGTCGGAAAAACGACACGTCTTTTGAGGCTATCCAAGAGTCGACACATTTTTTGGCATCTTTATAAGAATGGAAGTGCTGGTCAGCCAGGCCATGTGCCATCGGTCGGAACAAGTGATAATCAGAAGGAGCGATGTCTGGTGAATATGGCGGGTGGGGTAGGACTTCCCATTTAAGCGTCTCCAAGTAGGTTTTCACCGGTTTTGCAACATGTGGCCGAGCGTTGTTATGTTGCAAAATCACTTTGTCGTGTCTCTGCTCGTATATCGGCCGTTTTCCTTCATGCTCTGCTCAAAGACATCAATTGTAGTCGATAGCGATTTCCCGTGATGGTTTCGTTCGGTTTGAGCAGCTCATAATAAATTACACCCAGCTGATCCCACCAAAAGCTGCAGAGCAGAAGCTTCGAACCATGGATATTCGGCTTTGCCGATGATGTTGATGCATGGCTGAGCTTACCCCATGATTTTCTATGCTTAGGGTTATCGTAGTGTATCCACTTTTCATCGCCAGTCACGATACAATGCAAAAAACCTTTCCTTTTCTGCCGTTGAAGCTGTTCACACGTGAAAAGACGCCGTTCGACATCTCCCGGTTCAACTCGTACGGCACTCAATGTCCTTGCTTTTGAATCATTCCTAATACTCTCAAACGTTTCGAAACTGTTGCGTGATCAACTCCTAATGATTCTGCAAGTTCATTTAGCGTCTAACATGAGTCTTCATGAAGTAATACTTCCAATTCTTTGTCTTCAAACTTTTTCGGTGCACCAAAGCGTTCTTTATCTTCAACATCAAAATCATTATTTTTGAAACGTCTAAACCAATCTCTGCATGTTGTTTCCGACAGAGTATGGTCGCCGTAAGTCTCAACAAGAATTCTGTGTGCTTCAGCTGCAGATTTTTTTTGAATAAAGTAGTGCAGTAAAATTTCCCGCAAATACTCTTTTTTTGGCACGAAACTCGACATGCTTAACACTATGAAAAAAAGTTGTTTACACTTCGGCGCAATGACATACACTGAATTTCAAGCTTGCTTTATAGCAAGGTCTGTAGATTGAGGAACGGACTAGGTAAGGTCGTCACATGGTCCGCCATTTTTGAGCCTGCGAGTTTGTGGTGGTGTACGTAGTATATAGCTATTAGTTGTGTGAGTGAGTAAAACACGTCCTAACATAACCTATACATAAAATAAGAACAATTAATTTGTACTTAAATTGACATTATTTGGTTAATCAGGGGGTCGATTGTGTATCACATAACTTGCTCACTTTTATAATTTTTCACCCAAGTAACATGATACACAATCGAATATCCCCTGCTGAGCCTCAGTCACCGCCATTTTCGTGCCAAATCGGGTGAAGTGGATGCGACGACCTTACCTATAGTCCGTTCCTCCATCTACAGACCTTGCTTTATAGTACTTCCCTATAGATGCGTTATCATCTTAACCCATTAAATCCTGAGCCGAATCTAGGCCAGATAGCATCAAAGTAAATATTGGATTGGTGGCATTGGTTTAAAAAAAAGTACCCGTGTTTTTTTTATGTCATTTGCAATTGTTTATAAAAAATTATTTAAACAAATAGATACAGAAGTTGTAAATTGAAAAAAATAACAATGGCAATCGATTCTACGGGAAAAATCATGAAGAAAACTCTAGTAACATTTTTTTGTCAGACTTCAATTTGTTAGTGTAAAAACGTTATAAATAAATGCATTACCAGAAACATATCTGACATCGTCAAATCCTGAGCCGAATCTAGGCCAGATAGCATCAAAGTAAATATTGGATTGGTGGCATTGGTTAAAAAAAAAAAAAATAACACATGTCTTTGGTGATGCATTTGTTTATAACGTTTTTACACTAACAAATTGAAGTCTGACAAAAAAATGTTACTAGAGTTTTCTTCATGATTTTTCCCGTAGAATCGATTGCCATTGTTATTTTTTTCAATTTACAACTTCTGTATCTATTTGTTTAAATAATTTTTTATAAACAATTGCAAATGACATAAAAAAAAACACGGGTACTTTTTTTTTAACCAATGCCACCAATCCAATATTTACTTTGATGCTATCTGGCCTAGATTCGTCTCAGGATTTAATGGGTTAAACTACACGCACGCAGTTCTGGTAACACCATTTGTTGGAAAACAGCGAGAACTTATTCAAGGTCTTAATACTAATTACTTCTTTTGGTGAAATTTTACTGATTTACAGTGTTATACTTAACTGCTATCATTAGTGACTTTTTACTATTTTCCAGTAATAATACACTGATTTACTTTTAGAGAGATAAGTTTCGTCTCATATAAGTATCCTTAAGCCTGTATCAGACTGTAGATTAAGATTGAGATTGAATTGAAATTTAACCAATCATAATAAAAAAAACTAATTTCGAGTTTAGTAAACTTTGCTTTGATTGGTTAAATTTCAATTCAATCTCAATCTTAATCTGTAGTCTGATATGGGCTTCAGTCTCATTAATCAATCTTTCTTTCTTTCTTTCTCTCTAACTCTTATCTCAATCTAATTGTAAATCTTATAATCTCGTATAAATTTTATCTAAGTTGTCTAGTTCTAAGATACATGTTTGTAGATATGGATACATAAGTATATGTCTTTAAATATATGACCACGTGTAGATATCTTTCTCTCCAATGGTTGATCAAACATTTGTCAATCTTACAGAATATGAGATGAAACTCATACAGTTTAAGACATTGTTCGAAAATAAGGGTATTAATCGATGTTACAAATGCCGATAATGTTAAGATATAACTGTTTCAAAATTTTACATTGTACCAGTGATTTCAAATTACGATTGATGACGGTAATATGGAACTAATTTAAACTTCTTCCAAACGTTGACAGAAGGAAAGTAACGTGCTCAAGCTATCATCATCAAATGGATTGAGACTGTAATAAAAATCATATCCTTTTTACACACACACACATACCAACACACACATTTATATATAAATTATTGGGGACCAAATATTACAAAATCTGATTCTGTATAAAGTTTTGCAGTTGTGTAAGGAATATATTTAAAAAAGTTGTAAGCTTAACCCTTTGCACTCCGAATCATATTTCATCATATTTTATCTATTGGTTTGGACTTGAAAAAATGTCGAGTGAGACTCGAAAAAGGAGCTCCTAAGATAAAAACTGATGTCGAGTCACACTCGACATAGGAGTGCAAAGGGTTAATATTATTTCTTTGAATCAAAATACAAAAATTACGAAATGTATGTCTATAGGACTAGCAAGCGTCCACTTTTTTCGAATATGCATATAAATTATCATCATATACATCATATGTTGTATGTACACATATAAAATCTAGAAAAATATTTTGTGTGCTCCATTTAAATATTTAATACTGATAAATAATAATAAAGTATTGATCAATAGAATAATCAAATATATTATTGATAAAATACAGAGTCTTGTTAATTTGAACAATAATTATTATTCAAATCAACAAAATGCTGTTAAATATGGATATTAAGTATACGAGATACCATAATAATAACAATGGATTATAGGATATAATATGTTATAGTATATTACGCAACGAGTGTGGGCACACGAGCCAAAGGCGAGTGTTCTTCCGCTCTCGTGTGTAATAGGCGGCTCCGTACCATTTACGTGTACTATTTTATTTTACAAGTGCATCAAAAAGTTGTTATGCCTCTTTTCAACATAAAAAAAATATATTTATGTTAGGTATGCGTCGAAAATTTGACAGCTTTGATTTAACTTCTTTCTGTGCGGTAATGTTTGGACTTTACTCCAGTACGTGCGGTAAAGACTCGTACTATTACTACACGCTCATATCGCACGCCGTAGAAAATTAGCAACTTACCGCACTGAAAAGAGACATGTAAAACGGACTTTTCGACGCACCCATAACATAAATTATATTAATTCGTTTTTTTTCTTCATTTAAGTTATAACTGTCATAAGTAAAGAAAGCTCTTTATAAGTAAAAAAAAAAATAAGTTGTAATACTAAGCGTGTAACACTAAGTGATCAAAGTCATAAAATCAGAAAAATGTGAGAGATAGAAATAAAAGCTGTGGGGTAAAAAATTAAATCTGTTAACCCTTTGAGGGGCGGTGGCTACTATAGCGACCACCTATTTTATATTCATTTTCTTTTCATTTCTTCGATGTTTCACTCCTTTAACCTACACTAAGACGTGTTTTAGACTCTTAGGTAACTAAGTTATACAACCATTACGAAAAATTAGGCCAACTGACTTGTTTTTTTATTGTAATAAAATATCAATTGCAAAAAAAATCGATTTTTTTCGGAAAAAATCGGCTATCGGTAAACGGATAAAACTAGAGCTCTGTAAATTTTTATACATATTGTCTATACTTAGTACTATTATATATATTTTTTGCAAATTTTTTGACACGCTGGTTTTTTTTTTTAATTTTTGAATTTTAAATAACCCCAAAACCTAATAACTCAATAACCGAATGACCTTGTTAATAATTTTTTTCAATTATTTTAACTATTTTCACGTGTATATATATATATATATATATATATATATATATATATATGAGACAGCATAATTTTGAGAGTTTATAGTAAAAGTAAGTAAAAAAAAATACTTATTGACTGTAGGAGAAATGGGAGGAAAGGAGAATATGATAGCACGTCGGTTGTGGGACAGGTTGAGGATGTCGAAGCGAACAAAATATTATTGCAAGACATGCAATGTTTTTTTATGCATTGACAAATATAATAATTGTTATGAAAAGTACCATACATAAGAGTAAAAAAATAAAAAATATTAAAACTTGAATAACAAGAACAAAAAATAACAAAAATAACAAAAAAATTATTTAAAAAACAAGAAAAAAACAAAAAAATAAATAAAAAAAAAAAAAAAAAAAAAAAAAAGAAAAGAAAAAAGGAACTAGTTTCTTCCCACGTCCACGTCGTTAGTTCCGGGTCACGCTGAGAGGGAGAATAGGCACCATATTTATTTTTTATTTGGAATTTGACAATGTTTATTTGAAATTTATAAACAAAATTTATAAATTTATCAATAAAGTCCTCATATTGGGTCCATCATTTGGAAATTTACAATTCTCACTAAAAAATCGTAATAAGCAACCATGAAAATCCCGGTTTACAAATTTTTTTATCGAGTCTACGGAAAACTGCGAATTTTGAAAACAGACGCCATCTTGGATTTAACATAACAATATTTTGACGTAAAAATAATAATGAGCAACCTCAAAAACCCCTCTATCAAGTTTCATGCTAATTGAATGAAAAAACATGATTTTGAAAATAATAGTTGCCATCTTGGATCCGCCATTTTGAAATTTTGCAATTCTGATGTCAGGATTGTAATTAGCAATCTTCAAAACCTCCATATACCAAGTTTCACGCCAATCGAAGACAAAACCATGAATTTAGCTACAGATAGTTGCCATATTGAATCCGCCATTTTGAATTTTGAAATTCTGACTGCAGAATCGTAATCAGCGACTCCAAAAACCTTACGAACAACTTTGACATTGGTGATTGGTTCTTTTAAAAAATGTGCCCCTCAAAGGGTTAATCAAATAACATAAATGTGGTCGATATTTCAGTTTTAAATCGGAAGTATTTCTCTTACGTATTCCTCTACTCCTGAATATAAGGGATTTAGAATATTCCTCGAAACTTTACGCTGATAAATACATGTGGATATCTTTCCTTCCAATTTTTCCAAATTTTCCTTTGGTCAATCAAATTCAATGCAGAATAACATGTGAGATGGAACTCTTGCAGTTTGGGACATTGTTCGAAAATAATAGAGAATATATCAGGTGTCACATACATCGAACAAAGATATAATCGTTTCAAGTTTTGGCACTGTGTTAGTGATTCCAGAGTACTGTTAGTAGAGAACAGAACGATTTCTTCCAGACGTTGACACGAGGAAAATAACCTGTTCAAGCTATCTTGAGAGAAGGTTGGCCCCCCCCCCCTGGATCCCCTGTAATAAAAACCGCTATTATTATTATACAGTATATCAATCACAAAAAGAAAATCAATGTAACTTTTTCAAGCTCGCAATAGAAGCAAACACATGATAAAGAATACAGTTGCATGAATTCTAAAAAAATATATAGCACATACTTACACACAAAGATTAATTTTACGTAAATTTTTACAATCAGCGAGAGAATCATTTATACCCTCTGATGTAAAAATATGTGATGTGTTATATGAGCTCACATTTAATACTTCCAAGTTTTGACATGAATTTCTCAACTGCATTGCAACTGCGTCTTGATTTACATTCAAAAATGAATGTAACTGACGTATTTGTTGATTTTTTTTGCAGTATTTTGCAAAGTCTTACAGTATTTATATTTGTATGCTTAACGTTTAAATGTTCCAGACCCTGTAGCTTTTCAAGGTATGAAAATCCTTTGTTGTCTATAAATTTGCAATCACGTAGATCCAAATCTAAAAACAAATACATATTCAATATACAAATTTACTATATTCTTGATAAATAGGTATATACGTATATTCATACACACACACATACACACACATATGTTTGAAATACACGCGCGCGCGGCGCGCGCACACGCATCGCACGCACGCACGCACGCAGCATCGCACGCACGCACGCACGCACGCACGCATCGCATCGCGCGCACGCGCGCGCGAACACACACACACACACATACTTACGTTTTAAGTTCTTACATATGTTTGAAATTTTCAATAGGATGAAATTATCGACATAAAAACACATACTTAAACGTAAGTGTGTTAAATAGTTGCCACAATTTTCAAGAAATTCTACGAAATCCAAAACAGAAAAGTCGCTTCCTGAAAAATCTAACTGTTGCAAATATTTACATCTAGGTGTAAAGTAGCGAAATATTTTACAAATAGTATTTGTATGGCATATATTTCGCACGTTCAACCGTTCATACAGTTCAAAGTCCTTTGTTAAATTATAGAACCGCTTATTCACTTGGTTCAGACAACGTAATGTCTTCAAATCTAAGTTCTTTAATATTTTTAATAGTATTTCATCCTGCAACGACAAATATAAAACTTTAATATACGAGATAACATGCAATAAATGAGATGCATTATGAGAAACAAACTTTTAAAAAAGACTTACAGGGAGCACAGGTAAACTGTAACGTGGTAGTTCCTTGGATTCGTCCGAAGAGAGTTTCATACTTTCAACAGAATTTAAATCATTTTTTAATAAAAGAAGACGCGAGTGTTTCTCAGTAAAAGGTTGCACAAAATCAGAGTTTACCTTCCGAGATACTTCCCTTAAACTCAAATCACTTTTATGAATAATCTTTTATGTCGCTGCGAATTACACCGAGACATTATTTTTATTGTTACAAAAATGAAGAAAAATTGAATATATTATTTGAATATATTGTTGCCTGGTCACCCAGTGAAGATGCGTACCGGAGATTGAGTCTCGTTCCCTGGCGATGCTTGTTGATGCGTTGCCAGGAGAGTTGTTTACGAGCTATCAAGCCGCGAAAAGGTTTGTAAAGATTTCTCTAGAATAAACCGTTCGTTTAATTATATTCCCTGTGTTCTTCCTTTCCCGCGAAAGTGCCGCGAAACGCGAGTAAGTGTGTGACAGTTGTGCGAGAGAGCGCAACAATATTAATTGAATATATTATAAGATTTAATGTCGATGATTACAATACCTTTCAAGAAAAATGCAATGTTCATTAAAATTCTGTTGAAGGTGCACTATATCCCAATGCGCATTTTTGTAATCTGTTGTTAAATTATGAACATCCTCATTCTCGTGGTGAAAATGCATTTAAGTCTTTTTAACAGATTAGTTATATTCTCTTTAGGATTTTTAGAAAAAATCAATTTCGATGTACCAATAAGCATCACGGCATCTATTTTGGTGTAATAGTGCCATAAGCTGCGTTTAAATTCTAAGATGAGGTGTTTGGTTTTGAAGTAACATCCCATACAGCACAGCAATATTGCAGCAACATTGCAGCAATATTTTTTTGCAAGATTGCAACATTGCAGAAACATTGCGAAATATTGCAGCAACGTTGCTGCAGCATTGCAGCAACAATAAAATGTCCGCTTTTAGAAATATTGCAATGTAATATTGCAGCAACATTGCAATACAATGTGTATGCAATAATATTTTGTATACATAATTATATCATTCTGAAACTATAGAATGGTTTAATTTCATATGTTTTAAGACTATCATGCCAATATGTGTATGTATATATATATATATATACAGGGTATGTAAATACATAGTAGAAACATATATGTATGTAGAATAATTCCTGCATATATTTATAATGGGACCCTGTATATGTATGTATGTATATATATATACACACACATATCGGAGCATAATAGTTTTAATAAAAATTAAATCATTCCATAGTTTGAGAATGGTATAATTTTATTATTGAAAGTTATAACACTGATCGTCTATATATGTATACTGTATAAAGTACAAATATTATATAATAAATATAATAAGAGTCTGAATTATATAATACATATATATTTATTTATTATAATTTATGTATAATAATAAAATTATAAACGTGTACAGAAATCGATAAACAATATCGTATAACACGAACAAAAAAATTCTTTTATATCTTTGGATAAACGAAATATAATACGCAAAGTATGCTAAAAATAATAAAATTAAACATATACATCACGCAATTTTTGCAATATCTCTGCAACATTGCATTTGCAATTGCAATGTTGAAATGTTGCAACAATGTTGCTGCAAGAGTCTGTGCTGTATGGGATGACTTTAAGGGTGGACAAAATAATCTAGATGCTTGGGGCACAATCTGAGGCGATCCATCCCACAATACAAACCGCTCATGATCATTATCAGAATTATAAGCCGAAATTCGGATTATGTTCCAGGATTATATATTTCGTATATAGAGACTGTGATTGGATAGACAGCTTCGTGAAACAGGATGTCTTTCAAATAGAAAATTTAGTTATAATTTCTACTAAACAAAAACATATCTTCTTTAGTAACATCATATTTATGAATTCAAATATTACTTACGAACTCGATTTTTTAACCTTTCCAATTTATATTCTCGTGAATTATTATCAAGCTTCATATAGTCTTGCCATGGAGATGTTGAGATATCAAAATCGCAAGTTCCCTCAATTAAAAAGTAAAAAAATGTCAAAACCTTAACATAAAGTTACTTTCTATAGGATAGCAATAGATAATATCAGGAAATACACAAACCATAGAGAATGCTTGTAGAAAATCTTCATAGGTTGAAAATTTGATAGGTGTCCCAACTATGTAACCGTCCTTATTGTTAGTTTTATATTCACATTGGAAACGGTGCATTGCAAAAATATGGAGCTTGTATTATTAATTAAGGTTTCTTATGGGGTTAATTTACCATTTATTAAAAATTTTCAAAAATTATCCCTTGGGGGTGAAATGTAATGTCTTGAAAACGGTGCATCGCAAAAATATGAGACATGTGCCGTTAATTAAGGTTTCTTATGGGGTCAATTTACCATTTATTAGAAATTTTCAAAAACCACTCCTTAGGGGTGAAATTTAATATCTCAAAAACGGTACATCGCAAAAATACGGGACCTGTGTCGTTAATTAACATTTCTTATGGGGTTAATTTACTGTTCAATAAAAATTTTCAAAAACCACCCCTTGGGGGTAAAATTTAATATTTTGGAAACGGTGCATTGCAAAAATATGAGACATGTGCCGTTAATTAAGGTTTCTTATGGGGTCAATTTACCATTTATTAAAAATTTTCAAAAATCACCTCTTGGGCGTGAAATTTAATGTCTCGGAAACGGTGCATCGCAAAAATACGGGATCTGTTTTGTTAATTAAAGTTTCTGGAGTTAATTTACCATTTATTAAAAATTTTCAAATAGTGTAATAATAAAATTTAATTGAATTTACCGCTTAATCTCTCGTTCTAATGTAAATATTTAATAAAATATTCCATTTACTTACTATTTGTATAATAATTTATATAATAATAAAATTTATGTTAATTGAATTTATCGCTTAATCTTTCATTCTAATGTAGATTTAATAAAATATTCAATTTACTTCCCTTATAAAAATTTTTCACCGTTTTTGGCCCGTTTTTGACCCGCGAAAACGGTCAGTTTGAATGGTAAAAACGTACATTTGATTCATTGAGTACGATCCGTTTTTAGAGCAAAGGGGCAATTTTCCGTAAAAATGAGTGGTTAAAGCGGATTGCGTACGAGTATATTCGAGTGGTAATAACGTATTCTTATCAGTATTTTTGAGTGGTAAATACGTGCTGTGTGTAAATTTGAGGTGTAAAAACGTACATTTAGCTACGAGCAAAAAATACTCGTTTAGCACTCATAAATACTCACATAGCACATTTTGGCTGCGTTTCGATATTCACTGCAAGTACTGAAAATCTATAGTGTATGTGACGTAAACTATAGATTTTCAATATTTGCAATGAATATTGGAACGCAGCTTTTGAAATAAAATAAAAATAATCAATCATTATAATTGTTCATTTATTTATAGTAGTTTAAAACATTTATATAAATTTATATAAATTATAAAAATTCGTGGACATATTTTTAAGTTTGTAGAATAAATGTACTTCAATTTAGAGACAATCCGCGGATATTTTCTTGTAAGTAAAAAAGAAATGTACTAACGTGTTGTTACTCATCAACGGAAAATTGAGTATTGAAAACGGACAACCTACTTCGTCCTCATCTTTGTGAGTAAAAAAGGAACATATTAACGTATTGTCATTCATCGACTGAAAAACGAGTGTTAAAAACGGACAATCCACTCAAAAATACTCATACACATACTCGCGTATACCCGTTATGCTCTTTCGCAATAGACTAAGCGTGCTTGAGAGTGCAAGAAACGGACATAAAAATGATAAAACGGGCTAAAAACGGGCTAAAAGCAGGCTAAAAGCGGCCTATATGAGGCGTAAAAGCGGTGAAAAATTTTTATAAGGGTATTAAATTACACCAATCAACACATAACTGATAAACAACGATTTTCAAAAATTGGGCACAAGATACAAACACGTTTGTCTCAAATTAAAAATCAAAAAAATTATTTTCAATTTATACATTAATTATCCTAATTGTAAGCTTAAAAACAAATATATTTTAGTGTGTATCTCTAATTATTTAAAAAGGCTTTCTGGTGTATCGTTGTTGCCAAATATTTCTTTAATTTTAAAAATTTCTCTGTATCATTTTCTTTATTTTTAATTTGTTTATTTTTAATTAGGTATTATTTATTTTTTTTGTTATAATTATTCTTTTTTCACATTTTGTACACATTATGTTGCCTATATTTTTAGTCCTGCATTATTTACATATTATTAATTTTTAGTCTTGCGTTATTTGCAAATTACTAATTTTATACTATTAAAACTCAAATGAAAGGAGACTAGTTGACGTCAAACTGGCATATAATTGATGAGCTACGAGCCGACTTGGTTTGTCAGACTTACACCGCAGTAATTCACCAATTTTTTGAAATCTAAATTCGATTTCCATTTAGGGGTAAATAGATCTATAAGACTTATAAGACTTATAAGACTTATAAGATGAAGAATTTATTGCGAAAAATATTACCTCAGCCAGGATTCGAACCTGGAACTCCCCCATTCCGTGCGGGTATCATAGCTCATCAATTATATGCCAGTTTGACGTCAACTAGTCTCCTTTCATTTGAGTTTTAATTTCTACTGGCAAAGAAAATGATCGTACGGTATATTTATACTATTAATATTACTGTTGTAACAAAGTTCTTTTACTGTAAATATAGTAGATTGAATAATTATTTTGCATTTTACTCTGATTTTTTACCACATATTTTCTGTAAAATACCTTGTTATTATTTCCAAAGTTTATTTTTATACCGTTTAATAATACGGTTACAGACCTTAACAAAAAATCTTTTTACTTTCCTTATCCCAATAGTCATTTGTGAGTGATAATGACTCTGCAGTGTCTACTTAATTATTTATTTTTAGACATTGTTGATGTTGGAAACATTTTTGTAATAAAGATTAAAAATTTGTCTGCATTTATCACATTTGCAAAAGAAAAACATATAATAGATTCTGAGGCAAAGAATAATTTGTCAGAAAGTCAAAATTTGTAAAAGTTCTTTATATGATATATAACACTTTTGCATACTAGTATGTATAACGTAAAAATTTTCAGTAATTTTGTTTGTTTTTTTCTATCAAAATGTGATAATACCTACAATGAAAAAAAAATACAATGAGAGATTCTAAAATTTTCAAAAATAAGATAAAAATACCTTATTAACATATAATACTTGAAAGTTTTTGTTTTACTCATGTAGAAAACGTAGGAGCAAAAGATTCTGTTATAAAACACAATTAAATACAATATTTATTTCTTAAAAACAATATAAATATCTAAAAACATAGATATTTTTAAATTAAATAAGTATAATATAAAGTTAATTTTCAATAATTCAGGAATGTGTGCGTAAAACTTTTCTAGTATAATGTGTTAGAAATGTATTCCAGCAGTTTAGCAGAATTTAAACATTAACATTTGAATAAATTGGTACGTTAAACACATCCTCTATGTATTTTTCGAAAGTTTCTTACATCAATACTTGATAAGACGAAATGTCACAAGCCGCTAAAGTGACTATAAAATATCTAGAAAAAGTTGTTTATTAAACATAACATTTTGTACTTATGAGATAGACGCTCGTTTGTTAGATGTCAGTTGGCAGTCATCTCTCAAAAGAGTAAGATTGCAGTCATCGAAGGTAATTTTAATAAAATATTAGTATTTTATTTAAAATAGTATGAATTGCAATATATAAACGGAAAACAGTATCTCCATAAGAGCTTATTTTATATTAATAATTTTAATACTCCTAATTTTAATAATTTCAAGATTTCTAAAATTATAACACATTTCATATGTATTTGCGTGTTTAAAGAATAGAATGTCTAAAAATACTCTCTAAAAATTATAAATATTTTTCCTTTTCCAGAATTTTTTCAGGATTATAGAAGCCAACGTTTGGGAGTGAATGCTAGTAATCATATATATATTCATCATCATTTGCATATTGGATAATAAGAACATATCAAAGGGTGTGCAACATAACGTAAAAATGTTGTGAGATACGAAATTTAAGGTAAGATAATTATTTACAAGGAAAAAAATTAAGCCTTTCTAAGTGATTTAAAATTATTGTAAAAACGTTCCTTGCAATGCTTCACAGGAACAAAAGATTTCGTTGTAGACAAGCAAAAATATGTATATGTCATGCATAATATAAATACTTAAAAGAATAGATATATTTTAAAATTAAACACAAATGTAATATGTTTTAAACTGTAAAACTTTAAGAACAAGTAGAAGTAAAACTTCTTAATATTAAAAAGGTAGCCAATGCTAACCAGTTCGGTAGCAGGATTTAAAATATTTGAATAAATTCGTGACAAAAATGTGTCCGCATTAAATACAATATTGAAAAGATTCAAGATTCAAAGTGAAAAATATTTGACATGAAGAGACGAAATCCGTTTATAACTTTAAGTTTATAACTTTCAACAACAGGATATATAAAAAAAGTTGTTTATGAATAAAATTTTGTAATTATTATGGAATCCGTTATCCATGTTACTGTTAGTTTGACCTCTGAAAAGAGCACAATTATATGTATTTTAATAAAATATTAATATATTGTTTCACCATGTGTGATAAAATCAAAGTTATAAAAATTATCTTAATTATCTCAATAAAAGAATTTCTATTTATACGGTAAGACCGCATTTTACTCACATACATAAATTTATATTTCTATAAAGAATAAATTATGATTGTGAATATGCCAAAACTTTACTTATTCAAAACTATTTGTTAGATTTGCTGAAAGTTTTCATCTTATATAATGTTCCATCAAAGACGATAACTATATATTTCTTGCATACATGAGAATCTCTAAAATTTCTGTGAAATACAAAATTTAAGATAAATGATCGCAGAATTGATAACAATTAATAATGATAATAGTAAATAATTTTTTAAATTTAAATTATAATATTTAATTTATATAACATCTTGGACAATAAACAATTTATGTTTTTATGTAAATATTTTTTGTTATAATTTAATATAATGATTTTCTAAAATTAAAACCGTTTGAATACTTACAAGGACAACAATCTAGCTTCATTACTAATCGTCTACTTTCTATCGGGTAGGAACATTTTTACAACATTTTTGGAACAAAAATTGGTACAACATGAACCTGGAAAACATACGTTATGCTTTAATATTTATTATCACATTTACTCTTACCGGTGGCGAGTCGCAAAATAATTTCAACAGTCCTGTCGACTTTTCTTTATCTACGACCTTCATTCCGATACATTACAACGTAAAACTAATATTTTTTCTCGACAAAGACGATAACAATGAGACAATTCCAACACTTATGTCAAATACTAACAAGTATTTCCACGGAGAGTCCAGTATAACTATTAATATCTTACATTCGACACCAAATATATCATTACACATAGAAACTGTACACCCAAAACTGTTCCCAGTCTTGATTAAAAAAGATGGTGTAATTTATGAACCAAAGAAGACAGTAATGAAAGATAAAAATTTACACCTTTATTTTAACGATACGTTGTTTCCTAGCCTTTACAACTGGAAAATGTCATTCCTTAGTAATATAGCAAATGATAACGAGGAAGGCTTCTTGAAAACGTCTCACAAAAATGAAGACGCAGATACATCGTAAGTAAATGTTTAAACTAGGAAGATACATTGTTACATCATAATGTTGTCTATAATGTAGTTATTTCTGATAGAAATTACAAATTTTACAAATTGATTTCCTAATTGATTACATACTGAAATGTTTAAACTATACATAAAATTTTTATAAAATATAATTAAAATCATTACTTGAAGATGATTAATGTAGCTTATGTATGCTAATTGTGTATGTTAAAACAATTTTTAATATTATATTATAATTTAGAGTTTATTATTTTTACAATATTACATTTAAATAAATTATAAAAATTGATTAAATGTGACAGATGGGTGATCGCAACATACACTCAGACTGGAGCCCGACGATTATTTCCCTGTTTGGACAATCCGCAAATAAGAACGACTTTTATCATTTCTATAAAACATTCGCACGATTCTACAGCTTTATCCAATATGCCGATGCATAACATTTCTATAGATGGTGATGGTTACAAGTGGACACTCTTCTGTACTACTCCTCCATTATCCACTCATCACATTGCGGTTGCAGTCACAAATTATAAACACATTTTTATTAATGAAAATATTTCTTTGTGGTGTAAACAATGTTCTAGAGAGGATACTTTTGTTAAATTCCCATATCAAGTTATAGAAAATGTTACGTCGCATTTGACATCTGTTTTTGAAGGAATAGTGATTCCAAAAATAGATTATGTAGCAATTCCAAATTTTCCACAAGATGGCACATCGAAGTGGGGACTTATCTTTCACAGGTAATACATAGTTTAAGAGATATAACGATCACATCAAATTTGTTGCAAAGTAAAATTAACAAATTTGTGTATTTACTGAATAATTTGTTATAGTAGTAATTATAGTTTATTATAAATTTTTGCTTGACACATTATTTCCTTATTGTTCTGAATGGTTGTTTTATATATCATTCTTTCAATTATATCACATCTCTTAAATATCTATCTTCATCATAATATTGAATAATATAAAATATATAAATATCTGATTTTATCAGTATTCATATATTCATCTAACAAATATATAATCAACTCATCATCAATATTCATTTTCAAATTATCTCATCAGTTGTCAATATAAAATAATTGAGCTATTATAATCAAAATATATATCAAGAATTAGCCTTATTTGGCAGGCCTTCTTACACTCATGATTTGTTAACGAGAAGAGGGAGGAGAACATTAACTTTTTCGGGCGTTTCGCAGTAAGATCCAGCAAATTCTTGTAGTCGTAGCAAAGGTGAAAGCCACGAACGAATAACGGTTCGAGTTTTTAAAGCTGATAGAAGTCGCATTAAAGGTAAAATGTGCGTGAGTACCGTCGAAGTTCACGGTTGATTCACAATAGAGGTGACACGTTGAAATAAGTATGCGCCTTCTCCTCGATTTGGCATTTGCCAATTCATTTATTCTTCTTTCTTTCTTTTTTTGGTCACCAAGATAATGTATTAAATATAGCATATATGTGTATATGTATATATAGTACACTCTATTATAATTATATGTATAAGGAGAATATGATAGAATATATAAAGAAATTATAATAACTTTTAGGGAAGAAGACCTTATTTACGATGAAGAGTGGTTAATTATACATAAAATAGAAGTCGCACGTTTATAGCATCTAAAATAGCATATCAATGGTTTTTTTGTAATGCAGTTAGCCATCCGCAGTAATGGTCTTCTTTTTTACTGGCTACGACAGTCTTGCTACTATATATTCGGAGGAAGCTATCTTTGGGGTTTACATTTACTGATATGACAAACAATAGTAACAAATTAATCTAATCAATTTATTTTCTATTTATTCCACCACAAATTTAAATGTAGGTGAGACCCCTCCCAGTTTGTATCTCACTCTTACTCTCTCTAAACTTTACAAACTGTTAAAGGGATTTGAATTAAATTTCAAATACATACGAAAGATATGTATCTTATAAAGGCTTAGTCCATTTAGTAGTTTCTTTCTTATTTAATTTCAATTTAATTTAATATTTAATATTTAATTTTAAATTTATTTAATTTTTTAGTTTTATAGCAACATTTTAATAATTTCTTATCCTCTATTATTATTGAAGTTAGAGGCACCAAAACTTGATGCATAGTGAGCAGCAGCGACATTATACCAACTAGATAGTTAAGAAAATATATTTTTTTCATATTCTCTAATATATCTTAAATATCTAAATAAGGCAATGGTTTTTTTATATAGATCTTGAATAATTTTTGGAAATACTGGATTTCTTCATAGTTTCTAAGTCAATACGAATCACTCAAAATTTTGGATTCTTATTATGATATGAATCCCCGACTTGAATTTAACAACGTCTTTGAGTGTGTCACTTTATAATTTTTCCTCGTTATATTAAAGGTAGAGTTTTGCAAATAGTAAATGTTGTACAACTCATACAAGATAAATATTCTAAATTTCTAAAATGAATATCCTTAATAATAAAAGTACTTAATAGCCATGTAATTAATAAAATAAATATCATTATTGAACAAAAAAAAATGTAAAAATCTATTCTAAACTTATTACATTTTATGCCTCATTCGTAGTACCAATCATTTTTTACGGACTGAAATGCAGTTGATGAGGTGTTTCGAAACGGTATCCACAGATATCTACACATAGTGAGTAATTATGCTAACATTGCTTCTATTCATTTATAATTGGTTGCATGAATTAGAGTTATTGTAAAGAGCTATTGTAATAAGTTTATTTATTACTACATAATGTGTAAAAATAATTTCAATTGCTTTATCGACCCGTCTGGCCAGTTATCTTCTTGATTTCGATATTAATCTATTCTTTATCAAGGGAGGGGGTTGGAGTATCAAAAATTAAAACCTATATTGATTTTAAGTAAAAGTTAGTATTTCCTGCGTTTAAAGGAATCTACGGCAAATAAGTTGGCGCGCAGTTCAAGATTAATATCAGAAATCATAGAGATAACTGGCCAGACGGGTTGATAAGCAATTGAAATTATTGTTAAAATGTTTATTGGCGTAGTTAAATGTGAATCCGTTTA